>JAZKJV010010216.1:0-441471 GCA_037367405.1 Ottelia alismoides | reverse complement strand
TGATCCAGTGCTACCACCGAAGTCCTCCAAGAGATTAGCTCTCTACCATCTCACAGAGGTATCGAGGCCGACATCTCCACCATTCATCGTAGGTTATCTTAGAGTAATTAGCCTTTCAATATAGTCTTTAATTCTTAAAATTTCATTTAATTTCATATTAGAACGATAACTTCCCATCAATCACCAATATTCCCAATTGGAGGCCCGCAATTTGTTAATCTCCCATGTCGATAAAAGCAGTTCAATCACGAACATTCTCCACATCTTCCTGACGTAATCTAATCCCCATATCCATCTCGGATCTGGGAATTTGATCTCGCTCTGATCACTTCACCTGAGATCGACTCATTCCCATTACTTCCCCTTTATTTTGTTCAATAACCTTGGACGAAGCATCACATATGAGCCTTGAAGAATTTGTAGGTTTATAGAGTTTCATCAGGAGCTGATTGGCGTATATGGAAGTCAGATTTCAGATGTACAAGACCTCAAGCTCCAAGTCCCCAATTAATGGTACCTAGTTCTATTTATTCCCTTGGATCGACATGGAAGGTCGTCAGGCTTCTTCTGAGGCCTTCAAGAAACACTTTTGATGCAGATTAAATGACATCAAATCGAATACATCTCGTCAGCTCAAACAATCAACTATATTCATTCAGAGGGTTTCATCGTCATCAGATCAATAATTATCAGCCCAAATTAGATCACAACCACCTATTCAACCCCAAATACATTTCGCCCATGAGATCTTCATTGCTCAATCAGAGCCATTTGATCCTCACATGCATATTACTATTTATTGGTGAATTTTCTTCTTTTTCCCTGTAGTTCATTTTTTTTAATATGTCCCTCATGAACACATTTCCTTTTGAGATTCTTTGAATAATTGAATATCATGCCATACTTGTCTTAATATTTTTTACTTCTATTGAAACAACCCCGCGTGTGTTATCACATGCAATTTGGAATGAATTGTAATAAATTACTTATTTTTTGTTTTTATTCTTTTCCCTGTAAAGTTTAAATAATTTCATTTTAGTCCTCTTAACCTAGATTCACGTGCGCATTCACGTGGAATCATGGGTATTTTGAAAGTTTAGTCCCCCAATTGAAGTATTTGATATTGTCAAGTACAAAAACATAAAATAATTGCATTATAGTCCTTATTCTGCAGATTAACTACTTTGTATTTAATTTAGTCTAATAAATAGCAAGTTAAATCAAAAATCCTTAAAATTAGGTTAAGTGTCTCTTATTTAGTTTTATTACTCATAATTTTAGTTTGAAATTTTACTTTATTTGTTAGTTTAAAAATTCAAAAAAAATGAATTTTCTATGTATAACTTTAAAAAATCATAAAAATTTAAAAAATGTTTAAAAAATTATAAAAAAATTATTGGCGTCTTTTACATAGTCACCTGTAAAAAGTTTGTTTGAAAATTCATTCAGAAAACCCTAAAATTAAAATATATACAAAACCTATAAAAATTCACATAAAATCATATACATTGTTTTAAAGCTTGAAAAATTCTCTCCTGTGTTGACTTTATTTTCAATATATTTGGTTTTATTTTATTTAAAAAATCCAAAAAAAGTTGCCTAAATTTACTTCGTGTTCGGCTCACTATTTTTTCATTTTAAAAAGTACTTAAAAAATCAAATAATTGCATAAAAATCAGAAAAGAAAGTATAAAATTGTATAAAACACAAAAAAATTTTTATTTTTAATTTTTGTCTATTTTCACTACAAACAACCTTTTTGTTTCTATTTACACTTTCTTTTATTATTTTTTATATAAAAATATGGAAATTCACAAAATGAAATACAATGATAAAATTTAAAAAATATGAAAATATAAAAATATTAAAAATCCATGAAATGTATAAAAACATTAAAATGACATAAAAAAAGAAAAAGAATCGTTTATTAATAATAAATATTTAAATAACCCTCTAGTAATGTTGCCTCCTTGAGTTCGATCCTGTATTACTATATAGGTAAAATAAATAGCTCTAGCATTTTGTTTTATTTCTTAATAGATAAATATCTTTATTTGGAGAGTTGTGGGTTGCAATGACACACACATCACATTGTTCACATATTTCCTTATTTAAAAATAATAATAATTAAACCCACAATTACCTCAATAAATCCGCCTCCAAAGTAGAAACCTTCTATCTAGAGTTTGATTTTATAGTAACACTCGTTGGCACAAAGATGACTCATTTATGTCCTTTGACCTAGAGAGATGATTCTCTCTTCTTAATGTCCATGTCCAAGATGATCCTATATGATCAACACTCCAGATTTTGTCTTACAAAATCCTCATTTGTAGAAGATGATCCTCCTTACGAGGCTAGGTAGCTTGATACAGAGGAGAAGGAAAGCAGTTATACGATTATGTAAAAAAAGGGAAAAAGGATGGGCGACCATATAGTCATTTTCTAGTTTTTTTAAAGGGAATTCTCAATTCTATGGTCTTGGAACATGTAATTAGAACACTACATGTTCCTTTTCTTTTATAAGAGAATGGACAATCAAGATGCCAATCTTATTCTTGGATTGAATGGGTAGGACTGAATCCTATTTAAATCAGAATGTGAGAATATGATAATATAACATTATCATTATTATAGTCGTAATCATCATCATCATAATCATTAAATAAAGAGAACAAATAGATATGGTGGACGTCCACTATGTAGTCCTACTCCCTATGAGTTCTCCATGGATGAAAATTATTAGAAAACAACTTCCATTCTCTTTGTCTCTCTCCTCGTTATTTAGTCGTAATTTAATTGAAATATAAATAATTATCAAATAAATAATTCAAAATTATTTTGCGACAAATAGTAAACAACCCTCCAAGGAATTGGATCAAATTCATAAGCTCATAATTACATGTAAAATCCAATTTACATTTTGCAATATTCAATATGAATCCCAATTCATGTTAATATTTATTGTATGCATCTAATTCACGCATTAGTCTCCATACATAAACAAGAATTAAATTCACATTATGGATAATTTGTGTGAATTAATATTCACGTTAATCATTTGTTATATATATGAATAATATTCACACATTAAATGTAAATCTAATTTACATTAATCAATGTTTAATGTGAATCAGATTCATGTTAACATTGATTGTGTGAACGACATTCAAATACAAGTCCTTTAAATTTATTGTAAAACAAATTCACATAATTTTATTATTATGAATCAACACTCATATTCACATAAATTTATTGTAAAACAAATTCACATAAATTTATTATTATGAATCAACACTCATATTAATCAATGTGTCCAAGTGCATAAATCATATTGAAACATTATTATGATTAACATTAATCTATATTAATATAGATTAATCCCACAATGTCCTTAGGATTTGTTCATAGCATCTGTGGATACTTGGAGATTAGGTTAGGGAGATGTTATAGACTTTGTATAGTGACTTCATATTGAGATTATATATCATATTGATATTTACACCACATAGAATTATCAGATTGGGCCAAATAATTGAATCTTAATCTTTTATTAACTTTGATCTAATCAAATCCATTGCCCAACCCTTTAGACTAAGATTGTAATTTCGAGATTTAGGTCTCCAAGTGGAGTCACTAAAAGCCTTTCTACTTCATTACTCCATCGAAACGAAAGCGTTTTAGTATAAAACAACTTAAAATTGCGTCTTCCTTGAGTATTCCCTATAGTCATACATCCTAAACTTTGGAAGACCATGATTTAACCCACGGTTTAAATACTTATGGGACTGTCTTCTTTGAGGTTGATCACTAAGTTTCTCAATCGATCATTAGGATATAGTATTGATTATATGCTTTAGAAAAGCATATATCATACTTTTAAATTCTTATCTTGTTTCCAAAACTAGAAAATCACTAAGGGAATTTGGTTTATTCCCATTATCTAATGAGTCAGCTCATTTCTTCCTGTTCAATAAGCCTATGTGATTCCTTTGAGAGATTATACATTTCATATGTCCTCATATATGCACCAACTTGCCAACACATACACCTTATTGGGTAATCAACCTATTTATTGGTTAAATGTACATACTCATGCATATAGATATGTATTTGTCCTTTGTTAGAGAATGTATGCTTATTTCGTGACAATAGAGAACACAAATGTTGAGTTATCTCTATCTCATCAGGTCAACACTTTGTATTAAAGTCAACATTTTGACATTGATCAACAATTAGACCACCTCGATAAACATTTTGACTTTTGGTCAATAAATTTACTTTTAGCCAACACTTTAACATGACTTATCCAACATTTATGAAACATTATTTCCATGCTTAGGATATGCATCCAGAGGTTGACTAGATGGCAGTCCTTGGTGAAAGATTGCCATTTCTTTCTCAGATCAGAGATCCTTTTTTAATAATCATTTGGCGATGTTGGTTGTGTCCTCAATATAAATATTTAGATCTACATCATTGCATCAACATCTATTATCTAACTCTTAGAACATAACCAACGTGATGTCAAGATGACCTTAGTACATTTCCTTGATTGTCACAATGACCTATAAATGCAAACTTAATTGTACTTTCTTTTGGGTAAGTGGGTGTTTGCAACAACGTTTATTGTATAATATTTCATCATGGGCTAACATGTCAAACAATCCTCCATTAGATCAAAGAGCCATTATCTCATGTCAGCAATGGCCACATCCAATGCAAATGTTGCATCTTATGCAGGAAATACTTGATCTGGTTAAAGCTATCGTAGTGCCTTGCATCTTGTTGCTCTTAGCCTACAACAATACAAATTAATAGAAAACATATCCAAGAAGGGATTTATATTATACTTATTAGAATACCCTTTGTATCTAGAGATCTCTATCTCCTTAGAATAATACATAGACTTAAGTTCTTTAAGGCATCTGAGGATGATACTTAAAGACAAATAACTTCATAGTCTCATGTCCTTGATGATGTTTAATTACTGTAATCGAGTGTTTATCTCCATAGTATGATTAGTAATGACCTATCACTTAAAGACATACGTTAGGCTTCCAACATTTGTACATAAAGGCATATAACTGTAGTATTATATCCTCAATAATTTGAGGTGTCATCGCTTTAGATAGGTCAATATAACATATTAAGGGAAAGAAGTCATTCTTGGAATCTCTCATGTGGAGTTCTTTCAAGACGTATCCTAGATATAAAAATCCCATTATCATCCTTTTCTTGTTCCTGAATAATTTCCGATCCAAGATTTAAGAGACTTCCTTGCAATATTTTGTTTCAAGATTATGGAACAATTAGGTCACAAAACAATTTCATCAATATAAATTAATAGGATTTCATCATCATTTAGCGCAATGAACACAATAACACTCCTACAAGCTTCATGTATAAAAAAAACTCGTTTAATTCTATAGATGAATCTCTTTAGCTTGCATAACTCGTGGACCTCAACTATGAAGCTCTAGAGCCGCTTTATTTAGATAGCCCCATTGAGATGTCCATTAAGGAATGCACTCTTAACTTTCACTTTCTAGATGTTATAATCAAGGTTTACATCTATATTTATCAATATCCCGATGGACATAAACATGACCTCATGAGAAAATATTTCATTGCAAAGAATGGCTTCGATGTGTAGCATTTGGCTATGAGTTGTGCTTAAAAGGTCTATAACTTGTCATGGGGTCCCCCTTTTATTTAGATGACTCGTTTACACCCAGTGTGTTTGACTCATTTAGGTGGATCCTCAAGGATCCATATACCATATTTGTACATGATATCTACTTTAGACTTTATTGCTAATATCCATCTGTCCATTCCATCATCTGCAAGAGCTTTATCAAATATGTTAGATTGTGTTCAATAAATGTAATGTATACCTTTCAGGTGATTTTGTTAGCATCGAACTCTTTCGAAGAAGCATAGACGTGTATATTAAATTATATATTCAGTTTCTAGTTCAAGAATCTCATTGTTCTCAATATATTTGATGAGTTCCTTTCCTTCATTCTTATCACGACTCTTTAAGAAGTCATCCCCTTCAAGTCGCATCCCTAGAGATGAAGACCAATCGAGTCTCAAGGTCATAAAATAGGCATCCAATACCTTCCTTCATATACCCAATGTAATAGCACACTCAAGCATGAGATTCCAACTTTCATGCATGGAATCCTATTTAGAATAGATGCCACCATCTCTAATGTGTATCCCTAAATAAAACTCAATCGTGCTTAAATCATCATTGATAATATCATGTCCAATATGATTTCTTGTATCTCTCTACAACTCTATTGAGTTGACGAGTTCATGGAGGAGTGAGAATAGAAACTAATTCTCTCTCTGTAAGGTATCTCTGTAAGGTTATCTGTTAGGTATTTTCCACCTCAATCAAATCAAATTGTCTTTCTATTCCTTCTAACATTTGGCACTCAACCAAAAGATATGAACTCTTTGATCATTTTAAAGATATATTTTATGTTAGGAATACAAACAACACTGTGAATGATCATCAATGAATATCATTGTGGTATGAAGGGCCCACATAATAGAATACTTCTGCCAATTGCACCTTTTTCGAATAAGGGTGCTCAAACATTCTACTTTAAATACAGTATTCGTAAGTAGGTAAATTATGTACTTTTAAATAATTCTAAAGTCCATCTTTCACCTACTTTGAATCTATCAAAAGATACATGTCAAGATCTTGATACTAGATTATTGTTAGATGTTCTTCGTCCTCATTTTTTCTTAAAAGTTTTTTATTTTTGGTATTAGGAATATTGATGACACATTCAATAATGTTCTAATTTCATATAGTTATGTAGATGTTAGAATACCTTCAAAAATATATCCATCATAACTCTTTATTATAGACGTTCTTCACATGTGCATCTATGTCTAACATGTTTAGAAATAGACAACGAGTTTTTCTAACATCTAGGTCATAGAGACATTCTCTAAGACAAAGGGGTCTAATACTAGAATGTGGTAGTCTACCAATCTAATGGATACTTCTGCAATAATTGAATCAAATCCCATGTTGATGATTGCACGCTTTTAAATGAAGTCCAATGATCTTCTAGAACTAGTGCAACTAACTGCATGTGTTGTAGAAGATCAGATACAACCACCCAACTTTCTTCTCGTAAGTTCGTATTAATGATTATTATAGAGGTATGATATGGCAATGAACTACTTCGTCCTTCTATAAGGATCATAGGTAGTTTGGATAGTCGTACATCCATCATATAGACTTGTTGCAATAGTGACAACCAATCAACTATTGGGATTTTTACACCTATAACCCTGAGTAATTTTGTAATTAAAATCATAACCCTGCGTAATCGTGAATTACACGAGAAATCTTGGATAGTCACTCCGTCTCTAACTCATAAACCTTCATTAATTTGATACGTTAACTTAACCACACAATTAAGTTAATCTAACTCATCTTCAATCCCACAGTTATAAATTAAATAAAAAAACCTCCTCTCCTCCTTCACCACTTCCTCCTTCTCCTTCCACCTCCCCTCTGACCACCTCCAACTTGCTCCCCTCCCCTCGTTGCTGACCACCCCCCACGTCCCTGCCGCACCCATACAAGTCGAAGAACCTGCACGTGTACACGCGACCTCGATGCCCATGCTGGAGAGTATTGCGTAACCTGTGGCGTGAACTCGAGCCAGAGGAAGCAGGCAATGACAATGGAGGGGCAGACGAGAGGTGCGATGAAGTGGAGGTGGAAAGAGCAGGGTAGGGTGTCCAGAAGGGTGGGGGGATTTCGCTGGAGGTAGTGGATCGGGTGGGGTGGGGGGGGGGGGGGGTTCGTCCCCTCTCCTGTTAGATCTTCTGATCTCTAACGATGCATTCGTGGTTGGAACGAGGGATTTTCGTCCATTTTCCACCGGAAAAATCGGATTTTTCTTGTAGCTCTTATTCCAGATACGGACTGCAAATAATGCCTTCCAGGTCGAGAGGAAGGATCTTGGTGCCTTCTTTAGTCCATTTTCGTGGGAAACATTGGATTTTTCTAGCTCTTGTTTGATCTCCAGATTGGGAATGATGCACATTTAATGTCGTTTGTTTATATTTTAAGCTTCTTTAGAACTCATGGTCTTCATTTTTTTAAATTTATTTGGTTTTTTAGGTCTTTATTTTATAGATTGTCTCTGATGAAAGCTGTAACCTTTGCAGTGTATCAGAGAAAAGAGGTGGAACTTTTTGGTGTGGAGAGAAGGAAGGGAGGAATGTGATTCACCTCTTTTTCGACGTCTGTCAGTGTTCGTAAAAATCATTTACACTAGAGTGATTAAGGATACCGGGAACCATGTCCTCCTTGAGCAGAGAACTGGTTTTCCTGATCTTGCAGCTCCTCGATGAAGATAAATTCCAGGAAACAGTTTACAAGTAAGTGGATGTTTGATGTTTTTTCTTCACGGTTTTTGAAATTTCAATAATGATCATTTGGAGAATTTGACCCTGAAATAAAATGAATGTTGATTGATAGGTTGAAGCAGGAATCGAGATTTGTCTTTAACATGAAGCATTTTGAGGATCGGGTTCTTGCAGTAAAAATCCTGGAGGAGTAAGGTCGTCAATCTATCTGGAGGAGGAGGGGGGATAGCTGGCTGGAGGAGTAAGGAAAGGGGTGGTCTCTTTCATAAATAATGGGAATTTAAATGGTATAAATATAAAATATTTGACGGATATCGTCATAAATAACAGAAAATCAGATGGAAGTTAACATGGGGTTATGGACATAAGAGTTAAGTACTATTCAGGGTCTTGGGAGTAATTCACGATTACGTAAGGTTATGATTGTAATTATGAAATTACTCACGATTTTGGATGTAAAAATCCCTCAACAGATGTCATTATGTGAAAGTTATAGAAGTGTGGTCAACACTTTGACCTTTCTCATACCCATGCTTCTATTGTTCTTACTTGAATCCTTAAACAACTATTTTTTAAGATAAAGGATTCCTCTAATAGAACATCTCATCGAAGGGCTTCAATATGATAATATTTCAACATTTATATTGACATCATGTTTTCAATGTTTGAAGGACTGGGGTAGCGATAAGTAGAATTATGATGACCATTATATATACATCCATTACTCAAAAAGGCTTTTAGTTCACACTGATATTAAAAAATTTTGAGTACACTATGTCCATCAACTTGCATAACATAATGAATAATGTCCTTTATTTTATTTACGATCATATATGATCCCATCTAGTGAGACTTGTGTTTGTCCAAAAAATCTTCAGCTTTGCATTAACAACCATGTCTTCTAATCGAGTACAAAGTTCTTTTGTCTAATATACCTATCATGTCAATGCTTCACTTTGTCCTCATAAATCATGCTATTATCATATGATTTGTTTCTGATTTCTACTAGCCCATTCGAATCCATACCTTTATGTTTATGCCCTTAGTGATTGTTCCAATCGACCTTCTTAATTTCCCATTCTGACTTATGAATTAATTCTATGGAAAAATGACACGGATTCTTAAAATCGTTGTGAATTAGGATGTTCCAAAAGGTTCCTTGCAAGTTGTCTTGTAAGCCCAAAGGACTTTGTCCAAAAGCTAGGATCAATCCTTGCTATTTGAAAAGATAGGTTTCTGCAGAATGTTCTTGTCCTCTTTGTTCGACATCTCTACCATACCATTAGGCTATGGGTGGTAAGGAATTCTGACATGGTGCCTTGATGATGTAGTCCTTTATAAGATTTCTAGATATTGTTTTTTCATGTCCATCTAAAATAAAATATTATGAATGCACTTAATAGTAAGGTCCCTTCGTACAATTAGCGTTATGTCTCATGACCATTTTGAATACCATGTAGGTGGGAGGACACAATTGATGTTAACATGTGATATTAATAATGATATCCACTCTAAGAAAGATATGGAAATCTTTCTCTAAAGATTGATTCTAGTTTGACTGGTTGATGCAGGTCCTCTGCATAGGAATAGAGTTTTAGAAGTTTGGAATCATCAAGTTAAATAGTTAACTTGATGAGGTCGATAAAAACTAAGACTTGAATCACAACCATCATGATCATGCACACATCCTTTAACCGGAGATAAATATACATCTATATGCTTGAGTGTGCACATTTTACAAACCAATAGGTTGGTGACCTAACCAAGGTCCATATACATGCAAGTTGGTGTGCATGGGAAGTCATATGAGAGGTATGATATCTCAAAGGAATCGTATAGGTTGATAGTTGATGAACATGGGGACCGAGCTCATTTATGAGATAATTTGGGGTCATAATAAATTACATGCATGGTCGTCTTCTTTATGAAATAAGATACATTCGAGATTTTGATAAATGCTTTTAGAAAGTATATGATAAATATTATCGCTCAAAATTACAGAATGAGAATCCTATTGATATATTTTAGAGAAGATAGTCAATCTAAGGTTTGAACTTCGGATATATTATAGTCTTCTAGTATTCAAATACAAAATGTATATAATAAAGAAAATTCAGAAAAAGAAAAAACTATTTTTGGATTTTTATACAAAGGTTGCTTATTGTTATAAGATTTTTAGGATTGAGATTTTGTAATTTTAGATTTAACATTTTTTGTATTTTTTGGATATGTGATAGAATAAAACAATATATATACATATAGAAACTTTTAGACCGTTAAAATTACATGTTTTAGATGAAGGGCATATGAGTCTCTGATTCTGACGAATTTTGAATGGCATATTAGAGGGATATATAGATGAATATAAATGTTTTTATTTTGCAAAAAAAAGGTGGAAAAATGGGGCGCGGGCAATCCCATTTTTTTCTTTGGTTTTTTTATGGATTTTGAAATACTAAACAGGAAAAATATGCATGTTTTTGATTTTCATTAAATAGGAAAATAGAGTAAAATGCCAAATCAAAAATATCTAAGATAGAATGTAGTTCCATGACTCAATATAATTTCCTACAAATTTTAGACAAAAAGGAGCAATTAATAAAAACAAGTTACCGGAATAAAATTAATTCAACAACACAAGGTCCTATTTGCAATATATTGGATACATTTAATGCATTTTAACAATTTAGGGGCCAAACATGCAATATTTCCAATTAAAATACAAAATAAATCGTTCCTATTATAGACTAAAGTGCAAATACAAGAGAGTTTCTTTTCTTTTCATAACAAGTCCATATACTATTGGGGAATACCCCACAAAATTCCTAATGAGCCTGT
Organism: Ottelia alismoides; assembly: GCA_037367405.1. Taxonomy (NCBI): domain Eukaryota; kingdom Viridiplantae; phylum Streptophyta; class Magnoliopsida; order Alismatales; family Hydrocharitaceae; genus Ottelia; species Ottelia alismoides. Next base: position 430,221 of record JAZKJV010010216.1, on the reverse strand, counting down.
CATGGGAAGCGGTACATGAGGTGAGCTGGCGGGTAAATGAATGCAAATATTAAATACATCAAGGATCTAAGTGTGAATTATATAAAAAGTTGTTACATAACAGAAGAAAGCTTAGTTACTAAATGTTGAACAGGATTTTCACAGGTCTAAAGTAATCCACACAAGGCGGGATCACAATGTCGCTGAGGCGACCCGCGAGAAATCCTAATTCAAACAACAATTAACCCACGACAATCAATAAAGCAGTGAAAGTGTGTGGAGTTAAAATTTATTATAACTCTACAACAAAGATGTGTATAGGTGCAAGTATGTGTAGAGGTCGAACACAGGGATTTTTACCTCCCTATTCGACACCTCAACCATACTATTAGTTTGTGGGTGGTAAGGGCTAGCGACACGGTGTTCGATGTCATAGTCCTTCAAGAGCTTATTAACGTATCTGTTTACAAAGTGGCTACCCCCATCTGATATTAACATTTTGGGGATCCCAAACCTAGAGATGATGTTCTCTCTGATGAATTTATAGACAGTTCTGTTGTCAACAGCTCGGGTCGGGATAGCCTCCACCCACCTAGACAAGTAATCTACTACTAGAAGGATATATTCAAATCCTTGGCTAACAGGGAATGGGCCCATGAAGTTGATGCCCAAAGCGTTAAAGACATCATAAATGATGACAGGTTGCATTAGCATCTCATCCTTGGAACCAATGGTTCCTCCCATTTGCTCGCATACTGGGAACGAGTTCGCAAAGGTGATGGCATCGTGAAACATAGTCGACCAGTAAAAGCCACACTGAAGTACCTTCCATGCGGTCCTCTTCCTGGAGTGGTGTCCTCCTGCCTCCAAACTGTGGAATAAAGAAAGGACACTCTGGTATTCCTCCTAAGGAATACACCTTCTCCAAACACAATCCAGTCCTTCGAAGAAAAGGATCGGATCCTCCCAATGGTAATGTCTAGCATTCGACTTGAGTCGGTCTATGTGGATCTTGGACCAATCTTCGGAAACCTTCATGGAGACAAGATAGTTCAGATATTGGCATACCATGGGAGTGAGTCGATAACAAAAATCTACTCGTCGGGGAAGGAGTCTCGAATCAGTGAATCCTCGGAAGTATTAAGATATTTGAGACGGGAGAGATGATCAGCTACTACGTAAGACGCACCTTTGCGTCCTTCTTTACCATTAGATAACATAGTGTTGTGTGGTCAGTGAACACAATTACCTTGGATCCGATTAAATGATATCTGAATTTGTCCAAGGCAAACACTACTGCAAGCATCTCATTTTCTGTAACTATATAGTTACGCTGAGCGGTATCAAGCACTTTGCTTGCGTAGTGAATTGCAAATGGGACGCCATCCCTCCTTTGTCCTAACGTAGCCCCCACAGCAAAGTTTGATGTGTCCGTCATGATCTCAAAAGGCAGAGACCAATCTAGGTCTTGTAGGATCAGGGTGTTCATAGTCATTCCTTGCAATATCTTAAAGGCCTCAAGATATTTGTGATAAAAAAACTCCATGTCCTTGCCCAAAAGCTCAGTTAGCGGTTGGACGATCTCAGAAAAATCCTTGATAAATCACCGATAGAATCCGACATGCCCGAGGAATGACCGCAACTGTTTAACGTTGGTTGGTGGCTGGCATCGTCTGATGACATCCACCTTTGGAGGGTCAACCTCCATTCCTCTCTTGGAGATGACATGCCCCAACACAGTGCCCTCCATCACCATGAAGTGACTTTTCTCCCAGGAGAGCACCGGATTGACCTCACAACAGTGTTTCAGGACTCGGTCCAGATTCCTAAGACAGGAATCGAAGGAATCGTCGTGGACCGAGAAGTCGTCCGTGAAGACTTTCAGGAATTCGCAGACCATTTCGACCAATATAGCAATCATGCACCTTTGAAAAGTATCGGGAGCATTGCATAACCCGCAGGGCATGCACCTGAAAGCATAGGTACCAAAGGGGCATGTGAAAATGGTTTTTTCCCAGTCCTCTAGAGCTATGGCTACTTGATTGTAGCCCGAGAACCCATACAGAAAGTAGAAGAATTCTTTTCCCTCTAATCTCTCTCGGATCTGATCAATGAATGGTAGGGGGAAATGATCCTTCTTCGTCATAGCATTCAGGTGTCTGTAATCCACATAGACCTGCCACGACGTGGGTACTCGCGTCACGATCTCCTCTCCGTCTTCATTGGTGGTCATCTAAATTCTCGACTTCTTCGGGACAACATGGATTGGGGACACCCATTTAGAGTCGTACATGAGATAAATGAAACCCGCGTTGCATCATTTCTCTATCTTCTTATTCACTACCTCTCGTAAATTTGGATTCAAACAACGTTGGAATTCACAAGAGGGTTTAGCTTCGTTCTCCAAGTAGATATGGTGCGAACATATAGCGGGATTTATCCCATGGAGATCGGAAATGCTCCAACCTATCGCCTTGCGGGTTTTTTCAGGATCTCTAGCAAGCAAGATTCCTGCTCCTCGGACAATCGTAAACTCATGATGACCAGATATTTCTTCTCTTTACCCGCAAGGAAGGCATATTTCAGTGTTGTGGGTAAGGGTTTGAGATCAGGTAATGTATGATCATCGAGGAAGTTTGGCTCAATTGAATCTGGTTTAGTGTTGAAAGTGACTGGATCTGTCTTTGAAATAGATGCCCCCAATTCATTCGGCTCTGGAGTCGGATCATCAAAGGTCTCCATGTAATCGGCAAAAGCTACGTCCAACTCGTCATCCTCATCTTCTGATTGTCCTATAGAGGGAAGGCCTGACATGCCCAGATGGGCCTCTAAGTCATCGAAGATGTAGGGGGATGCAGGTTCTGAGCTGTACTCGTTTCTAAGGACCTCACAAACTGACTCATGCACAAGATCATCTCTGGAGGAGAGGGACTCATTGGTGCTGGATGGGTTCTGTCTCCATGGCCCAATTGTGTCTACAAGGCCACAGTCTGCTTCGGATGAATAGTACTCGGTGCTGGATTCTAAATCAGGTCTCTGCCATCTGGTCTGCTTCATCTCTAATTCCTCATCTCTGCCAGGAGTTTGGAACTGGATTTTCCCGATCATATAATCAAACAAGGCCCCCGTTGTTCTGAGGAAGTCCTGCCTAGTATGATCTGGGAATCTCTCCAATTACGAGGGGTTTCCATATCTAGGACGGTAAAGTCCACCATGTATTCCTGTACCTCGACTTTGATGACAACATTCCTCAATTCTCCTTGGGACCTCTTGGTTGACTTATCAGTGAACTGAAGGAGGGGTCTAGATTTCCCAAGAGGTCCGAGATTAAGCCGCTCATAGAGGGCTATGGGCATTAAGTTGATTGAGGATCCGTTGTCTAGGAGAGTGCGTGCAAACGCAGTGTCATCAACATGACTCACCACATAATGTTCTCCCATGTCTCTTCGTTTCCTTGGAAACGAGTTCTTTGTTGCGCAAATCGTGGCTACTGACATGATGTGTTTTTCTACATGGCTTTTGGTCTTCCTGCTAATCCTAGTAGGTGTGCATCTCACCTTAAGGTATTTCTGGAATGCAAGTGTAATTTCCACATACTTGTCAAAGGGGATCGTGACCTTGATATTTTTGTTGTAAAACTCTGCCATCTCAGGGTCATCTTTTTGGATTTTTTTAGTTTTCTTCATTCCACCCTTAAGAGCTCGGGGGAAAGGGATTATTGACTCCAACTCAGATTCTGGAAGATTTTCATTCAAAGTGGGAACTGAGTTTTGTACAGGACGTCTATGAAACTGACTCGGACTCTGACTATGACGAAAAGAAAACTGCTGGAGTGAAACCGGTGATGCATTCTTCGCGATTGTTGGAACTTGCTCCTCAGATGGAGGTGCGAGCTCTTCATCGATTTCAGTGGACTCCCTAATGGTGTGGTTCCCTTTCTTCTTTGAGGGCTCAGAAGTCCTCTTGTTCTGCCGGTGGTGGTGGTGGTGTTGCTGCTCCTCTGCCTCCAAGTTCTCCTCAGGTAGAGACTTGACAGCTTCTTCCTCAGGTGCATGTGCCCGATCAGGTACGACCATGGCCCTTCCGCTCCCGAGAGACATATCGTTTACATTATCGTACGAAAGGATCCCATGTTCAGATAAAGAATTATCTGAATAGTATACCTAATCTTGTGGTTGGTTCTGGCCTTGATTAAAGCTATTCGGGTTGGCCTGAACCTGGGCGGGAATTGGGGTCCTTGGCGCCATCTGCTAGTCCTGGGTACGAGAAACATGATTCAGATCGGTTCTCATATCCAGATAGTCATTCTGGATCTGTTGGACCCTATCAGTCAGGGTCTGGATCGCCAAGGTGAGGGACTCCAATTCGGTGGGCAGGGTTGGTTGATGCTGACTTGAGGATGAGGTCCTGTACTGGCCCTGCTGGCCATGCCGGTACTGCTGTTGTTGATGGGAGGGGGGAGGGCCCTGCTGGCCCGAGTTGAACGTACGCTGCTGCTGTTGGTGATGTTGAGGCCGATACCCTCATTCGGGCCTGGACTGAACAAAGTGCGGTGCAGGAACGAAGCCATTTTCCTGGTAAGCAAGGGAAGGTCGGTGTGGTTGACCGTTCCCTATCTCCGATTGTCTAGAAACGGGGTCATGGTTGTACCACAACCCATTGATCTCGAACACCTACGAAGGCTCCTCATATCCTGTCTCCACTTGTGGGGGTGCGTGCTGGTCCTACTGAGTATATGTTTGCTCCTGTACCCAGCTGCTCTAAGGCCCTGGTGCCTGTTCCTATACAAGATAGACTCGGTGTACAGGTACAGGTGGTGCAGAAAGCGTAGGTATCTTTATCTTATCTACCCTCAGTAAGTTCCTCCACTTGCTTCGGCAATCTCGAGAGAGACTCAAGGTCAGTGACCCTCTTGTGAATCTGCTTGACCATGGTAAATTTATCTGCTATTATCCCCATGCTAGGGATAAGGTCGTCCGTTAGCTTCGTTACAGTCCTCCGGGTTGTCTTGTTGGATAGGCTCAAAGGAGACAACTGATAGGCCTGGGTGGCTTGAGATCTGCTTGTTTCTGCCATCTGCTCTAGGATCTTCCATACGACGTCTTCATTCTTGTTTAGATAGCTTCCTTCACAGGAGGCACTCACTAACCCCTGCATCTCTAGGGTCATGCCACAGAGCAAGGTATGGACTAAGATCGCCTTTGAAATGCCATGGCAAGGGCACTTCTGAATTTGGTCATTAAACCTATCCCAAGCTTCATGGAATGGTTCAATGGGTCCCTAGGAGAAACTAGCGATCTTTGTTCTTATTTGATTAGTCCTACTCAGTGGGTTGAACTTCTTCAGAAAAAGGTCCTTGAACTGCATCCAGGTTGTACATACCACCCCTAGGTTCTTTAGCCAATGTGTTGCCTTATCTCCTAAGGAAAACGGGGTGGACTTCAGCCTAATATCGTCCTGCCAAACACTAGGGTGACTAAGGTTGTTGCAAACCAACTCGAAGTATCTAAGAAAGGTGTATGGCTCTTCATTTGTGTTCCCATTGAACTTCAGCAGCAACCTCAGGAAGTGAGGCTTCAGCTCGAATGCATCAGGGGGGACCTCGGGTACTAGCCAGTTATGTATCTCGTTCTCTGCTAGATTATAAGCCTCTACCATAGGTCGGTGTATTCCTTCAGCCTCGATCACCTATCCCAGTCTAGCTGTTTATTATGTACTCACTTGTTCGGCTTTAGCCAGTCGAGCTAAGACTTGAATCATCGGGTCCTCTCTGTTTTCCTCTTCATCAGGGTTCTTCTTCGGCATTTTGTTCTCTTGTCATGGGGATGAAACATGGTCTAGGTCAGAGGACAAATCAAGGAAGGGATTCTTACCGAGGAAATGATCTTACTCGGTAAGCTCAGAGGAGATGTAAGGGTTGGCTTGAGAGTAACTACCCTGGGTGTGAGGGATCCAAAACTCAAGAGGGTCATGACCTCTGGGTGGTCCAAGTTGCGCTTGGGCCAGTGAAGATGAGATTCGTGAGGGGCTCAAAGAGAGATTGGCAAATAATGAGTCGATCTCCCCCCAGTCTGTCATGTTAGATTGGAAAGAAGAATCGATATTTATAAGTGAAGATAGGATTTTACTCCTACCTGAAGCAAGCAATTCAATACAAACCTTGTATTTTCACACTCAACACGGTGAAGGACCCGAAACCGAGTCCAATTAATCCGGTTGATTTTATGTGTGATTTTCAAGCAAATAGCAAAGGTTACGTGGCCTAGAGGGAAGTTAGCTCAAAGCCGGATGCGTCTTCCCTGTTTAACCTGTCGCCTAAGATACCTGTGTCCTTCCTTTATTCGCTCCTATCCTAAGTTGATGGATTCAAAGACCATGCCCCTATCTGCTTGCAAGCAGGAGGAGGCTGACAAGGCTGGAACTTCACCCTGAGGGGCTACTAGCAACTTTTCACGACGTACCGTTGGTTCACCCCTGACTACCTGTTTACAGGAGGAGGGTACCTTGTACTAGTCAGTGAACCTAAAAATATTCAACTTGTGATATTTGCTAGGATCAGTTGATACGTGATATGGAAGGCGGGGATTTGTGGCTCTGCCTTCAGGTGTTCACACACACTCAAGTACCCTCACTAAGCCTGAAAACAAGATCGAGGTTAATCTCCCGCAAGCAAAATTTCCAATTTTATTGATTTTTTGGTCAATAATGTTAGAAGTCCTGGTTTTAAGTTAAGTTATCACTGATTAAGTCATATCCACACATCATGCCTATCGTCCAGTCCGAATTTCCGTTTTACTTAAGTTTTTAAAAACCAAGAGAGAGAAACCGAGAAAAGCCGATGCAAGAAAAATAATTAATGCTTATGCTAAGTGAAGAATACTTACAATGATTCCTTTTCTTTTATGCAGGATGCAAAACAGAATTGAGAGCTTTTATACTACATGCAAAAATATACGACAAAATCCGCTCCTAGACAGGTAGTTCTATTAGCGAGTGAAGCAAATCTTTGATTTAACTAATCCACAGTCTAAGTGCGTCTTTTAAGTGATGTGTGGTCCTAAAAAATTACGAGCACAAGTAAATCCTAGAGAGGCTCGAGTACCCCTGGTGCAAGCCTAGTCTAAAAATTCAATCCACACAGCAAACGAGGACACGATTCCACTATGTTTACACCAACGAGAACCCAAATAGGAACCACTGGAATGAATGCAAACAATAATGAAAAATAAAAAGTACAAGCCCTTATAATCACTCAAAAAGTTTAAAATCGCAAGCTCCTCGAAGCACCTCGGGACTCCTCGTGTTCCTCGCACAAAAACAAATTGAGGTCAGATAAAGGATGACACAAAAATACTAAAAAGCAGATAAATATTAATACGAAAATCGAGGGTCAGACTACCCGGGGATGGAAAATTAGACACTCCAAAATTAACTAAAAATTAACCTAAGTCGTGCCTCCCCGGCTACGGCGCCATTTTGATGAGCGCTCGTACTACCCTTGTTTTTTTAATCAAATTAATGATCAAATTCATGTTGTATAGTTCGTGCAGTCAGGCGGTCCGAACTAATCAAAAACCACTTTTAATAAATATTCAATCAATCACGAGCGGCAAATTTATTTTACTTGGTCAAGCCCAAGGTCGAACTCAGGGAGGCAGCTGTCTCCTTGGGTAGATTTTAAGCAAATTTAAGAGTTCGAATTTTCAGAAGATTGTTTTTGGTCTTTTTAAACAATTTTTATGCACTTAATAAAAGACTCATGTAAAATCAAGCTAACTTACAAGTTTATTCAGAAAAGTGGTCAAATTGATTCCAAAAATTATGAAACTTGGCCAGATGGTGAAATGCAATGAAATTAAGCTACCCTAATTTTTTGGAATTTTCTGACAATATATGAATTTATTGCAAATTAAGAATGAATGCAAGGTAATTTAAACTAAATTAATTTTAATAAACATGAAAGCACAATATTTTCCAAAATAAAAATTATCCTAGATAGTTCTAAGTGTGAAGAATCCAGGAAAATTAATAAACCTAAATTTCTATGTGAAATGGACCTATTACAAAAAAATTAAGGAAATCACAAAGTGAATTATTCAGGCCTCAAGATGCATGCAAATGAAATGATTTTTGGGTACAATATGAGATAAATTATACTAAGTCTGATGTGAATTTTTGGTGATTTTTGGAGCAACAGAGAATTTACTATGATTTAAAAGGCATAAATGGGTAAAATATCACAAAATTTTACCAATTAATTAATCATAAATTCCGTTGATATTACAAAAACGAGACACTTATCACATATGAAAGAGGACTAGTTAAGCTACACAATGCAATTTTCAAACTTAAAAAATGATGTCAAATGAATGCCTAAAGATATGGGCAAATTCAGGGGCCTAACTGCAATTACAGAAAATAAAATTGCAAAAATTAAACATGCTGACAGAGACTGATATGCAATTACCTATAACGAAGGGGGCATGTATGTAAAATGCCCACGAAATACGTGCGCCTCAAGTGATGCTCCTGGCAGGGACTAGAATGCAATTTCCGAAACCTTCAGGGGCCTCGTTGTAAAATACACTGGTCGTACGTGAAAGACATGCGAGGGCCCAGGCTCCGGTAACTTCGGAGGCTCGCACGAAGGCTCGAGGGTTCTCGAGGCTCGGACTTGTCTTGGTGTAGCTTCGGGGGCTCCAAGCCTAAAGGACAGGGCGGAGGCTAGAAGGTGACTACGTGGCGTCTGCAGGACTGCTGGATAGAGTGACGATCTAATGGTGGATAATAGCTGGAGACGTGGCGTGTCTAGATCCATCCGATCATATGAAGATCTAACGTAAGAGGATGGCTTCTAAGATGAAGGCATAGACGATCAACGACCGTTGGATCAAGATGAATCCAACGACATCTGATGCTCGACGCGAATGGCGACATGACGTGCTCTGGTGCACAGGATCCTCCTGATCCTACGACTGCGGAATGAAGGCGACGTGGATCACTCTAAATCGTATGATCAAGGAGATCGGACGGCTGCAGGCAGTCATGCTCAAAGCGTCCGTCGCCTCCTGCGGCAGAGATGGCTGCACTCCAGCGATGAGGCTCTAGCTCTGCCTCCTCCTCTGGTCGTCGATGAAGGTTGCTAGCAGCTTCTGAGCTGCTGGGAAAAATCGTAGAGGCATCGGGGATCTGCCGGAGCCCTCAGGAACGACTGGGACAGTCTGGAGAGTACGACAACGAAGCTCGAAGGAGCTTCGATGAGGCGTCCGACCAATCAAAGATGGGATACCCGCAGGGGGTGAGTGGAATAGCCAAGGCACGTGACGTGATAGTGGAGTGATCGTGAGTGAGGTGTGAGGCCTGAGGGGCGATGAAGGCGTCCGGTGATGGTGCTCCGCCAAGGTGGTGGAGCTTGCGTCAGCGTGAGGTGAAGTGCATGATCTGAGAAGGGTGCGCGAGGGTGCCAGCTCCAAGGCAAAGCTTGGAGGTGGTCAGATGAGCGTGAAGTTGCTCGAGGGCTTCGAATAAATTTTGAGAAAACTCTAGAAAGAGAAGAAGAAGATCATGAGGTTGATGGAGGCGTCTACCTGGGAAATGGAGCTCGAAGGTGTGTTCGTGGTCGTCGCTCGAGGGACGGTAGATGCTCGTGAGCTCGTGCAGTTCACGAAGGAGGCTGCGGCACGACAGGGATTGCCGTAGATCTCGCCGAAGATGGAACTCGATCGTCACTCAACGTCACCTTAAATTCTTGTCATTAAATTGAAGGTTGGAGCTAGGAATTTCTCTCTGGAATGGCGGAAGGAGATGATGGTCGACGGTGGGGGCGTATTTATAGGTGGAAGGTGACGGCATTGATGGCGAAGTAGTGGAGTTGGTGGAGGTCGTGGAGCGAGGTGGGCGCTATTCATGGAGTTTGAGGGGGGTGGCGATGATGAGGGAAGAGTAGGGTATGCAACGGCGGTGACAGGAGGCGGAGAGGGTGGCCAGAGTGGCTCCCAAAATAGGAAGGGGCGGCTCTCACGCAAGGTGGGAGATGTGGGGCATGGGGTGTTCGGGAGGTAGGAGACGATGTCTTGACCGTTGGATCGAGCGATCCAACGGTCAAGAGAGGGGCGGAATGGAATGGCTGTGATCAGATCAGAGGGTCGATATCGAAGGGTCGTGATGGAGCCGTGTTGAAGGCGTAGGTAAAGGCACTGACGTACGGCTAAGAGGATGCCCACGGGTTTGATCGAATGCTCAAGATTAAGTTAAGGATGGACGGTGGAGATGAGGCGAGAAGCGGAAGCATCAGAGGGTACAGGTGCAGCCACACGGCACTAGGAGGACGCATCGCTCGCGAACGGCCTGGATTGGATCCAGGGCCTGATCGAAGGGCTGAGAAGGACGGCGAAGGAGAAGGGTTGCATGGCACTTGATGGTGAGGGCCATGTGGCGCAATCAGAATGGCTGGAAAATAATCTGGATTTAGAGAGAGAAGTGGGCCGAAATTGGAAAAATTCAAAACATGAAAGTTGTATATCTCGATGAGATCTACAAGTTTCATGTTGACCAATAATGGAGATGAGGTCAAATAAGATACAAAAATACAAAGGTACAAATATACATACATATAGTACGCAAAGGGGCCCAAAAACCCATGTTTTGCATACGAGCTCCGAATTGAATGAATTTGATCTCATTTTTAAGGTCTCCGAATTTGTAATAATCTAAGAGTAAGTAGACCTAATTCGGAGATTGTATGAGGTATATATTGGCATTCTAAGGTCTGGGATCTCAAATTGGGTGTGGGGTTTTATTGGGTAATTCACAAGCTAGGAATTCTTAGCCTTCTTCCTTATATTATTAACAAATAACATTTACAGTATAAGGAAGGTTTTAATGACTCTGGAGGGGGTATAAAATATAGATAACTAGGTGAATTATTGGTGAGTATTTTACAATTGAAATAGGCTACAAATTTTAATGAAAATATGGATGCTAAAATGCATGTATTGTGAATGCATGTATGAATGCCATTTATGCTGTATAAGTGGAAATATGCATCTAATTATTCAGGAACAAAGCTCTATTTTCAAGTTTTGGAGTGATGAATCACAGATTCATCACCTGGTCCAACACTTCTTTGGGGCCTGAATGTAGAAAGCCAAAGGCTCATTGACGCAACATGTGGGTCTCACATTTCAACAAGGATGAAGATGTAGTATGGCAGATATTCGAGGAAATCGCCGAAGGAGAGGCTGCCCTCTCTTCATCCAAGGCATACCAGAAGCAGCCCCAAATCCTTCAGAAGCAAGTACACATGACAGCGCGCGAGGCGGAGAGAGATGAGAGATGCAACCTTAGCATTGTCAGTACCATCTCTCGAAAGTTGACATCATCGAGAAGAGATCACAAGACCTCGAGAAACTCGTTGTAATAAAAAAGAGGACACAGAACCTTGACAAATTGGATCAGATCACCAAGCAGTTGGAACTGTTGGTAAGCACCATCAACTCTGTCCAGTCGGCACCACTATCTACACATGCTCCAGCTGAGAAGAAGGATGATATATCACTACCGCATCAGCCTTAGACGAACCAGCAGCCACCGACAGTCCATCGTATACTATGTGTAGGCTCTCGACCAGGGACATACACAACAACAGATGGTTTTGTACTAGGTAGACTTCCTAGCAGCATCCAATCCAACATTCCTACCATTACCCCTGATTCTAGTAGTTAATGGGGTTTGGAGTAATGACACACAGTCGTCCCGTCCTACTGAACACCCTCAGAGCCAGCTACCAGCCAACAAACAGTACCACCAACCTCATGGTGGTCATTTCGGGCAGTCCTTATAGCTCTGAGGCAAAGCTTGGAGGGTGGTCAGATGAGCGTGAAGTTGCTCGAGGGCTTCGAATAAATTCCGAGAAAACTCTAGAAAGAGAAGAAGAATATCGTGCGGTAGATGGAGGCTTCTACCTGGGAAATGGAGCTCGAAGGCGTGTTCCTGGTCGTCGCTCGAAGGACGGTAGATGGTCCTGAGCTCTTGCAGTTCACAGAGGAGGCTGCGGCACAGCGAGGATTGCCGTGGATCTCACCGGAGATGGAACTCGGTCGTCGCTCAACGTCACCTTAAATTGTTGTCATTAATTTGATGGTCGGAGCGAGGGATTTCTCTCTGGAATGGCAGATGGAGCTGACGGTCCACGGTGATAGCGTATTTATAGGTGGAAGGTGACGACGTTGGTGGCGAAGTAGTGGAGTTGGTGGAGGTCGTGGAGCAAGGTGGGCGCTATTCATGGAGTTCGAGGGGGGCGGCGATGATGAGGGAAGAGTGGGGTATGCAACAGCGGTGACAAGAGGCGGAGAGGGTGGCTGGAGTGGCTCCCAAAATAGGAAGGGGCGGCTCTCGCGCAAGGTGGTAGATGTGGGGCACGGGGCTTTTTCGGGAGGTAGGAGACGATGTCTTGACCGTTGGATCGAGCGATCCAACGGTCAGGAGAGGGGTGGAATGGAATGGCTGTGATCAGATCAGAGGGTCGATATCGAAGGGTCGTGATGGAGCCATGTGGAAGGCGTAGGTAAAGGCACTGACATACGGCTAAAATGATGGCCACAGGTTTGATCGAACGCTCGAGATTAAGGCAAGGATGGATGGTGGAGATGAGGCAGAAGCTGAAGCATAGGAGCGTACAGGTGCAGCCATGCGGCGCAAGGAGGACGCTTCGCTGGCGAATGACCTGGATTGGATCCAGGGCCAGATCGAAGGGCTGAGAAGCGCTACGATGATGGACGACCCAGATAAAGAGAGAGGGAAGGCGATCGGACGGTGGAGGAGAAGGGTTGCATGGCACTTGATGGAGAGGGCCACGTGGCGCAATAAAAAGGCGCCACGTGGCCTACTCTGAATGGCTGGAAAATAAAATGGATATAGAGAGAGAAGTGGGCCGAAATTGGAAAAATTCAAAACATGAAAGTTGTAGATCTCGATGAGATCTAAAAGTTTCATGTTTACCAAAAATGGAGATGATGTCAAATAAGATACAAAAATACAAAGGTACAAATATACATACATATAGTACACAAAGGGGCCCAAAAACCCATGTTTTGCATACGAGCTCCGAATTGAATGAATTTGATCTCATTTTTAAGGTCTCTGAGATTGTATAATATAAGAGTAAGTAGACCTAATTCGGAGGTTGTATGAGGTAGATATTGGCATTCTAAGGTCTGGGGTCTCAAATTGGGTGGGGGGTTTTATTGGGTAATTCACAAGCTAGGAATTCTTGGCCTTCTTCCTCATATTATTAACTAATAACATTTACAGTATAAGGACAGTTTTAATGACTCTGGAGGGGGTATAAAATATAGATAACTAGGTGAATTATTTGTGAGTATTTTACAAGTGAAATAAGCTACAAATTTTAATGAAAATATGGATGCTAAAATGCATGTAATGTGAAAGCATGTATGAATGCCATTTATGCAGTATATGTGGAAATATGCATCTAATTACTCAGGAACAAAGCTCTATTTTCAAGTTTTAGAGTGATGAATAACAGATTCATCACTTGGTCCAACACTTCTTTGGGGTCTGAATGTAAAAAGCCAAAGGTTCGCTGATGCAACATGTGGGGGCTCACATTTCAACAAGGATGAAGATGTAGTCTGGCAGATATTCGAGGAAATGGTCGAAGGAGAGGCTGCCCTCTCTTCATCCAAGGCATACCAGAAGCAGCCCCAAATCCTTCAGAAGCAAGTAAACATGGCAGTGTGCGAGGTGGAGAGAGATGAGAGATCCAACCTTAGCATTGTTGGTACCATCTCTCGAAAGTTGACATCATCGAGAAGAGATCACAAGACCTCGAGAAACTTGTTGTAATGAAAAAGAGGACACAAAACCTTGACAAATTGGATCACATCACCAAGCAGTTGGAACTGCAGGTAAGCACCGTCAACTCTGTCCAGTAGGCACCACCATCTACAGATGCTCCAGCTGAGAAGAAGGATGATCTATCACTACCGCATCAGCCTTAGCCGAACCAGCAGCCACCAACAGTCCATCGTATACTATGTGCAGGCTCTCGACCAGGGAAAGGCACAACAACAGAGTTGTGTACTAGCCAGATTTCGCAGTAGCATCCGATCCAGCATTCCCACCACCACACCTAATTTAAGTAGTTAATGGGGTTTGGAGTAACGACACACAGCCGTCCCGTCGTACTGAGCACCCACAGAGCCAGCTACCAGCCAACAGACAGTACCACCAACCTCATGGTGGTCATTTCGGGCAGTCCTTACAGCCGCCGTCACAATACCATCAACCTCCCTAGTATGTCAGTCAATGGAGGAAGAATCAACACTACCATCAGCTGTAATACCGTCGGCCACCGCCATTCCATTAGTATGCAACTGCCCCACCTTAGTAGTACGAGCAGTATCCTCCTCCCTCCTATAACCTGTTTCAGCTTCCTCCACCACAGTAACACCATCAGCAGTCATTGCCTCAACTTCCACACGAGAAGCAACAACATGGTATGCATGTTGAATCATCTGAGGCCACTCCTGTGAATCCGTCCCTGGATTGCTTGTCCCAACTTGTCAAGGGGCTAACAGATATGACCAGGAAACTAGATGACCTAACTACCACCAAGACCACCATTCCAGCTCAGGTCGAATCTAACCCAAATAGCTTCAAAAATACGGAGCAGGTAGAATTTGATGTCCCGTCTATGCTTGACGAATCAAAGGATTGTAATATACTTTTTAATGTTGTCACTCTCAGGAGCGGTAGGGCCTTGCCTTCGCCTACCATCAACAAAGAGGAGAATAAAGCTTCAGGTGAATCGTCATCTTCTGCATCAACCGTGCCGGCTACAGGGACGATTGAGGAAGAAGAAGAAGGAGGAGTCCTTCCAAGTGTCGCTGACCACCATCTGCATCAACAAAAATAAAAAAAAATCAGAAAAAAACAAAAAGAAGCTCGTCGCCAAAGTGAATCCGCACTAGCCTTGGAGGACCTGCCAATGGCAGTCGATCCCTCGCCAACCGACGGAGTAGAGTCCCCACTTTTTGCTCGTCCACCAGCATCAATCCCTTAGCTTCTAGCTTGTACTCCTTTTTGTAGTTCGGATATGCAACAGTTTGTAGATGATAGTTTTGATGTAAATAAGAAATCTTATTTGGATTCCAACAATGTACATATTCCTTTTCCTGATGCAATAGAAAAATCTGAAAAAAAATGCAAAAAGAAGAAGTGCATTATCTGATCCTGGAGTTGTGTATATAATTAGTAACTTGACTATTGAGATCCCTCTAATGAAGGCCATGGAGTACATGCCATCTTACCGTGGTTACTAATGACAAAGGAGAGAATATATCTACTCGAGTACCGACATTTTGGCGGGTGTGTGTTAACTATCACCATCTTAATGCAGCAACTAAGAAGGACCACTTTACCTTGCCATTCATTGATCAGGTTCTGGAAAGACTAGCCGGCAAGGAGTTCTTCTGCTTTGTTGATGGGTACTCTGGGTACAACCAAGTGGCAATCGCCCCTGAGGACCAAGAGAAGACTACCTTCACTTGCCCGTTCGGCACCTACGCTTTTAAGAGAATGCCCTTTGGATTGTGCAATGCACCTGTGATACTCCAGAGATGCATGCTAGCAGTCTTTGCCGAGATGGTTAGCAGTTTTCTCGAGGTGTTCATGGACGACTTCTCAGTCTATGGTGATAGTTTCGATTCTTGTCTTGAGCACCTAGATAGAGTACTTCAGAAATACCATGAAGTTAATCTAGTGCCATCATGGGAAAAGAGCGAATTCATGGTCACAGAAGGAATTGTGCTGAGTCACGTCGTTTCCAAACGTGGCATGGAAGTTGACCCGGCAAAGGTGGATGTGATGGCCAATCTCGAGCCACCTGAGACAATGAAGAATGTGAGGTCATTCCCAGGGCATGTCTGATTCTACAGACGGTTCATCCGGTGTTTCATCCCTATTGCCCAACCTCTCACAAAAGTTTTATGCAAGGAGGCTGAGTTTAATGTTGATCACTAGGTTCTCCTTTCCTTCAATCAGTTGAAGGAGCTTATCACTCATGCTTCAGTCCTACAGCCGCCAAAGTGGTCTCTACCCTTTGAGATTATGACGAATGCATCAGACTTCGTAGTTGGGGCTATTTTAGGACAAAAGGAAGACAAGGTGCCCTAAGCCATTCATTATGCCAGCAAAACATTAGATGAAGCACAAAGAAATTACACTGTGACAAAAAAGTGTTGCTGGCAGTGGTTTTGGCCCTGGAAAAGTTCAGATCTTATTTGTTTGGATCAAAAGTTACCATCTTTAGAGACCTCTCTGTTATCCGGTATTTACAGCAGAAGAAGGATGCCAAGACTAGACTGATAAGATGGATCCCTTTCCTCCAGGAAATTGATTTGAAAAACAAGGAGAAGCCTGGAGTTCAGAATGTCGTAGCAGATCATCTCTCCAGAATCGAGCAGCAAGAGCCTCTACAGAACAACGCACCCATCACAGAAACCTGTCCTGACGAATCAAATTGAGTTGTGGATTCACTGCCTTGGTATGATGATATTGTCAACTACCTCAATTAGAGGGTAGTATCGTCGGATAGGATGAAAAATCCAAAGGACAAATTCTAGTCGACCATCCGATTCTACCAATGGGAGGATCCTCTATTATTCGAGGAAGGAGAAGAATGCATTTGGCACAGGTGTATACTTCAGGAGGAGCAACATAGTGTCCTCGAGCATTGTCATTCGCTCAAATCTGGTGGACACCATTCTGGATATAGAACGGAAACAAAAGTACTTCAGTGTGGCTTCTGGTGGTCCATACTATTTAAGGATGCAACAACTTTTGTGAAAAGATGCACTGACTGTCAAAATTGAAAGGTACCCTCACCGCATTGAGTCTGAAGATCATTCAGATAGCATACGTATTCGATGCCTGGGGGATCGATTTAATAGGACCTTTTCTCAACAGTCAGGGATATGAGCATATCCTTCTTGTCGTTGATTACATGAGTCGGGTTGAAGCCATCCTCGCTCAGACCGTTGACAGCAGAACAATTTGTCGATTCTCGAAAGAAAATATCATTTCGCGGTTCGGGATTCTAAAGAATCTCATATCAGACGGGGGTAGTCATTTCATAAACAAAGTGGTCAAGAAGTTATCAAAGGAGTACGGCGTCGACAATCGAGTCGCATCTCCTTATCATCCCTAGACCAATGACATGGCAGAATTATTGAACAGAGAAATTAAGACGATCCTGCGGAAGCTTATAAAGCCAGACAAAAAGAATTGGTCCCAACTTTTAGACTCCATCCTTTGGGCATACCGAATCACTTACAAGTCTCCTTTGGGCATGTCACCCTACCGTCTTGTGTATGGAAAATTGTGCCATCTACCCCTTGAACTAATTCGCAAATCCTTATGGGCAATCAATATGTGCAATCTGGACTCACAAAAAAGTGGTCAGAAAAGGAAAGATGATCTGAACAGACTCCTAGAATTCTGAGACTATGCATATGATAACACATTAATATACAAGGAGAAGGTGAAACGCTGGCATGATCGGCACATTATATGAAAGAACTTCGAAGCTGGGAAGAAAGTGTGGTTATTTGATGCAAATTTGAAGATATTCTCGAGCAAATTAAATAGAAAATGGACAAGGCCATTCCAAGTTCGCGAAGTACGTGACAATGGAAGTATTTCCGTATCAGAACTGTCTTCTGCTGTACAACCATTCGTCGTCAACGGTCAACTACTAAAGCCTTACCTTGAGCCTCATACTTTCTTGGTTGTTGTCGACTCAATCCAAGTTCTGCGCTTCGATGATACATCCACAACACTGGCAGCATCAAAAGATTCAGACAATGCACCTAAAAATTTTTCCTTTGAACTATTCGTTTCTTCTACTCTTCTTTTCCTCTTCTTCTGTTCTCACCTTCATCTGACACATATTATAAAAAATCAAAATCATAAACAAATTGGCAGGTGTATCACCACTTTTTGTCAGTCTTCTATACTTAGGACGTACTTTGTCGTAAGTATAGGGGGGTGTGCACCTCAATCACCTTCATCCTGTAATCTCCTCCATTGTCTCCTCTTCTCGCCTATTCTTAGGGTTCTCTTACACTAGGTATAGGAGGGAGACAATCTGAGTATGATCTATTCATTTTCATCCTTGACCATCCCTACCTTATGTACAACTTGTTATACGTAGGATTAATTGATCCTAAGTACAGGGGGGACGGTCAACTTCTTATTTATTTATTCTTCTCCTCATTCATTTGTTCTTTTAGTTTCTCGTATATTCCGTCTGAGTTATGTCTTCTCTTTATCTCTTTGATCTGTGAGGACATAACTCAAGCTAAGTATAGGGGGGCGTATATACTATGTATATACTTTAAGCTATAACTCGTACTTTCATATTTTAAATAATACCTATGGAAAAAAATAGCATTAAACTTTCATAAAATGCTAATAAAAGAGGGGTGTAGCTCTTCAGACTCTCTTTGTACATTCTGATTAATAAATAAAGCAAAAATGCTTTTATTTTGAAAAATGAGAAACTTTGTGAAATTATTTTGAAGGCTGCTTGGAAAATATTTTGTAAAAAGTGTTCAACCTTTGTAAATATTTTTGTTTTCAAAAAAATGTTTCCTTTTTGTGAAATAAAAATATTTTAAAAGATATTTGCAAATGGTTGAAAAATGGTTGCAAAAATATTTTAAAAATCTATATATACTATTTGAAAAATCTTTGCAAATCGATTTTCAAATACGTGTAAATTTTAGTAAATAATAGTTTGTAAAAAGTATGTTTGACTATAGTTTTCAAAAGTTTGTTCAGGAATGATTTTCAAATAAGTTCGAGGAGTATAAACACCATACATATATATATATAGGAAAAAATGGGGTTGCCCTTGGGGGCAACCAACATGGCTGCCCCCGCCCCATTTTTCGGCGTTTTTTTATTTTTTTTTGAAAAATAAAACCATGTATATTCATTCATATATCCCTCCTATATGCCATTCGAATTTCGTCAGAAACAGAGACTCCTACGGCCTCCATCTCGATGGTATCGATTTAAAAAAATCCTGTTACCGTTAAAAAATTACTGTCCGGATGGAGGCCGTAGGACTCTCTGTTTCTGACGAAATTCGAATGGTATATAGGAGGGATATAGGGATGAATGTACATGGTGTTATTTTTCAAAAAAATAAAAAAATTGCCCAAATAAGGCGGGGGCAGCATGTTGGCTGCCCCTAGGGGGCAGCCACATATGACCCATTATATATATATATATATATATATATATATATATAATATTCTATACATAACGACCAAAATTCTTGAAAATGTAAAATACATCCCCATATCAAGCAATGCAATTAAATTCTTACCAAAAATCTTCTACTTCAAATATATCAAAAACATTTCCTCCACAAATTCCTCAAATTCTTTTTGTATCTACTGATTAATAAATCAGGTTAAAAATATTCATGCAAAATGATTTGAAAAATTGTGTGAACTGCTAGGAAAACTTTTTGTGAAATGTTTTCATCCATTGTAAAAATATTTTGATTTCAAAAAAATCTTTTCTTTGTGTGAAATAAAGGATTTGAAAACCTATTTGTAAATGATCTTGAAAATGTTTGGTAAAAGTATTTTAAAAAATGTACATATATTTTGGAAAATCTTTGCGAAATGGCTTTCAAATGTTTTTAAATATTTACAAAAATTATTTTGTACTATAATTTTCAAAATTGTTTGCAAATAAGTTTGAGGAATAAAAGCATCATTAAAAATAAATCATAAATAAAATACATAAAATTCCTCACCAATCGTATATATACCTAAATAAATCACTTTATTTAAACCTGTAAATTCTTTAAAATTCTTAAGTCTTCTAAAATAAAGTGGCACGCCCATGTAAATAGCTGTATATACTCTATACTTCGTGCGTGGCAAAATTCTTTTATTTATAAAATTATTTAAAAACTCTTGTTGTTTTGAAAATTCATTGAAAAATTACATTATTCTTTGCATTATTGTACATATTATTTGCATAGCATTCATATTCTTTTGATTGAGCTTGATGATTGAACTAGTCCAATAAGGTCTAAGATTGGAGCTTGGTTGGACCTTACTGCACTTAACTGCACTGGAACCTTATGGGAACTAGTTTTAAGGTACTTTAGGTCTAGGGCTATTTTCAAGTCACCTCAACTGACTAACAAGAACTTTTCATGACATACGCATTTAAATTGTCGGCCGTGACCTAACATAGACACATGCACCTTTCACTTGGCTCAACTCAGTTAGAGTGGTGAAGTGGGTGGATTTGCCAGTCTGAGACACACACGGGTGGAAACATTCGTCCTCGTCTAGGGAGGGAAGTGCACCCTAACCTGGTCTAGTTTCAATGAAGTTGAATGTCAGGAGAGTGTGGGTTGCGATAAAGCTTGAAAAGAGGGATAGTCTTCTCGCTCAAGAGGAAAAAAGTCCTTATGTAAATGCTGATGTAAATAGTACTTAAAAATACTACAAAAAAGTGGACAGGCTTGTAAATAAAAAAATAATAAAGCACCTGTCGGAGTATGTATATATGCTATATAGAAAATAAGCAAGCTTGAGCATCAAAGTTATACCAGGTGAGCATGCAGCTGGATGACTTCACTACACTGGTCTTGCATCCTGGGATAGGTAGCTACACTGGCTACAATCCATTCTCTTCGTCACCTCCTCCTTGGTTGCATGCCACTTGAACTTAGAAGGGAATACCCCACTCCTCGACGATAGAGTGCTGGATTGGGGAATCATTGGGTTGTCATTCTGGATAAGTCAGATCCTTTGTCATTATAATTGGGGAGAGCAACTATCACTTACACTGTACAAGTCAGCTTCATAGTCATAAGGGTTTGCGTATAATGTAGGCTAGGCTAGTTCTGACCTGGGTATTGAGGTGGGATGAACCAAGTTCTCTGACTCTCGAAGTTTGTTGTGTTTTAAATTTGGTTCCCAATCAGGTTCCATAAACATTCGCACATCAAGGTATAACCGGAGCTCCAAACTTTGATTTTGTATGGACAAGTTTTACAACTGAAACTAATTCTCTTCACTCTTTCTTTTTTTTCTTTCTCTTTTTCTTTTCTTCTTATTCTTTAATCTTTTTGTACTTATTGCATAAGTATTTTCTAGGGACTAGCAAAGGAAAGTATAGGAGGTGATCAATTTCCATTTCATCACCTTTATTCTTTCATTTTGGCCTTAAAAACCCAAGCTACTGCTTGTAAATAACATTAATTTGCACATAATAGCATCCACTATTTATTGTATTTGTTGTACATAAAATAAGATTTTTAATGTCAAAACTACAAAACAAAGAGAAGAAAAGAAAAAGGAATAAAATATTGAAAAGTTTTTATGACCCTAACCTTGAGACCAAGTCCAGACTGTTGGTCCACAAAGAATGAAGTAGGGAGAGATAAGGGCCAAAAATACCAATTATTTATTCTTTAATTATGCATTTTTTACACCATTTTATTCTATAATATTTATTCTTCAAATAAATAAACTTTGTACATAAAAGTTGTAGATAATATTGCAAATAAAAATACAAAATTGAGTTCACCAAAAATAATATACAGTGTACATTCTATACACAAAATAAAAGCCAGAAACCAAATTTCACAAACCCATATGTTTTCAATAAAAACTCAAAACATATAAAAATCACTTCTAATTGTATATAACTATTCAAGAGATATTTAATGGTGATGGTTTTATATTTTTGTGGAGTTACTGTGTAGAAGTTAGGTTTTTGACCCCTATTGTATACTCTACCAATTAAAATATTCAATTTATTCATTATTCGTTATTTTACAAATTCATATTTTTGTAATTTTGTAAATATTATGCATAACACATGTGCATATTAAAATCAAAATAAAACCCAAAAGAAAATCAAAATAAAAATAACTCTATGAAAAGGCATAGACAAAATACACATGTTTCTATATGTACATAAATAAAAGGGGAAGGTATTATTTAATTCTTTTATATTTTTCTAATGTTGTAAATATTATTTAGATTCTATTTAAAATACAAAACTAAAATGAAACTCTATAAAACACATTAAATTAAAATAGTACACATAAAATACAGATAAAATACCTATAAATATACCTACATAATATACTTATTTATTTAATTAAGTGTGCAAATTACATCACAAGGATAAAATAAAAATATATTTATAATCGCAAAAAGAAGTTATAAATATATAAAATAATAGAATAAAATATTAAAATCAAATATATAAATAAAAATAAAAATGCACAAAATATAGGTAGAAATACTAATAAATATGCAATTAAAAATAAACTTATAATAAAATACATCAAAAAAAAATAAAAATCATAACAAAATACTAAATAAAATAATAAACATTTTTTATTTTATACTTAAAATATAAAAAAATCATTTACTATTTTAAATTAATTACTTTCAAATAAAATTTCTGCCTTATCTTTTTGCGCCTGAGCTGGGCCAATCAGAGTACAGCCCGCGTTGACCTCTAATCAAGTGCTCTGTCCACAACCGCATGGCGTGACAGATGTTTGTCAAGCCATCTTCTCCAATTTCCCCTTTCTAACCATTGATGTTCTCCCGTCGATTCCTTCATGAAAAACCTTTTGCCATCACCCCTCAATCATGCCTCCTACTTGGATCACTAGGAAACACGATCGATTCTTTGATACACCTCAGTCAATAAGGGTTCATCACTATGTCTATAAATAAGTGCATCCGCCTTCTTCCGCAAATTTGGTCAACCTTTAGCCTTCTTATACGCCACCATTCGGTCCAAATCGATTCTTCGTGTAATGGAGAAGCTCCTGGAGGCTAAAGTCAGTTTGAGAAGGTGGATCTGCACCCACGGCGGTGTTCCAGTGTATCCCTGCTCCCTGGTGTTCCACCAGGTATAAGAGCTGATCTTTCTTTGCTTCTTTCATGCATTTCAAAAGTACGTTTAATTTCATGTATTTAGATTAGGATTTAGCTTAGTAATCAAGCCTTAATCGCAATGCTCGTACTTCGTCGGAGTCGGAGTCGAGCTTTTTACCCGGCAGACCCTATAAACTTTGTCAATTGCCTCCACGACCTTTGAAATGACATAATTCTCCCCTTGACCCCATAAACTTGTCAACTCTTACCCTATGAACCTTGTATTTACTCTGTTTGAAGCTCGCGAGGGTCTTTGGGGTAATTTATAGGATCGATAGGGTAATTACATTATGCAAAAGGTTGTGGAGGCGATTGGCAAAGTTTCTAGGGTCTGTTGGGTAAAAATTCCTTTTATAATTATCTATATATTTTTTATGTATTAAAATTAATTTGGGTGATTTTGGGACTTATTCATTATTTTTAAAAAGCAAAATTAATTTCGGATTATTTATTAATCCCATAATTGGGATATTTTTGACTTTCAAGATACATGAAAATTAGCAAATATTTCTGGAAAAATACAAAAACAATAAGAAAATATCAAAAATCCAAAAACAAATTATTTTTTGTATTTTTCTTGCATTAATATTATTTATAAATATATTTCGATGTATTGTGTAAATAAAGCCATATATAGGCTACATTGTTTGATAAAAGAAAAGAGAAGATATAAAAACATAAAAATATAAAAACAAAAATATAAAATTAGAAAACTAAAAATGAAATAAAAATTAAAAAACCAAAAATGAAATAAAAATAAATATATATATAAAATTAAAAAACCATAAAAAAATAGTAATTGTACAAATTAATGAATTGGTTGAACATAAATAACCATAGGCTACTTGTTTTGCTCTATGTGGTTCGACCGCTACATGCTTATACCCTATGCATTTTATGGTAGAGAAAATAAATGTTAACTCCACATGTTGTTTGGTATTTAGCTGCTTGATTAATTGTTGTGGGTTATCTGTTGACTAATCAGGGATTTAGTCTGAGGTCGCCTCAGCGACTATCTGTCCCGGCTTGTGTGGAATGACATGACTCCGGCTCGAATCCTTGGTTTATCAAGAACCCATAGATTTAACACAAAGACGTGGAGATTCTAAATTCCAGTTCCTAACTAGGCTCCTTACAATAAGAGTTAAAGGCTATAATCAAGCTCCATCCTTTAGATTGTACCCATCTTTAGTTCTAGAAATCAAACTTATTCTAAAAACTAATAATGCAAATGCAACCATTTTTTATGAAGTATATTTTCTGAATTTTAGTCATTTTTTTGGATTATAAGAATTTTTAATTTATGAATTTCAGATCATTACATTTTATGGATTTTAGATTTTTATAAACAATTCTACATACAATAATTTTATAAGACAAATTATCCATATTTTATTTGGACTAAACAACTAATATATTTTGCAAATTTTATATACAAATCATTATAAAAGTATTAAGTGATTTTTACAAGTATATTAATAAATAGGATATTAAATAAGTATTATACATATTAGATACATAATTTAAATTAAAAATTTTGAATAACGATTATATACGTATTTTACTTATTTATAAGGATTTTATAAGTAATAAGTAAATCATAAATAGATTTTAAATTAACACTTGCCCACTTTTTATGGAAGTATAGATATAGAAAATACATAAAGTATGAGTTATGTACGAAAGTATATGTAGAATATATACACATCCCCTATACTTAGCTTGTGTTATGTCCTCATAGCATAAAAAGACAAAAAGGAGGACATAACTCGTGCTAAGTAAAAACGAGTGAAAAGAATAAATGATGTATAGTCAATCACCCCCTTATGCTTACGATATGGTTATCGTAAGTAAAGTGGAAGACAAATAAAGAGGTTACCGAGGGAAAGAATATACAACGAAGGAACAAGATTTATATAGAAATCGAAATCAACAAAATCACTTGGTCCCTCCCATACCTAGGGTAAGGCATCCTAAGTACAAAAATGAATGTGGTCTAAAATTAGAGTCTAGTGATTCGTATAAAGAAAAGGATATAGAAGAGAAAAATAAAAAGAACAACATTGAAAGGCGTAAATCAACGAGCAATCGGTCCCCCCTATACTTAGGATCTGGTGTCCTAAGCATATAAAACAAGCAAAAAATGGGGAGAATTGTGGACTACGAAGAATATATAGGTGGTGTACTCCAGAAAATTGAAATGCTCACTGGTCTCTATACATGATGAAATATAGTGGAAGAGTAGTCATGCATCCTATACGAAGTAGATCACCTTAGCCTAGGTCGTACGGAATCATCTGATGTACATGTGCATACTGGTCCCTAGCTGTCAAAAGTAGAGCTGCCTCTATAAGTGAACTTTTTATGTAGCATAGGTCTCTCTATTGAAATATGTGCATGTCTCTGGAGTCAGACTATTTATGGTGTCTATATGTATAACCATCACACCATCTAACTCTCTAAGCTAAATACACGGTATGATGTATGAAATTTTATCAACTTAATCTCGTGCTAGAATATGTGTACTCTCAATTTCTGGCACTGAGATGCTACTACAACTAACTGCTCATCTGGATTTGATATGCTCTCTGTCTCTACATATGAACAATCGTATGAAGAAATAGGTACCATCTAGTATACCATGGCTATAAAAATAAATGATCTCAAGACAAGAGACTATGTCACATCTATGTGTTGACAATCATCTACAGGACTGGTGTCCTCTAATGTGAATGACAGTACTGACTTAAGATTGCTACATCCTCTATCCATCTCAAAGTGTATGTCTCCACTATTTGTGTGGAATAATACTCTCCCAGCAACATAATCAAAGAGTGCTCTCACTGTCTTCAAGAAGGACCTCTCAAGATTGATTGGAGCAAGGTGTAACTGCATAGGGCACGTCATATCTGGGACAGTGAAATCCTCTCGATTGGCAAACTAAAGTATTGCTCGTGATTTGTAAAGAGGACCTCGCTTGAGCTTATCAAGCAAAGAAGATGGTATCAATGTGATTGAGGAACCATTATCTAAGAGAGTAAGATGGAATTCGGTATCTGCTGGCATGTGAGATAGTGAGCTCAAAAATCTCTCTTCTTCTTAGGTACTTTATTCTGAATAGCACATGAAGTGGCCTTGGTCAGTACCTGTTTTTTAACACATGATCTCTTTTTCCTATGTGTTGTGCATTTGTTCCTCAACTAATTCTTGAGCGTAGGAAAGTGATCCAATGCATCATGAAGTGCAATCTTTAGGAAAATGTGATCTTTCAATAATCGTTTATTTTCTGGAGTGACAACATTCTTTTTGGCATTTTTCTTTCCATTTCCATATAAAGCACTAGGAAAAGGAACAAACTCAGGAACATAAAACTCAAGATCTTTATTCAAATCATAAGAAATAGAATAGGCATGTACATCGAGATTCTTATAAGTATGTACAAAGCTCTCTAAAATAGGGGAAGATAAATGTGCATTGTTAGTGTATGCACAGTCTTCCATGGTTTCATCGTATGAGTTGCTTATGTCCATGCCTACTCTCTAAGCATCACTCCCCTCTCTCTGATCATCAAACTGGACATTACATTGTTCCTCATCATCATGGTGATTCTCCTCCTCAACATAATGTATATCGTCATGGATCGAATCTCTCTCCTCATCTTGTGCTATCTCTACTCTATCAGGTGCTCGTGGTGATCTACTGCTCTTGAGACGAATGTCGTTAGATAAAATATTAGGAAAAGAGATCGTAGTTGTGGTGGTTTCTACCTAATCTGTGTGCCTCCTCTTGTTTTTTGGATTCATCTAAGCCTGGGCTGAGAGAGTGGTCTTAAATGTGGTTAACCCATCCAAACGGTTGTTATTCCGCTCCATCTCTGTCATGTGTGTTGTTTGGAGCGTGCTCAACACGTTCATGATCTAGTTCAGTGTCAGGGCCTGTGAATACATCTCAAACTCAATGTGGTGACCCTGAATATCTACTCTGTCCTGCGTAGGAGTGTGCTGTTGTGGTGTGTAAGGCTGATGAGATCTTTGTGGTGTAAAGAAAGATTGTTGTTGTTACTGGTACTATGGTATGACTGTGAGTGTGCAGTATGAAACTAATGTGAATATGGTCTCTGATATGCGTGCTGGTGATACTATTGTTGCGTGTAATGTTGGTGATGCTGGAAATGTGGACGTCCATGCTACGAATAACTATACTATTGTTGTTGGTGATGTACGCTCTGTGTAAAGTGTGGTGAAGGCTGAATAGGAGCATACCATATCCTCATGATTTCAAGAGTGTCATGAGAATCAACATCAACATCTCTAGATCCAGTGATCTGACTCGAGTTGGCATTGGATAGATCCTCATCCCAATCAATATGTGGAGTCTCAGTAGGCTAAACTAGCTTGATCTGAATAAACTGTATCTGATGGGTGGGAGGAGCGCGTAAAGATCACTGAATAGGATGATACTAAAGTTGCAACTCAGTCACCTTCTTTGTCAGATCCCTCAACTATTGAGGATGTGATGAGAGTTTCTTCAACTATCGCAGTGGTTGTAAATCCATATCTTTTTTTAATCACCTCAATTAATATAAGCTTCTCACTAATAAATCCCATGTCAGATTGCGACTCAAAATCTGAAACATGTGCGTCCTTCTGATGTTCTTGGTGATGTGGTGGTTGTGGGCCCTTCTGGAATGCCCAAGTTGAATCAATAACATGTGAATTGTCTTCCATCCCCTCAAAGATGGACCAAAGTGGCTTGGCATCCCTATTCAGATAACTGCAGCCACATGCAACACAAACTAGGATTTGGATATACAACTGGAGTCCTCCAAAATAATTATGTACGCTCACCTTCAAAGGTATCTCATTATGTTGGCATCTCACTATCAAATCCTTGATTAGATCCCATGCATCATGGAATGATTCATGTTGTAACTGTGTAAAATTGGAGATCTGGATCCACATCATGTTCGTTCATGCGGGAACTTTACCCGCTCTGAGAGCAACCTCAATAGTCGGTCACCTTCTTTGTCAGACCGCTCTTCTTTACCCACTATGAGGAGTCGTACATGGGAACGCATCATGTGTAGCGTCCTAGATCCTGGGTTACTCATCTCTCAAAGTAGCGGGAACCAGGATAGGTCGTGCTGGGTTCTCTGCTCATGTTCTCAGTTCAGTGACCATAGCTCTCAACTCATCCTGGACTTTTTACTGATGTCTGATCTATATGCTCATCTGCTGCAATGTGTCTAGAATCCCCATAGTAACATCAGAAGATAGGTCGGGTCTCTCATATATACGTCTCTCCTCAGTCGATCTCTCCTCAACAACTTAATCCTCAACTGGTCCATTCCTTCTAGCCATGATCTTTGAATCCTCTGGGAAGGAAAAAGACTCATAAGAACTCAATGAAAAATGTATAGGAGAAATATATGAAAACAAGAGTCGGGAGTCTGCCACAACTAATGAGCTGGGATGAGGGGGAGTCTGGGTCTGACTGTCCTCGTGATTAGGTGGGACCTACTCAAGAAGAGAGTCATCCCGAGTCTTTGAAGACATACGATGGACGGTGTATCGTCGAAAGCTCACGAAGTCTGAGTTCGAAATCCGTCGAGTCATCATCTTCGATGTTAAAAGGATATACGGGATAGTGTACGAAGTCAAGTCAAAAACACGAGTGTAAAGGCATATAAGATGCGGTACAATGCACAATTTGCATACGAACAAAATGCAACTCCAAATTCACCAATTTCACACATGATGGACATAAAAGTTCAATCTTTTATCTTTTCAATTTTAAAAGTAGGTGACAAAGCAGTTATTTTATCAATATCACAGGTGTAGGTCTCATGGGGTAGTTTGTCTTTGAGCTGGTGGTGAACTCCAACCTAAACATGACCACTTCTACCAATGTCTAAGGTAAGTGCAGGCAGCAAGTAATTGTACCTGAGGGTGAGTCCAAGCATTAAGGGCACATGTCCAGAGATTTGGGATCTATTCCTTATGTGCACGTGCCTCGCTCTGTCTGGAGAGTACTTGTAAACAATGAGGGGATTGCTCTCCCAATACAATTTCTGGAGTGTAAGTATTTTTAATTTTAAGTCATGTTTTTCTTAACTTTTTATTCTTATAGTTTTCATCTTTTTAGATATTTTCAAAAATATCTAACGGGATGTCGGTTCTTTTTAGTTTTCAAAAATGTGTCTCATGGAGGGAGAATCATGGAAGGCGGCAGAAAACAATGATGCATGCAGAGATAGAGATCATACCTAACGACAACAGTCTACATGTAAGTGGTCTACTTAAAAATTTAAAACCTATTCTAATATATGAAAAAAGCGATAAAAAATCAAATCCTCAATCAACAACTCTAGTGTAAGAATGAATTAGTTTTGAAATATGAGAAATATGCCTAAGCATGGATTAGGGATATGGGTTTACTTTAGTTTTCTAGTTAATCAAGCATGCATCGTAGGATCCACGAAATATGTGAAACAAAGAAAAATGGTTGAAAAACCAAAACCCACTTTGAGGCCCCAAGTACACCGGCATCTAGCGAAATAGATCCCGAAGCAATGTCAGAGTCAGGGCACAGTTGGGATGTCTGTAGTGGGCCCCTTTTTACAAAAGTAAAAATAGGCAAGTGCCCCTTCCTCTCTCACAAAATACAACAAATGTAAAATTAATTTGGCTAACTTGCTCTACTCCTCTACAATCGATTCGTAGAGAAAGAGTCAATTTCTGCACTCTATACTAGTTCTGTTTTTGAAGAAGCGTACTGATTCTGCAGGCACTGCAAAACTCATAAAAAATCACTGACAAAAAACCACGAAAACTATAAAAATTGAGAAAACTGTAAAAATTGATAAAATCTATGAAAAAATAAACAAAAACATAAAAATCCATAAAAATCTATAAAAGCCGCAAAACACTTGAAAGAAAATCGAGAAAACACGAGATAAAGAAGAAGAAGAAAGAAAATCACAAAAAATATGATAAAAAATTGAAGTATGGCTAACGTCTCCCCGATAACAGCACCATTTTGATAAAGAGGGGTTTGCGAGAGATAAATGTATCAGTGTTTGTGTAGAAAAATCGTTCCGAACAAAACCCTAATTAATCAAACAATAATCAATAAAATAGGAGAGAGAGAATGGATTGGTTCCTCTCCTATTTTATCTTAAACTAATTTTTTATCCAGGTAATTTACCCAACATTGAACACAAGGAGGCAGAATAACAATACTAAGGTTTTTGAGAGAAAGAGGTATTTTATGATTTTTATCTATTCTTTAAAAAGTCATGAAAAGTCATGGAAACAGATGCGGAATTCGAAAAACCAAATCAAACGAAATATATGATGAAAAACTCCAAAACTATAATAAAACCTTACTAGGGTAGCTATGTAACTACGCAAGAAAAATCAAGGGAAAATGATATTAAACAAGTGTACAAATTATCAACATAGTCAAGGGTAGAACTTTTTAAAAAAGAAAAATAGTTTGCAGTTTGGTCCCTAGTAGACACCGAAATGAAAATACAACAAAACATATTACATTTCAGTCCCTACGTGGGGACCTAAATGCATTATCTACAAATCTCAGGGGAAAAACTGAAATATCTATGAAGCAACATGGTAAATAATTAAAGTTTTCCACCAGTTCATGTGAACGACTTGGATTAGATGCTCTCGTGCGATTGTCCTCATCAGATTTGGCCGCTTGGAAAAATTCCGTACAATGTCTATTCTTAGATGTTCTTCTCTAATTATGGTTGGGTGGTGGTGGATTTCTTCCTCCCACTTACTCTCCAAAGATGGGATGGCGATACAACACTCAAGTAGGGCCAAAGGGGGGCTCCTCTCCCTTCGAGCTCACCTACAATGAGAAGGAAGGTTGGTGAATGTTGTGGAGATGACCGATATTCTAGGGTTTCGAACCATAGCTCATAGCTTGTAGAACTTTTGTGGAAGTGGTGATGAGGACGCTCTAAAAGAAGAATGATGAAGCTCCAGATGCAACAACAAGCGTGCAAGAATATGGGACTTTCTCGATTCACCAGAAATCTGCCATGAAGTTAGTAAATCTTTCATTTCATAATAGCGAGAAAGTTTGTATCAAGCGAAAATAGAATGCGAATTGGATGAAATCGAGTTGGAATTGAGTTGAATTCTTGGATGTGTTTCAAATATGGGTGATTAACCTATCTAATGGAGTAATTAACTATGCTAATCAGGCTCCATAATTGATGGCAAAGGAAAGGTGAATGGATGAAATCACCTGGGAATGAGAGTGTATAACTCCCTGGTCTTTGCTCGACGGGTTGTAGTCCTGGATCTCTACACGACGATGATGGTCATGATGCAAGGCAACAATGACTTGGAACTCCCCTCCTATTATCTCTCCTCCATTCAAATCAAGCACCAGGAGTTTTCACCTCCAGGATCAGGCGGATGAGGGGGAGAAGCAAAGATCTCGGTCAGTTAATTATGGAAGTGGGAAAGATAGTTGGCTTACACCAACTTTGAAGAGCTTTACAGGAAGGTCGTTGGAGGTTGTGATTAGGATCAATGGTAGGTGTGGATGGAGGTTGTTAATTGTAGAGAATGGATGGTTTAGATGCAATTTAAGATGAATAAGGAAGCGGGAATAATTGGGTGAAGATGGCCAGTTAGAATAGATCTCTAACAGACTGTTCTTGAGTAAGATGAACAGGTGTTGACACTTGTCAGCGCCTGGTCGACCAGATGATATAAGGAGATTATAAATTAGATATTAAATTTTAAATGACCTTATTTTAAATAGGTATAAAAAGGAAAATATAAATAATTAAATGTTGTAAATTTTGGAATAATTTTTTTGATAAATAATAAATAGTTTATGATAAAACAATATTATATTAATAAATAGTTATAATTATAATTGACAAATATGTATTTGATTTTTAATTTAATAAATTAATAAATAACAAAACATTTTCATACTTTATTCACTATAAAATCATAAATTAGATCTTTCTGAATTTTTGTGGATTTGAATAAATTTACTTAAATATATTAATAAATATAGTTAAATAGTGAAGGATACGACAAGATCCTCAAGCGCATCACGGAAGCGTGAGCATCGTATCGAATACGACGAAGAACGACTAGTCGCACTATTTGTTCTATGCAGCGAAAATTAAATTTTTTTATGTGATGAAACCACATGATCCAAGAACACTTCTTGGATCGTTTTGTCTAAACCACAAACAAGTAATAGGATTACCTCTTGAAGCGTGGTTGCGTTTGAGTCTCTAAATGAAGAGACCTCCTATCTCAAGTCCGATCCGAGGGAGGAGACGCTTGCGAGCGCGGGGATGAATCGTGTGCTTCTCGCAATCCATATTGATGATCCAAGAGGCGGATCTGCTGATCTCGATACATGTGATCCAACGTCTTCTTCACGAGTGAGGCGCACCGAAGGAGACGAAGATCCACGAGCAAAGGGTCAAGCCGCATAACGACAATGCTGCAGCGAGGGCATCCATGGTGGACGTCCATATGAGAGGTAAGAGAGAGTAGACGTGTAGAAAGAGAAAGAGAGAGAGAGAGAAAGAGAGAGAGAGAGAGTAATGTTCTCTTATGTGTTGTGTGTAAAGCAGAGAAAAGGGATGCCTCTCCTTTTATAATATTTTGGGATCCATGGATCTCAATCCATGGGCAACACAAATCCAATGGCTCTCACTGATAATGTTTCTTTTAATGATCAAGATTTATGTTGGTAAAAACCAATAACAATTAATTTAATTTAGAATAGATATATATTGATAAATGAATATAAATCAAATCCAAAATTAAATCAACAACATATGGAGATAATGGAAAGGAGAGTGCCTTCTTCCATATACATGGAGAGGATGGCCACCCTTTCCTAATAAAAATAGGTGGTCGTCCCTCCTATTAATATGGAAGGAGCATCTCAATGTAATCTCTCTTGATTACATTATTCCATGTATCTCCAATTTATTACAACAACAATTGTTGTAAATTATTCTACAAAAAAATCATAATTATTTTGTGAACATTGCAATCTTGCCATTGGAAATTTGTGAATCACATTCACAACCCAAAAAAATGTGAATTACATTTTCAACTAATTGTCCAATGTGAATCCAATTCACATAAACATTTAACTAACAAATGCATATTACAAATAGCTCTCTCTTATATATTATAAATCACATTTATAATATATATGACTAATATGGATATTGCTATCCACATTATTCGTATCCATGATAATTACATCATATTTAATAATCGTGTATCTCTTTTCTCTTGTTCTCAAATAATATGAATCACAGTCATATTACTCACATCTTTGATAATTAAATCACATTTAATTATCTCAGATAACTCTCTTCATAATAGGAATCAAATTCATATTACTCATGATAATTAAATGACATTTAATTATTCATTTTCTCAATGCTTGGATACATATATGAACAATAGAATTATCCATGAACTCCATCATGGATAATTTTCTTTCTCTGTAGATACTTGGAGATAAGGACCGGGTGATTGTATTGTTCTACGTATAGTGACTTGGATATTGAGATCATATCTCAAATCCATATCGCGGGCCTCCCATAGATGCTTGATTAAATCAAGACCGCAAATCTAATCTTCTCATTGCATCTGAATCACATTCAGATCAATGTACAACATTTTGGTCCAAGATCATATTACTTGTCTACTGAGAGGAGTCACTAAAATCCAGACCCGTTTCATCACTCCCTAGGAATGGAAGCGTCATGGTTATACAATCGTTTATGATCACATCACCCTCAGGTACTACCAATACCTGTACATCCTGCATACTGGAAGATTCAGATTAAACTTGAAGTATTGGATCAACTTTATACTGTCTACTTCATGGTTTTATCAGTAAGTTTCTCATTCGATCATTGGGATTTGGTATCGATCATATACTTTCCAAAAGCATATATCATACCTAGGTATTGATCATATACTTTCCAAAAGTATATATCAAACCTACAAATTCAGTCAAGCTTCCAAAGCGAGACGACCGTGTACGGAATTTGATTCTTCCCAATATCTCATGAGTGAGCTCATGCCTTCCTGTTCAGTAAATAAACATGTACGATCCCTTTGAGAGATCGTATTACTCATATACCCTTATACGCACACCAGCACGCCAGTGTATAGACCTTGGTTAGGTCATCAACCTATTGGTCTGCCAAATGTACATACTCAGACACATAGTAACACATCTATCTCTGGTCAGAGGATGCGTGCCTGTATCGTGTCAGCATACGATATAGGACTTTAGTTATCTTGATCTCGTTAAGTAAACTCTTTGACCTAACTAATCTGACACCTCAGAATCTCTATTACTATGCAGAGGACCTGCATCATGAGGTCGGTCATATATCAACCTAATTGAGAAAGGATTGTCCTCTCCTACTCATGCTGGACATTATCTCTTAACAATAATTTGACGATGCTTGATGAGTCGTCAATCTAACTCTGTAGATATTCATCCAAGCACCAACCTCTATGATTCAATTATTAAATCAACAACTGTATGATCATTAAGATGGCCATGGTACATAACCCTAATTGTACTAAGGGACCTATTATGCAAATTATTTATTCTTCATTTCAGATCAGGGAATGATATTCGCTATAATATTTATTGCATAATGACTCGCCATGGGCTCGCATGTCCAACATTCTCCCACTAGCCCAAAGAGCCATTAATGGGCTAATCATTTAAACCCACACTCATGTGACAATCATATGTTATTTAGAAAATAGCTAGGTAAGTTGATCAGTCACTCTGTTCCTGCGAGACTATGCCAAGTACTTTTACGACACTTGCACATCCCTAGTAATAGTGCTCGCATCTAATGCGAATGTTGTATCTTATGCAACCAATACTCAATCTTGTTTGCTACAGTGTCCTTGTTCCATAATCCTTATCAGAATACCCTTATTCATGGAGATCTCTATCTCTCAAGGTATCCATAGTTAAGACCTTTTAGATCTCTATCTTTAAAGTCTTAAGTTTTTGAAGATAAGACTTTGAGATCACTATCTCAACAAATGTTGTCCTTTATGATGATATTGTTATTACTACAATCAAGTGTTTTCTCTCCATAGTATGATTAGCAACACTTTACTACTCCCATTGCATGGCAGATATCTGACTTTTGTATACATCTAGCATACACTCAGCTTCTCGTAACTGATGCACAAGTGCAAGAAATTCTAGCATTAACTTCCTCAACACTTTGAGGTGCTATCCCTTTAGATAGGTTAGTACCATATCTTAAGGGGTGGAAGCCTTTCTTGGAATTTTCCAAAAATGGAATATGTCCAAGTTGTACCATTAATGTGACAGTCCCAATACCCTCTTCTCTATGCTTCTGAACACCTTCAGAACTAAGATCCAAGAGTTATCCTTGAGATCATATCTCAAGTTATGGAATAAGCAAATTAGAAAACACTTATTATTATTATCCTTATATCATTTCAAATGATTGGGATATCGTCTACATTTAGAATGATGAACACAAAGGCACTCCCACTAAGCTTCACATGGCTCATCCAGATTCTATCTGAAATCATACCACTTATAATTTCATCAAATCTTATGGTCCAACTTCAAGGAGCTTATTTGAGTCCATAGATGGATTCCTTAGCTTTCACACCTTGCTTTTCTCAACCATGAAACATTGGGGCTACTTCATGTGAATATCCTCATAGAGGTATTCATAGAGGAATGAAATCTTGATTTCTTTCTCTTGAAGATCCATTTACACCTTTGTGGGTCATACCCATATAGGTGGATCCTCGAGGGTCCATATACAACACTTGTATATGAAGTCTACATCAGACTTTTATTGCTAACATCCATCTATCCATGCTATGATCTTCATAAGCTTCATTACATGAATTTTGATCATTGTCAGATTTTTTTTGACACATGGAATCCATCCTCAAACTCATTTGAAGAGGTATTAATGTTTCATCCTTAATTGTCCTTTTAGTTTCCAATTTTGGAGCCTCATTATTATCTCAAGATTAAATGAGTTCCTTTACTTCATTTTCATCTTGATTCTCAAGAGACTCAACCTCTAAAAATCACATTCTCAGAGATGATATCTTTTAAGAATCTCAAGGTCATAAAGTAGGTATCCAATACCATCCTTTATTTTCCTAATGAAGTTGCACTCTCTAGTGCTCTATTCCAGCTTACATGCATGGAATTTCATTAAGGATATATAATATAGTCTCTACTACATATATACCTAGAAACTAAGAGGAAATTATGCTAAAATTCTTCATTGATCAAATCATGTCACACATGATCCAATTGTATCTCCCTATCGCTCTATTGAGTCAAGGTGTATTAGGAGGATTGAGATAGAAATGATATTCATATCTCCATAAGGTATTCATTGAATTTATCTAGCAGGTACTTGTTACCTAGATTAGATTAAATTCATTTTATCTTCCTTCAAACTTTGGTTCTAAACCAAAAATAATGAAATCTTTGAACATTTCAAAGGTTTCTCAGGTGAAGAGAAGAAATCTCATATCATACATAATCATAAATGGATATCACATATCCATAATGTTTACTATGATATAGATGATCCGCATACATCAATATGTATGAGATCCTGAATACCTTGACATCTTACACCTTTCCTAAGGAAGGGTGTATTGGACATTTTTACCTTTTGATTACAATATTCACAAGTGTGTAAGATTTGAACCTTTAGTCAATCTAAAGTTTCATCTCTTACTAGTCCATTGATCTCATCAACAGACATATGTCCAAAACTTGATGCAAGATCATTGTCAAATGATCTTTATCATCTAATTGATCTTATAAAGGTTTTAATTTTCTGTATTAGAAATTTTAATGAACCATTCATTAAATTTCTAATTTTGTGGAGTCCACTAGATGTTAGATTACTATCTAAAATATATCCATGATAACTCTTTATGATAGTTCTATATCAGAATTCTTATTTATTTCCAACATTTAGAAACAAACAATGAGTGTATTCTTATATCTAGGTCATAGAGACATTCTCTAAGACTAAGTGCTCCCACTGAAATAATGAAGTTTATATATCCAATAGAGATTGTTGCAACAATTGCATCAATATCCATGTGGATAATATAAACCTTAAGATCAAATTTTCCAGTCTTCTAAAACATATGCAACCCATTGCAAATGTTGTTAGAAGATTGAGATATAATTATTAGACTCTATCTTATCAAATAAGAAAGTCAATTTCAATGATTTATGTAGATTATTTTGATGCTCTATCCGAGTCCTTCTCTAAGGATTCTAGACAGACTTGATAGTCATACTATCAACACTTCAACTTATTGCAGTATTGGCATTCATCCAACTCTTTGGAAGTCATATGGAAATCACAAAAGTACAGTCAATTCTTTGACTTTCCTTCTTACGTGGGTCCAACCCATGCTTCCATTGCGCTCCCTTTATCTATAAACAACCATTGCTTAAGAATAAGGATCTCTTACGTTAAATTCAAAAGAATTCAATGTAAGAGCATTTCAACATTATCATATGCATCATTAAATTCATACAATATAAATATTATGAAGCTTCAAGAATGACTAGAGTATTGACAGTAGAACGATGACACTCATCGTATCTATATCCATCTAAAATCTTGAGACATTGGTTCATGTAGGTATTCAAACAATTTGAATACATCATCTCTTATAGAGCTACCATTCCGCATGATGCAGAGAACCATGTCACTCATGATTAAATGTCAAGGGCACATATGTATGCCAGAATATCTTCTCATATTTTTTTATAAGGATTAATTGACAATTATAATCATCATTGACATGCCACTTACAAAGTACATTTGATGATATCAAGACTATAGAAACATACAAACCCTAGGGTTGTAGTCATATTATCTATTTAATTGTCATTCCTCATTATTGTGAGGAAACTTGCATATTGCAACCACATACATTACATGTCCAACTGCAAGTACAATATCTGGATCATGAGTCCAATCCATGATATTCTACTGGTTATTATTGAGTATATCATTGAGTGGGTTTTAATGTAGGATTTTCTGAAAATAAGAAATTTGCATCTGTATATATTTATATATGTACATATTTTACATTGATTTAGGAATTTTTATATCAATGTAGTCTTGCCTTGTCAACATTGAAAGTTCATTCCATCAATCACTCTCAATGTAAGAGATATACTTAACATTATATCTCAAGAAAGATTTGGGATCTCCTTCCTTATCTTTGTTGCATCCAAATAATTAGAGAACCTACAACTTGGACAAAAATAAGTGGGAACACATTCCGCCTTGAAAGTCCAACTTGCACCTCCCAATTCGGTCGTTAACACCCGGGCCCACCATCCCTAAGGCGATGTTGACCCGTCATTAATTGAACCAACCGTCAACAGGAATACAACTCGCTGTGTGTAATCCAATATCGCCCCAATAATATGAGGACCCGATATTGGGGTCACTACGCATACGTCCTTACTCTTTCAAGAAGCGAAGAGCCCGATCTAGATGCGCTTGCATATAGGAGCTGTCACTTCGGACAGGCGTCTCCTACATACAATTCCTGGCAACGGAACCCTTCGCCTTGACGGGAGGCCATGGATGTCACTTATGTGATCCACCATATCACGTTCAAATTCTAATCAATCATTATGAATCATATTCATTATGATTAATTCTTCCCAGGGAAATAACATCTCTATTCATAATAGAGTGTTTTATTTTAATTGGATTCCAATTAATCTAATCATATTAAATTAATGATCCAATTAATATCCATCAAACAATCTTTATTGTTACTTGAACTATGGTATTATCTCAAGTATGTATTAATTCGTATTTTAATAATTAGAAAAATACATATTGATTTCTCCGGCATTATCGAGTCCCTACCCGCTGTCATGGCCAATACCGACGAGAGTGGGATGGACCACATACGTTGCAACCCGCTACCCCAATGCTCTCCGACTAGACACCATATCCACCTCAGGAAGGATAATGCCAAATAGATCAATTTGTACTTGAGATGATCATCGGTTCTTCAACCGAAATTATACCATATAATAATAATCAAAACAATTTTTATTAACATTATAATGAGATTTGCTAAACAAATACCAAATACTATTCAAGCAACAACTTTGTTGGAATGTAGATCATATAGATCATGTAACCAATTAGTGATCTAGATCACATCTAATCAAATATTGGTTAAGGCAATGTTATTTAAGAAAATAATTATCATCAAATATTTCACAAATATTTATGCACAATTATTCCAGGAAATTAAACAATTTAGTTTCACTAATTGATTAAATGACAATCATTAGGTTCTTGATTAGGAAAGTATTTCCAACAGTGACCCTCACATACTAAAAATACCATATCTCAATCAATTTAAATCCAAATTAAGAAAAGTAAGTTCCTAAAATTTGCTAATTTGATTTACAACAGAACATAAGTAATTTGCACGCATTTCAAGGCGTATCAAATCCGCAATTAACTCTTTAATTACGTTGAGATTCGCAGTCCCCGAAACTGTGGATACATGTTCACTAAAATTAGCATAACTCGAACATACAGAATCCAAATTACGTAAACTCAGATCCTACCGTTTCATTATTTAATGAGGAACAAAATTCAGTTATTTTTTTCATATTTAAACAGTGCCGAAAATAATCTCAAAACAGAGATGCGAAAATGAAATGCAAGAAAAATTTCGCAAACCCTAATGAACCCAAGTCATCCTCGGTTAATGGATCGTATCCAAAACCACCAACCTAAGGCTCTGATACCACTTGAAGGATATGACATGATCCTCAATCACATTACAGAAGCGTGAGCATCGTATCGAATACGACGAAGAACGACTAGTCGCACTAGTTGTTCTATACAACGGAAATTATTATTTTTTATTCGACGAAACCACATGATCCAAGAACACTTCTAAGATCGTTTCATCTAAAACACAAACAAGTAATAGGACTACCTCTGGAAGAGTGGTTGCGATCGAGTCTCTAAACGAAGAGACCTCATGTCTCAAGTCCGATCTAACGGAGGAGACACTTGCGAGCGCGGGGATGAATCGCGTGCTTCTCGCAATCCATGTTGATGATCCAAGCGGCGGATCTTCTGATCTCAACACATGAAATCCTACGTCTTCTTCATCAGCGAGGTGAACCGAAGGATATGGAGATCGACGAGAAAAGGGTCGGGCAGCATAACAACGACGCTACGGCGATGGAGAACCTCTCTAGGGCGTCCATGGTGGATAACAATATGAGAGGGGAGAGAGAGTAGACGTGTAGAGAGAGAAAGAGAGAGAGAGAGACTAATGTTCTCTTATGTGTTGTGTGTAAAGAAGAGCAAAGGGATGCCTCTCCTTTTATAATATTTTGGGATCCATGGATCTCAATCCATGGGCAACACAAATCCAATGGCTCTCATTGATTGTGTTCTTTTAATGGCCAAGATTTATGTTGGTAAAAATCAACAACAATTAATTTAATTTAGATTAAACATATATTGATAAATCAATGTAAGTCAAATCCGAAGTTAAATCAACATCATATGGAGATAATGGAAAGGAGAGTGCATGCTTCTATATACATGGAGAGGACGTCCAACCTTTCCTAATAGGAATAGGTGGCCGTCCCTCCTATTAATATGGAAGGAGCATCTCAATGTAATCTCCCTTGATTTCATTATTCCATGTATCTCCAATTTATTACAATAATAATTGTTGTAAATTATTCTACAAAAATAATTCATAATTATTTGTGAATATTGCAATCTTGCCATTGGAAATTTGTGAATCACATTCACAACCCAAAATAAAAATGTGAATTACATTTTCAATTAATTGTCCAATGTGAATCCAATTCACATCAACATTTAATTAACAAATGTAAATTACATATAGCTCTCTCTTATATATTATAAATCACATTTATAATATATATGACTAATATGGATATTGCTATCCACATTATTCATATCCATGATAATTAAATCATATTTAATCATCCTGGATCTCTTTTCTCTTGTTCTCAAATAATATGAATCACATTCATATTACTCACGTCTTTGATAATTAAATCACATTTAATTATCTCAGATAACTCTCTTTATAATATGAATCAAATTCATATTACTCATGATAATTAAATCACATTTAATTATCCATTTTCTCAATGCTTGGATACATATATCAATAATAGAATTATCTATGAACTCCTTCAAGGATAATGCTCTTTCTTCGCAGATACATGGAGATAATGACAGGGTGATTGTATTCTTCCACGTATAGTGACTTGGATACTGAGATCATATCTCAAATCCCGATTGCGGGCCTCCCCTAGATGCTTGATTAAATCAAGACCGCAAATCTAATATTCTCATTGCATCTGAATCACAATCAGATTAATGTCCAACATTTTGGACCAAGATCAGATTACTTATCTAATGAGAGGAGTCACTAAAATCCAGACCTGTTTCATCACTCCCTAGGAATGGAAGCGTCATGGTTATACAATCGTTTATGATCGCATCACCCTCATGTATTCCCAATACTTGTACATCCTGCATACTGGAAGACTCAGATTAAACCCGAAGTATTGGATCAACTTTATGCTGTCTACTTCATGGTTTTATCAGTAAGTTTCTCATTCGATCATTGGGAGTTGGTATCGACCATATACTTTCCAAAAGCATATATCATACCTAGGTCTTGAACATATACTTTCCAAAAGTATATATCAAACCTACAAATTCAGTCAAGCTTCCAAAGCGAGACGACCGTGCATGGAATGTGATTCTTCCCAATATCTCATGAGTGAGCTCATGTCTTCCGATTCAGTAAATGAACCTGTATGATCCCTTTGAGAGATCGTATTACTCATATTCCCTTATATGCACACCTGCGCGCCAGTGTATAGACCATGGCTAGGTCATCAACCTTTGGTCTGCCAAATGTACATACTCAGACACATAGTAACACATCTATTTTCAGTCAGAGGATGCGTGCCTGTATCGTGATAGCATACGATATAGGACTTTAGTTATCTCGATCTCATTACGTCAACTCTTTGACCTGACTAATCTGACACCTCTGAATCTCTATTCCTATGCAGAGGACCTTCATCAAGAGGTTGGTCAGATATCAACCTAATTGAGAAAGGATTGCCATCTCCTACTCAGGCTGGAGATCATCTCTTAATAATCATTTGACGGTGCTTGATGAGTCCTCAATCTAACTCTTTAGATATTCATCCAAGCACCAACCTCTATGATTCAATTATTGAATTAACAGTTGTATGATCATTAAGATGGCCATGGTACATAACCCTAATTGTACTAAAGGACCAATTATGCAAATTATTTATTCTTCATTTCAGATCAGGGAATGCTATTCGCAATAACATTTATTTTATAATGGCTCGCCGTGGGATCGCATGTCCAACAAAATAGTTCATAGTTCAAATTCATCTTTAAGTTGGGACTTTTGATTTATTTAAAATAATAAGTAATGTTTGAAAATTTTGAAATAAATCATAGGAAAATAAAATATCATAAAATAATTTAAATCTATTAAATTAATAATACTATAAATAATGTTTTATAGATGAAATACATAGCTCGGTAACATTATTATCATTAGGTCCCAAAATCAACTTTTTGCAAACAAACTCCGATTTTAGTGAAATCACTCCATTAATTAGAGAATGTTACTTTATGAGCTTTAAAGGTTAGTAGAGTGAAATTGGAATTCGTATTAGTAAGTTGTGATGTTCAGAAGTTGAGAATTTGACAATTTAAAAGTTTGATTTCTTTGCATATCTACAAGATAATATTTGTAACTTATTTTTATATTTTCCTATATATTTTTGAAATAATTAGGATAAGTGTTTGATGAAAAATATATACACATGAAGTAATTGAAAATCAATGAAGAATTGATAATTATTTGATAAATAGTGAAGGATGTGTGAATTGATGATTTTTTTCCTTATCTCCCCCTAATTATTTGTTTGTCGGCCAATCCATGTTGACTTGGTCTAAGGGGTTAGGTTATATAAATATATATTGTGGTTGTATTTATATTAGATAAGTCATATTGTACATATATACATATCTACAATCTGCCTTCTCTTTGTTTTCTTTATTTTTATTCTTTTATTTATTTACATGATTTTGATGCATAAAAGTAAATTCTTATTAATGATTATGGTTATGATAAAATATGGAAATAAATGAATATTTACATTTAGTTGTTAAGGGTTTTAAGACAAAATTCAGAAAGAATGTTAATAAATCGTGGATTTATCAACCGTCCTTCAAGTAACAATCAAGTTTGTTGGTTGATTGAATTGGATTGATAATTGATTCAATATGATTAAATTAATTGTATCCAATTAAACCACTCTATTATGAACAAATGTGTATTTCCTTTGGAAGAATTAATTACGTGAATATGATTCATGATAATTAATTAGAATTTTAATTAGAGTTGGAGGATCACATAAATAATATCAATGGTGTCCTGTCAAGGTAAAGGGTTCCGTCGCTAGGGATTGCACATGTCCGAAGTGACAACTCCTGCATAAAAGCGCATCTGGATCGGGCTCTTTGCTTCTCCATGTTGGAAATGCGAGCCCACGGCGAGCCATTATGCAATAAATGTTATTGCACATATCATTC
The DNA here is from genome assembly GCA_037367405.1 of Ottelia alismoides. Classification (NCBI taxonomy): domain Eukaryota; kingdom Viridiplantae; phylum Streptophyta; class Magnoliopsida; order Alismatales; family Hydrocharitaceae; genus Ottelia; species Ottelia alismoides. The sequence goes on along the minus strand of JAZKJV010010216.1, from coordinate 386,421 downwards.
CCTGATCTGAAATAAAGAATGAATAATTTGTATAATAGGTCCCTTAGTACAATTAGGGTTATGTACCATGGCCATCTTAATAATCATACAGCTGTTGATTCAACTGTTGAATCATAGAGGCTGGTGCTTGGATGAATATCTAAAGAGTTAGATTGAGGACTCATCAAGCACCGTCAAATGATTATTAAGAGATGATCTCCAGCCTGAGTAGGAGATGGCAATCCTATCTCTGAAGGCTGATATCTGACTGACCTCTTGATGCAGGTCCTCTGCATAGGAATAGAGATTCGGAGGTGTCAGATTAGTTAGGTCAAAGAGTTGACTTAACGAGATCGAGATAACCAAAGTCCTATATCATATGCTGTCATGATATAGGCACGCATCCTCTGACCGGAGACAGATGTGTTACTATATGTCTAAGTGTGTACATTTGGCAGACCAATAGGTTGATGACCTAATCAAGGTCTATACACCAGCGCGCTGGTGTGCACATAAGGGCATATGAGTAATATGATCTCTCAAAGGGATCATACAGGTTCAGATACTGAATCGGAAGACATGAGCTCACTCATGAGATATTGGGAAGAATCAAATTCCATGCGCATGGTCATCTCACTTTGAAAGCTTGACTGAATTTGTAGGTTTGATATATACTTTTAGTATATGATCAAGACCTAGGTATGATATACGCTTTTGGAAAGTGTATGATCGATACTAACTCCCAATGATCGAATGAGAAACTTACTGATAAAACCATGAAGTAGACAATATAAAGTTGATCCGATACTTCGGGTTTAGTCTGAGTCTTCCAGTATGCAGGATGTACAGGTATTGGGAATACCTGCGGGTGATTTGATCATAAACGGTTGTATAACCATGATGCTTCCATTCCTAGGGAGTGATGAAACGGGTCTGGATTTTAGTGACTCCTCTCAGTAGAGAAGTGATATGATCTTGGTCCAAGTGTTGGACATTGATCTGAATATGCTTCAGATACAATGAGAAGATTAGATTTACGGTCTTGATTTAATCAAGCATCTATGGGAGGCCTGCGATCTGGATTTGAGATACGATCTCAATATCCATGTCACTATACGTGGAACAATACAATCGCCCTGTCCTTATCTCCAAGTATCTGCGGAGAGATTGCATTATTCTTGAAGGGTTCGGGAATAATTCCATGAGATCTAAGCAATGAAGAGATCATTATTAAATGTGATTTAATCATCTTAATGTATGAAGAAATTATCCAATATAATTAAATGTGATTTAATTATCATGGATAAGAATAATGTGGATAGAAATATCCAATTATTCATAATATATTATAAATGTGATTTATAATGTATTAGGGAGAGCTAATTATAATTTATATGTGTTGATTAATTATTATGTGTATTGGATACACATTGTGTAATTAATTAACAATATGAATTATATGTTGTTTTGGGTTGTGAATATGATTCACATTTTTTCCATAGCAAGAATGCAATATTCTCAAAGATAATTGTGAATTATTTTTGAAGAATAAAACCCAATAAATTTGTTGCAAATAAATAAGAGAGATTCCAAGGAGATATGCAATCTCATGGATTTCCATGAGATTGCAATCTCCATGCAATCTCAAGGGGCGGCACAACATTCCTATAAGGAATGTGTGGCCGTCCACTTGGAAGGTACATGGAGATGAAATCTCCATGTATCTTCTCTCCTTATTTGTTGGGTTGATTTAGGAATAAATTATATTTGATTTTGTCAAATATATTTTGACGTAAATTTGTTGCTTTTGACAACAACAATCTTGGCCATTGGATTGACACAAATCAATCTCACCCATTGATTTTATGTGTCCCATGGATTGAGATCCATGGATCCCAAAACCCTATAAATAGAGAGGCATACTATGCTCTCTAATGACTTGCAATATTGGAGCTCTCTCTCTCCCTCATTTCTTCATACACACCAGCCCTCTCTCCCTCTCTTGTTGGTGGTCGTCCACCATACCCTAGAGAAGGGAACCGTCGTCGCCTTTGCCACCGCGCCTCCGCTTCGACGTTCTTCGGTTCTCCGTCCTCTTGGAGAGTTCCTCTCACGAAGTAGACGTTTGATCTCGTGCGACGAGATCAGGAGCAACCACGCTTGGATCATCTTCTTGGATTGCGAGGACAACGCGGTTCATCCCCGCGCTCGCAAGCGGTCTCGCCGACGATCGGACTTGAGACAGGAGGTCTCTTTCTTTAGAGACTTGATCAACCACGCTTCAAGAGGTATTGCATTATACTTGTTGTGGTTATAGATGAAACGATCTGAGAATGGTTCTCGGATCATGTGGTTTCATCGAAATTTTTTTTTAAATTCCGCTGCACCGAACAACTAGTGCGACTAGTCGTTCTTCGTCGTATCCGATACGACGATCACGCTTCCATGATGCGCTTAAGGATAATACCATATCCTTCAAGTGGTATCAGAGCCAGGTTGACGGTTTCGAATATGATTCGAAAAACCGAGGACGACTTGGGTTCGTTAAGGTCGCGAAAGTTTTTATCGCATTTGATTTCGCAGATCTGTTTAGTAAATAAATTCGGCACTGTTTAAATTGTTTAAAAAAGAATTTAATACTTGGATTTTGTTCCCCATTAAATAAGGAAACCATAGGAACTGAGTTTACGTAAATCGGATTTCGTATGCTCTAGATATGGTTGTTTTAATGAACATGTATACACTGTTGCGGGAACTGTAGATCTGAACGTGATTAAAATGTTAATTACTGTTTATACTTGCCTCGAAATGCGTGTAACATCACTTGGATTCTGTCCTAAATAAAATTAGCAATCTATGAAAATTGATTTTGTCTAATTTGGATTTAATATGATTGAGATATGCTAATTTTAGTAAGAAGGGGTCACTGCTGAAATTACAGTCCTAATCTAGAACCAAGTGATTGTCAATTAGTGAAATTAATTGTTAATTTCGTGAAATAATCATGAAAAATATTTGTGAAATATTTGAAGATGATTATTTACATAATTGACTTGGCCTCAACCAATTAATTGATTAGATTTGATCTAAATCTTAATTGGAAACACATTCATCAAACTTAATGTTTGATTGGTGATTGTCATTTAATCATTTAGTGAAATTAAATTGTTTAATTTCCTAGAATAATTGTGCATAAATATTTGTGAAATATTTGATGATAATTATTCCCTTAAATGACATTGCCTTAACCAATAATTGATTAAGATGTGATCTAAATCATAATTGGAAACCACAATCTTTCAAACTTGATGCTTGAATAGGATTTGGGAATTTGTCTAGCAAATTTACTTATAATCAAAAATGTTTTGATTATTACTATATGGTACAATTTCGGTTGAAGAACCGACGATCATCTCAAGTATAAATTAATCAATTTGGCATTATCCTTTCCCGAGGCGGATATGGTGCCTAGTCGGAGAGCATTGGGGTTGCGGGTTGCAACGTATGTGGTCCGTCCCACTCTCGTCGGTACTGGCCATGACAGCGGGTAGGGCCGGGATAATGTCCGAGGGATTAAGATGTATTTTTTTTAATTATTAAAATTCGAATTAATACGTATTTTGAGATATTACCATATATGTATTCAAGTAAAATAATCATGTTTGATTGATTGAATTGGATTGATAATTAATTTAATATGATTAAATTGATTATGTCCAATTGAAATACTCTAATATGATTAGAGCTAATAATTCCCTTGGAAGAATTAATTATGTGAATGTGATTCACGATAATTAATTAAAATTTGAATATGATATGGAGGATCACATAAGTGACATCCATGGTCTCCCGTCAAGGCGGAGGGTTCCGTCGCCAGGGATTGCATGTGGGAGACGCCTGTCCGAAGTGACAGCTCCTGTATGCAAGCACATCTGGATCAGGCTCGTCGCTTCTCGAAAGAGTAAGGACGTATGCGTAGTGACCCCAGTATCGGGTCCTCATATTATTGGGGCGATATTGGATTGCGCATAGCGAGTTGTATTCCTGTTGACGGTTGGTTCAATTAATGACGGGTCAACATCGCCTTAGGGATGGTGGGCCCGGGTGTTAAAGACCGAATTGGGAGATGCAAGTTGGACTTGCAAGGCGGAATGTGTCCCCGCTTCTTTTTATCCGAGTTGTAGGTTCTCATATTATTGGGATGCAACGAAGTTAAGGAAGGAGATCCCAGATCTTGCTTGAGATATAATGGTAAGTATATCTCCTACATTGAAAGTGATTAAGGGAATGAACTTTCAATGTTGACATGGCAAGACAACTTTGATATAAAAATTCCTAAATCAAAGTAAAATATGTATATATAAATACATACATCTATGCAAATTTCTTATTTCAGATAATCCTTCATTAAAACCCACTCAATGAAATACTCAATAGTAACCAGTGAAATATCTTGGAATGGACTCATGATCCAGATATTGTACTTGCAATTGAACACATAATGTATGTGGTTGCAATATGCAAGTCTCCTCATACTAATGAGGAATGACAATTAAATAGATAATAGGACTACAACCCTAGGGTTTGTATGTCTCTATAGTCTTGATCTCATTGGATGTACTTTGGAAGTAACATGTCAATGATGATCACAATTGTCAAATAATCCTTATAAAATCAATGAAGATATTTTTGGCAGGCATATATGTGCTCTTGACATTTAATCATGAGTGACATGGTTCTCTGCATCATGCAGAATGGTAGCTCTATAAGAGATGATGTATTCAATTGTTTGAGTACCTACCTGAACCTATGTTTTATGAGTTTAGATGGATGTAGATGATGAGTGTCATTATTCTACTGTCTATACTCTAGTCATTCATGAAGCTTCATAGTATTCATATTGTGTGAATTTAATGAAGCATAAATAAATGTTGAAATACTCTTATTTTGAATTCTTTTGAATTTATTGTAAGAGATCCTTAATCTTAAGCAATGGTTGCTTATAGATAAAGGGAGCGCAATGCAAGCATGGGTTGGACCCAAGAAAGAAGGAAAGTCAAAGAGTTGACTGGACTTCTGTGACTTCCATATGACATCCAAAGAGTTGGATGAATGCCAATACTGCAATAAGTTGATGTGTTGATAGTATGACTATCAAGTCTGTCTAGAATCCTTAGAAAAGGACTCGGATGGAGCATCAAAATAATCTACATAAATCATTGATATTGACTTACTTATTGAATAAGATAAAGTCAAATAATTGTATCTCAATCTTCTGATGACATTTGCAATGGGTTGCATATGTTTTAGAAGACTGGAAAAAAAATTTGATCTTAAGGTTTATAATTATCCAAAGCAACAATTTCCTTTGGATCAATAGACTTCATGATTTCAGTGGGAGAGACCTTAGTCTTAGAGAATGTCTCTATGACCTAGACATTAGAATACACTCATTGTTTGTTTCTAAATGTTGGAAATAAACATGAATTCTGAGATAGAACTATCATAAAGAGTTATGATGAAGATATTTCAGATAGTAATCTAAAATCTAGTGGACTCCGCATAAATTAGAAAAATTAATGAATGGTTCATTGACATTTCTGAATACTGAAATTAAACCTTAAGATCAATAGGAGGATTAAGATCATTTGACAATGATCTAGCATCAAGCTTGGACATATGTCTATTGATTTGATCAATAGACTAGTAAGAGATGGAACTTTAGAATGTCTAAAATTTCAAAACTTACATACTTATGAATATTGTATTCAAAGTAAAATGTCCAATACACCCTTCTTTGGGAATGGTGTAAGATGCCGAGGTATTCAGGATCTCATGCATATTGATGTATGTGGATCATCTATATCACAATGAACATTGTGGATATGTGATATCTATCGATGATTATGTATGATATGAGATTTCTTCTCTTCACCTAAAGAAACCTTTGAAATGTTCAAAGATTTCATAATTTTGGTTTGGAACCAAAGCCTGAAGGAAGATGAAAATGAATTTGGTCTAATCTAGGTAATCAATACTTATTAGATGAATTCATAATATACCTTATGGAGATATGAATATCATTTCTATCTCAATCCCCCTAACACACCTTAACTCAAAAGAGTTATAGGTAGATACAATTGGATCATGAGTAACATGATCTTATCAATGTTGAATTTTAACATAATTATCCCTTAGTTTCCAGGTATATATGTGTAGTGGAGACTACAATGTATATCCTTAATAAGGTTCCATGTATGTTGGAATCTAGCACTTGAGAGTGCTGCTTCATTAGGAAAATAAAGGATGGTATTGGATACCTACTTTATGACCTTGAGATTCTTAAAATATCTCATCTCCGAGAATGTGATTCTTAGAGGTTGAGACTCTTGAGAATCAAGATGAAAATGAAGTGTAGGAACTCATTTATAATGAGACTCCTGAAATTGGAAACTAGAAGGACAATTAAAGATGAAACATTAATACCTCTTCAAATGAGTTTGAGGATGGATTCCATGTGTTAGAGAAATCTGACAATGATCGAACTTCATGTGATGAAGCTTCTGAAGATCATAGCATGGATAGATGGATAGCAAAAAAAAGTCTAATGTAGACTTCATATACAAGTGTTGTATATGGACCCTCGAGGATCCACCTATATGGGTAAGACCTGTAAAGGTGTAAATGGATCTTCAAGAGACAGGGAACCTGATGAGAAGGTAGAGATCTTCAAAGCACGGTTCGTAGCCATAAGCTATACACTGGAAGAGAAGACATTGCTTGCAATGAGACTTGCTCTTCGGTGACCATGCTTAAAACCATCAGAATATTGCTAACCTTAGCTACATAACTTGACTATTGCATCTTCATGATGTAAGTCAATATTGCATTCCTCTACGAATGCCTCTTTGAGGATATTCACATGAAGTAGCCCCAGGGCTTCATGGTTGAGGAAAGCAAGGTGTGCAAGCTAAGGAATCCATCTATGGACTCAAATAAGCTTCTTGAAGTTGGATCATAAGATTTGATGAAATTATAAATGTTATGATTTCAGATAGAATCTTGATGAACCATATGAAGCTTAGTGGGAGTGCCTTTGTGTTCATCGTGCTAAATGTAGATAATATCCTAATCATTGAGAATGATATAAGGATGATAATAAGTATTTTATTATCTGGTTGTTCCATAACTTGAGATATAATCTCAAGGATACCTCTTAGATCTTAGTTCTGAAGTTGTTCAGGAGCAAAGAGAAGAGGGTATTGGGACTGTCAATTAATAGTACATCTTGGACATATTCCATTTTATGGAAAATTCCAGTAATGGCTTCCATCCCTTAAGATATGGTACTGACCTATCTAAAGGGATAGCACCTCAAAGAGTTGAGGAAATGAATGTTGGAACTACTTGCCCTTGGGCATCAGTTCTGAGAAGTCAGGTGTGTGCTAGATGTGTACAAAAGCCAGGTGGCTGCCATGCAGTGGGAGTAGTAAACTGTTACTAGTCGTACTATGGAAATAAAACACTTGGTTGCAGTAACAACAAAATCTTCATAGATGACAAGATTTTTTAAGATAGTGATATCAAATTCTTATCTTCAAAAGTTTAAGACTTTATAGATAGTGATCTAAAAGGTCTTAACTAAAGATACCTTAGGAGATAGAGATCTCCAGAAATAAGGATATTCTTATAAGGATTATGGAAATACTGGTTATGATAATTGTTAAGCTGTAGTGTCAAGGACACTATACCTAACAAGATTGAGTATTAGTTGCATAAGATGCAACATTCGCATTGGATGCGAGCACTGTTACTGGGGATATGCAAGTGCCGTAAAAGGACTTGGCGTAGTCTCGCGGGAACAGAGTGACTGATCAGCTTACCTAGCTATTTTCTAAATAGCCTATGATTGTCACATGAGTGCGGGTTTAAATGATTAGCCCATTAATGGCTCTTTGGGCTAGTGGGAGATTGTTGGAAATGCGAGCCCACGGCAAGCCATTATGCAATAAATGTTATTGCACATATCATTCCCTGATATGAAATAAATAATGAATAATTTGTATAATAGGTCCCTTAGTACAATTAGGGTTATGTACCATGGCCATCTTAATAATCATACAGCTGTTGATTCAACTGTTGAATCATAGAGGCTGGTGCTTGGATGAATATCTAAAGAGTTAGATTGAGGACTCATCAAGCACCGTCAAATGATTATTAAGAGATGATCTCCAGCCTGAGTAGGAGATGGCAATCCTATCTCTGAAGGCTGATATCTGACTGACCTCTTGATGCAGGTCCTCTGCATAGGAATAGAGATTCGGAGGTGTCAGATTAGTTAGGTCAAAGAGTTGACTTAACGAGATCGAGATAACCAAAGTCCTATATCATATGCTGTCATGATATAGGCACGCATCCTCTGACCGGAGACAGATGTGTTACTATATGTCTGAGTGTGTACATTTGGCAGACCAATAGGTTGATGACCTAATCAAGGTCTATACACCGACGCGCTGGTGTGCACATAAGGGCATATGAGTAATACGATCTCTCAAAGGGATCATACATGTTCAGATACTGAATCGGAAGACATGAGCTCACTCATGAGATATTGGGAAGAATCAAATTCCATGCGCATGGTCGTCTCGCTTTGGAAGCTTGACTGAATTTGTAGGTTTGATATATACTTTTAGTATATGATCAAGACCTAGGTATGATATACGCTTTTGGAAAGTGTATGATCGATACCAACTCCCAATGATCGAATGAGAAACTTACTGATAAAACCATGAAGTAGACAGTATAAAGTTGATCCGATACTTCGGGTTTAGTCTGAGTCTTCCAGTATGCAGGATGTACATGTATTGGGAATACCTGAGGGTGATTTGATCATAAACGGTTGTATAACCATGACGCTTCCATTCCTAGGGAGTGATGAAACGGGTCTGGATTTTAGTGACTCCTCTCAGTAGAGAAGTGATCTGATCTTGGTCCAAGTGTTGGACATTGATCTGAATATGATTCAGATACAATGAGAAGATTAGATTTACGGTCTTGATTTAATCAAGCATCTATGGGAGGCCCGCGATCTGGATTTGAGATACGATCTCAATATCCATGTCACTGTACGTGGAACAATACAATCGCCCTGTCCTTATCTCCGAGTATCTGCGGAGAGATTGCATTATTCTTGAAGGGTTCGGGAATAATTCCATGAGATCTAAGGAATGAAGAGATCATGATTAAATGTGATTTAATCATCTTAATGTATGAAGAAGTTATCCAATATAATTAAATGTGATTTAATTATCATGGATAAGAATAATGTGGATAGAAATATCCAATTATTCATAATATATTATAAATGTGATTTATAATGTATTAGGGAGAGCTAATTATAATTTATATGTGTTGATTAATTATTATGTGTATTGGATACACATTGTGTAATTATTTAACAATATGAATTATATGTTGTTTTGGGTTGTGAATATGATTCACATTTTTTTCCATGGCAAGAATGCAATATTCTCAAAGATAATTGTGAATTATTTTTGAAGAATAAAACCCAATAAATTTGTTGCAAATAAATAAGAGAGATTCCAAGGAGATATGCAATCTCATGGATTTCCATGAGATTGCAATCTCCATGCAATCTCAAGGGGCGGCACAACATTCCTATAAGGAATGCGTGGCCGTCCACTTGGAAGGTACATGGAGATGAAATCTCCATGTATCTTCTCTCCTTATTTGTTGGGTTGATTTAGGAATAAATTATATTTGATTTTGTCAAATATATTTTGACCTAAATTTGTTGCTTTTGACAACAACAATCTTGGCCATTGGATTGACACAAATCAATCTCACCCATTGATTTTATGTGTCCCATGGATTGAGATCCATGGATCCCAAAACCCTATAAATAGAGAGGCATACTATGCTCTCTAATGACTTGCAATATTGGAGCTCTCTCTCTCCCTCATTTCTTCATACACGCCAGTCCTCTCTCCCTCTCTTGTTGGTGGTCGTCCACCATACCCTAGAGAAGGGAACCGTCGTCGCCTTCGCCACCGCGCCGCCGCTTCGACGTTCTTCGGTTCTTCGTCTTCTTGGAGAGTTCCTCTCACGAAGGAGACGTTTGATCTCGTGCGACGAGATCAGGAGCAACCACGCTTAGATCATCTTCTTGGATTGCGAGGACAACGCGGTTCATCCCCGCGCTCGCAAGCGGTCTCACCGACGATCGGACTTGAGACAGGAGGTCTCTTTCTTTAGAGACTTGATCAACCACGCTTCAAGAGGTATTGCATTATACTTGTTGTGGTTATAGATGAAACGATCTGAGAATGGTTCTCGGATCATGTGGTTTCATCGAACAATTTTTTTTTTAAATTCCGCTGCACCAAACAACTAGTGCGACTAGTCGTTCTTCGTCGTATCCGATACGACGATCACGCTTCCGTTATGCGCTTAAGGATAATCCCATATCCTTCACTCCAAGACGTAAGGTTGTATGCATAGTGACCCCAATATTGGGTACTCATATTAATATGGCAATATTTGATAGCGCATAGCGAGTTCTAATCCTATTGATGTTTTGTTCAATTAACAACGGGTCAACTTCATCTTAGGGATGGTGGGACCCAGTGTTAATAACTGAATAGGGAAATGCGAGTTGGACTTGTAAAGTGGAATGTGTTCCCACTTCTTTTTGTCTGAGTTACAGGATCTCATAATATTGGGATGTAACAAAGGTGAGGTAGATATCCCAATTCATGTTAGAGATACAACAGTAAGTGTATCTCAGACTTTGGAAGTGATGAAGGGAATGAACTTCTAAGTTGAAAAAAGCAAGACTAATTTGATTAAAATTTCCTTACTCAATGAATCACAATTGAATATATATTTATTTATATGTTCCGATATAGTGCATTCTTAATTTCAGAAAATGAAGTCCATGAAACCACTTAGATCAACCTTGGAGGCCAATCATTTAACCAGACCAAATTATTCGGATGGGATCCGAAATTTTTATCTCGTCCTATCTATAGAGCACATCTCTGGTGTGTTTTTTGAGGACAAGTACACACACACACCTGAAGACTCCAGAAGAAATTACGTTCAATGAAAAATATGATGAAGATCACAATTTGGCAAGATGTTATATTCACTACAAACTTGTCGATCTTTTCGGACACTCACTGGCGACGATCGGAAAACAATCGTCCCCTATAGAATCAGAGGGGATGGTTTCACCGCCACCGTCCCTTCTGTTAAGTATAGGGGACGATTGTTGACCATCTTGGATGATAGACTTTCTGGTGATAGTTACATAGCCGTCCCTTGCGAGTACAACTTCTATTTGTTTCTTCCGTACACAAGACCGTAGGGGAGCGTCTTAACCGTCCCCTTTACGTCACTGTTGACTTCACAAGAAGCAATCAAAAGGGATGATCAATACCGTTACTTATAGATAGGTATAAGAGATGTTTCATAACCGTCCCCGATGTGTCTGTACTAGCGGGACATGAAGAAATATATGTACCCAAATGGGACGGTTCACTTATAACCATCCCTGATCATTATTATAGGGGATGGTCAAACGAACATCCTGGATGGTGTTATATCACTCTAGCCCTGAGTCCTTTCCTCATTCCGTTCAAAACTCTCTCCCTACACACCGCTACCCGACCTCCTCCTCCCCTACCGCTGCCACTCGAGGTCCTCCTCCCTTTTGAAGCATCCATTGACATTGTCGGCTCCTTCCTCAACTCTCGTTTGAAGACATCCAGTGTCCTCCTTTTTGGTTGTGAGTTATTCCAACTATTTTTATTTGTAACCAGTGTATATATCTTCAGGTCAGTGGGAGTCAGTTCTCTTTTCCCGGGCATTCCATTGTGGGAGGCCAATCTCCTAGTGGTCTTCCTTTTCTTTATTATTACAAGAAATATGCTTGTTTTTAACTATGTTTTGTTTTTTAAACTAATAGCTCAGTCTTTAGGATTAACCATAATCATTATCTTTATATTGAATCAAAATGTTTAGTTGTAACTAAAAGATTTCAAATAATATAATTAAAAGATTCCATATGATTTTGTAATTAAAACTTTCATAGTATTTATGTTTTTGACCTTGTTGTTATCTTTGGATAGTGTGCAAGATTGCATATGATGTTGTAATTAAAAATATTACTAGGAAAGATACTGTACAAGAGATTCATAAACATATATTAACGTTGTTATTATCATTGGATCTTTACCTTTAGGAAATGGAAAAAAGTTGGATGAACAAAAGGTTCAATGATTACCAGACATGTAACAAAGGTGTTATCAGGTTCTTAGATTGGGCATTTTGGTGTAACTCTATCACATGTAGGAGGCAAAGGAGATAGTATCCATTGTCCTTGCATAAGATGCGAGAAAACTCTGAGTCACAATTGAACTGTAGTTTATGAGTATATGATATTAAATGGTTTTTTGCTTCATTATACAAATTAGACGTATCATGGTGAAGGTTTATTATTTGCAGAGGTCAATAATGGCTCAGTTGATAATGAAAGAGATTTGTCTAAAACATATTACCGTGGTATGTTTGAGATGTTAGACAATATTCGAGGGCATAATGCTGATGAAAGGATGGAATCGCTTCAGGATACTTTACATAAAAAAATAAAAGATATAGAAAATCCTATATACTCAGGAATCACTATGTCTCGTTTACGTTTTCTTTTGGAGTTGTTTAAGATAAAAGTAAAGATTCGATGTACAACGGTTATGATGATAGATGTTTTGCAGTTAATTGGGACATTATTAAATAATCCTGAAGGTTTTCCAAAGACTAGAAGGGCGCTAAATCAAGATTCCATTCACTTGGACTAAATTACAAGAAAGTTGATGCATGTCCAAATGATGGCATTATGAAACATTTCCTGACTTCATAACTAGCAGATATAAGAATACGAGTAATGATTCGAAGAGGAAAAAATCAAAGAAGCTTTTACGGTTCTTTCCTTTGACTCCTCGATTAGAGCAATTATATTTATATGAAAGAACAACTAGAATGATGATATGGCACATTAATATAAAAAAAAGATAAAATGGTGTTATGCGACATCCGTCAGATACTAAGGAGTGGAAAAATTTTGATGAAAGATATCCATCGTTCTCTGAAGAAGTAAGAAATGCAATATTTATAAATGTGACTAATTTTGGAAGATAATTAATGAAATATTTTTTTATGTTTTTTTAGTTGAGGGATAATGATATAGAAAAAACTCTAATAGAGGTTTGCGGGGTCAAAGAGCAGAGACGTACGAGGAGAATTGCAGTGAGTTGGTGACACCTACGCACCAATTCATGTAAGTAATTTATATTGCTAATTTTAATAATGTATTATATTAATTTTTTTAAAATAATATATGTATCCATGCATGCAGGAAGAAATGATTAAGCTCTCCACCACCACCTCACTAGATAGCACGGGGACAAGCACACTCCCTTTATCTACCGATGAAGCCTTTTTCCAAGCCACTGGTCAAGAACACAATGGACGCATATGTTGCGGAGAACGTGGAGAAACGATTCGTACATGGTAAGGAATGGGTGGTGCAAGTGGGTCTCGGACCTCCTCGCAAGGGAGCCAGAAGGAGAGAGAGATGGAGAGGGAGTTATGCGACGTCAAGGCAAAGATGTCCGTACAGGATGAGGAGATGGTTAAGATGAGTACGGACATGGCAAATGCCATGGCATACATTACCCATCTTCAAAGCCAGGCCGAGCGACCAGTAGACCTGACACAACTTGATGATGATGATGATGAGGAAAGTGTAGAAGAGAGAATTAAAAGTGATGAATCAGGTTAGATTACGTGCGATATAGAACTGGACAAAGTTACGAATCAGGGTACATTATATTTTAGTAGCATCTTGAACAATTAAGTTGTTGTAATTTAAAATATTTAGAACTGGACAATGTTTTGTTGTTAACTATTAAGGAAAAATTTTGATGTCTTTTATGTGTATTGTATTATTTACGTGGTTTTGCAGCAGGAGCAGGAAATAAAAACCAATCAAACCATTATTTTTTGCTTTCAGAGGGTATCGGGGTTGTGACCGACTCCTCTTGTTCTCTAAAACCATCCCTTATGTAACAAAATAGTTCATGGTCTCTTGTTGTGGCTCTCAGGGACTAAAGGGGACGGTTTAGACTGTCCCGAAACGATTTTGTGGGCGTCGTGAAAAAGCATTTGAGCGTAGGGGATGGTCATGATCGTCCCCGTTGATATTTAGACGAGACGGTGTTAACTGTCTCCTTTGTATGATAGCGTCTCTCTATCTCTCGTTATGGACCTCAGGGTCTAAAGGGGACGGTATAGATGATGAAACTCGATTTCATCATCTTTATTTCTCATTTTTAACCCCCTTGCTTAAGCTAAGTGTCAATAAATCCCTATTAATGTCCTGTAATTAACAGAGTCCTAAATAATGTAAAAATCACAAAAAAATAACAAAACAAAAATTCGTGGTATTTTTAGACTTAAAAATACCTTCAAAAATATTTCGGGCCTTTGTTTGATTTCATCTTCAGTTTTGGTCAACATGAAACTTGTAGATCTCATCAAGATCTACAACTTTCATGTTTTGAGTTTTCTCAAATTCGACCAAATAGGCCTTCAAATATCAATTGGAAAGTCTGAATAATCTGATTGGGCCACGTGGCCCAATCTGAGCGCGCCACGTGGCCCCGCCTTCTTGCTGCATCCGCCCGCAACCCTCAGCCGTTGGATCTTGCATTGGATCCAACGACCCAGCCTTTTCCACGCACGCCTCGATCCCTAGCCATCAGATCTACTCCCGCATCCGATCTGTACCCCACGTTAGCGCTCTCGCCGGAGCACGCCACGTGGCGCTTTGAAGACCACTTGATCGCATCCACGATCCTCTGATCTGAGCCGCAGCTACCGCTTTGATTCTCAACCCTTTGATCAGCAGCTCCTTCGCATCTGGCCCGTTCATTAGCGCCGCTCTCTCAAGACGACACGTGGCCTATCCCATCTCCCTTCATTTGCATCGCCCCGATTCAATCCGATCCGCTTGTTCGTGCCCAAAGACCCGCCGTTGGATCCCCAGATCCAACGGTTGATCTCCATCGTCTACCTCCAGGAGCCTCCCTCTCTCACACGATCTCCACTCGCGCGCACCTCTCCCCCTTTCAATTTTCTCCACGACTCCAGCGCCCCTCGCACCTCACCAACCATTGCTGGGTCTGCCCCACTCTTCCCTCTACCTCGCGCACTCCTCCATTAACCCCCATCGTCCTCCCACTCGCTCCATTTCCTCCTCGAAAACCACGTCGACCACCACCACTTCTGCCATCATCGCCCTTCAAATACTCCGCCCCTCCCACTGTTCACCCCCGTCCATCTTTACGCGGGGAGGGGCCCAGCCCTCCTCCGCCTCCCTGTGACAGGGGGAGGCGAGAGGATAGAGCGATGACGACCCGCTCCCCCGGTGAGACCCTCCGCCTTGAACGGCGGAGCTGCGGCACCCTAGCGCTGCCCGAGCTCACTGGGATGGCCGCCCAGCATGTTGCGAAGACCCGAGCTCCTTTTGGAGCTCAAGCACAGGCCCTTCGACCCGCCATTACTCAGGTAAAGTCCCCTTTCCTCCTTTGTCTTTTTATTTTGATTTCATTAGCCGCATCCAATAGCTTTCTCCCTCCGATGACCACCTATTTAGTTTCGCCATCACTCCCCCTTTCTCGCGAATTCATCCGCTCACCTTCTCCCCCTCCAAACCTTGTATCACCTCCGACCCACCTCCTCCGCCCTCGCGGCGGAGGAGCTCCGAGCTCTCCCGCCTTCTCCGACCCCTCCGAGCTCCCATTTCACTCACATACCTCCTATATACATTTCAGTTGTAGACTTAACACTGCAGGTCCTTGGACTCGCAATGGTCGGATCGCTCGTCGGAGCAAACTTCTTCGCATCCGTCCTCGACTGCAGAAGGCTGATGGACTGAGCCACAGGGCCAGACACCTCCCCGAAGCTCTGAGCTTCATCGACATAGATGCAACGAGCTCCGGGGAGGCCTACAGAGATGGAACTCCAACGGCGGAGGAAGGGCACCTTCGCCGGAGCTCTGACTCCGCCGCCCGCCATTGGCCGAAGGAGGAGATACAGTAACCGTTAGATGGTCCTCGCCCAGCGAACATCTAACGGTCCCGATGCCGACACGCCACCAGCCAGATCCTTCTCCAGATGCCGTTGGATGCGCATGATCCAATGGCCCAGATTCGACCACGCATGTTTTCTCCAGCAACCATTGGATCGCCTCGATCCAACGGCCTTTGTGCAGCCACGTCGCCCAGGGGCTTTTTCACCAGTAACCCTTGGATCATCACGATCCAAGGGCCGACATTCAGCCATGTGGCGACGCCAGAGGCTTCGCCGAGCCTCAGCCACCGAGCCTCCAGGCTTGGGACTTCCGAGCCTTCACGAGCCTGCACCGAGCCCAAGCCAACACTCGAGCTAGCCGAAGCAACCCCCGAGCCTCTGCCGACTCCGAGCCTGAATCCAAGCCTGGATAGCACGTGCATCGCACATGCTACTCTGGGTAATTTGCAGAGCAGCCCACAGATTTCTTCAAATTTGCAAAAGGTCCCCGCGCATATGGATAATTTACAGGGAAGGCCCCGTACTTTATTTTTATTGCATTTCAGTCCTTTCCAGGGACCTTTTTGTAGTTATCTTTTCATGTTTCTTTTCAGTTATGCCCTTGTTTTCATTTTAGCATATCTTGAGCTACGTATGTCCAATTGAGTTGATTTCAGTTTCATTTTGATGCTCTTCTCATCATCTTTATTATGACATGCTTAAATTTGAGATTTGACACTATGATCAGTCATGTATTATTTTATTATTTAAGTGTCATGATTTCTTCGTTTATCATGCCTACTTGCTTTAGAAATGTAGAGTGCTTCTTTATTTCAACTCAGATTGACTCGCAATTTTCTTATGGCTCATGAAAACCAAATACAACATGTATGCAAGTCGAAAAAGCCGCACCTAATCATGCATCTTTTAGCGGTGATTGATTTTCATTAATTTTAACTAAGTGATGCGAGATTATGTGCGGATAGAAGTGTGTCCTACCTACGATCAAGCACGTAAAATATGAAAAATGAGCTCGGAGAGCCGCGTGCCTAGTCCTAGGTCAACACTCAAGTGGGGACGATCCCCACACAACCATGATCGTTCGATTACAATCGCGAGTCTTCAATCGAAGACCGCTGTAAACGACGAATTTATTATAAGTTCATGCAAACATAAAATGCGAGACATTTTTTTCTTTCTTCCTTATTTGCTCCAAGCATGCTCCTGCGGCTCCTCGCAGCGGGAAGCATCAGCTTCTCGCCTCCTTGAACACCAAGGGCCCTGCCACAGAATACACGGATTAGAGATCAATAAAGAAGAAAATTTTACGATGCAAAATGAATTGACAAGTTGACCTATAAAAAAGATACACTTAATTGAATAAACAAAATTCCAAAAAATATGAGAGGGGCTCGTGTCCCTGAGTTCGACCTTGGTTTCTTGCCAAGTAAAATAAAAATAACGACCATCGCATTCTTATTTGACATATATCAATGAGATGGTCTCTTTGGTGACCAAAATCGGCCCGACTACGATGATGATTCCGAGTGCTAAAAACACTTTATTAAAGGGCCGATTTTGCGGTTCGTCAGTAGACCATCCCCGAAACGATTATGTGGGCATAGTGAAAAAGCATTTAAGCGTAGGGTACAGTCGTGGCCATCTCCGTTGATATTTAGACGAGACGGTTTCAACCGATTCCTCTGTATGACAACGCCTCGTTGTATCTCATTATGGACCTTGGGGTCTAAAGGGTATGGTTTAAACCATCCTCGAAACGATTCTGTAGGCATCGCGAAAAAGCATTTAAGAGTAGGGGACGGTCGTGACCATCCCCGTTGATATTTAGAAGAGATGGTTTTAACTTTCTCCTCTATATGACAATGCCTCGTTTCCTTTTGTTATTGCCCACAGGGACTAAAGGGGACGGTTTAGATCACCCCCAAAATGGTTCTGTGGGCGTCGCAAAAAAGAATTTATGCGTAGGGGACGGTCGTGACCGTCCCTGTTGATATTTGTAAGAGATGGTTTTTACTGTCTCCTTTGTGTGACAATGCCTCACAGTCTCGTTATGGCCCACATGAACTAAAGAGGATGGCTTAGACCGTCTCCAAAATGATTCTATGGGCATCGCAAAAAATATTTAACTTGAAGTGACTGTCACGACCATCCCCATAAATGAGCAGAGGGCACAGTAATGTCCGTCCCCTCTAGATTTGGATACAACGGGTTAAACCATCGCATTGTATGCACGTCGGGGACGGTCAAGAAGGGATGGTTATCACTGTACCTATTGTACATTGTAGAAGGGATGGTCATAACTGTCCAAAATGGATTCATAAAAGGGATGTTTTTTGTAAGTGTCCCTTCTGGTCAAATGAGACGGTGTTAAGGGTCGGTCACATGCCCATCCCTTCTGGTCCCCTTCTGACCAGAAGGGATGGTTTGCGTAGGAATGAGGACGGTCGTTGACTGTCCCCTCTGGGTACTCTGCTTGTAGTGATTATGGGTTCATTGTCCAATGTGCTTCAGAAGTAACATGTGGAAATGAACACTTGCCATGATATTATGGTGAATATGAGAGAAATATTCGGTGATGTAAATAGCAAACAACATTATAATCTCATGAAAGAACTTATTCGTTGCAAGATGTAGGAGGGGACCTCTATCGAAGAATTAGTACTCATAATGTTTCGATACCTTTATGAGCTGGAATCCCTAGAGGCTGACTTTGACGCAGATATGTAGGCTGACTTCGTTCTATTGTTGCTACTTACATCTTTCATCAACTTTGTGGCCACGTATCGCATAAGAATAGTTGACTATAAAAACATTGGCCTGTTGGATGCATTAAAGTATGCAGAAGATGTAATTAAGAAGATGACCCCTCTAGCAGTGCAATGGTTGCACAAGTCAAAGGAAAAAGTGATTGGAAGCATGGTTCTCGGAAGGGATCAAACCATCAAAGAAATAAGAAGAGTCAAGGTGTCGGCTCATTATCCAATACATCAACTTTGATAGCATCGAAGAAAATTGATGTCTGTCATCACTACAAGAAGCCGGGGCACTTGAGGCATAATTTCCCGTATTACCTAAAGTAAGTTGACAAAGGTAAATCCCCAGCATGTCTGAAATATACTTTCCTCATTGAAACTAATTTTCTCATTGGATGAGAAGGAAGTTAGGTTATATATTATGGTGCTTCTATGAGTCTTGATAAAGTGGAGATAGTAATCTGGATGGGATCTGAAGTAAGTATCGTAGAAGTCACCGTCGAGACCTACAAACTATCATTATCTAGTAGAAAAGTCATAGAACTTTAAGACTGTCTTCATGTACCGGAAGTCAGAAGGAATCTTATATATGTATATAATATAGTTAGAAGTGGATATTCATTCCTTTTATGTAATAAACTAGACATAAATTGTTATGATATGGATGGTTTGACTTCTGATGGACTCTATGAATTGTGCATTGATGAAAATGTCATGAATGTTACTACCACTAATAAAAATCTTAAAAGATCCAGTGAGGACGGAAATCATTCAAACATGATTTGACATCAAAGTCTTTGTCACTTATTTGTTGATAAGATCAATAGATTGATAAATTATGGACTCTTATATTTCTACAGGTTCTATTTTGCCTACCTGAAAACATTAAATTCGAGGAAAAATTACTAGGATGCCTTTTTGTAATAAGATTACACGATGCGTGGGTGTTCTTGACATAATACCGACCAATGTATGTTGTCCCTTCAGTTCCGCAACCTGAGATGGATATCGATATTATTTGAGGTTCATTAATGACCATTCGTGAAACGGGTTTATCTTCCTAATATGCCATAAATT
The DNA here is from genome assembly GCA_037367405.1 of Ottelia alismoides. Classification (NCBI taxonomy): domain Eukaryota; kingdom Viridiplantae; phylum Streptophyta; class Magnoliopsida; order Alismatales; family Hydrocharitaceae; genus Ottelia; species Ottelia alismoides. The sequence continues at coordinate 366,439 of JAZKJV010010216.1, read as the reverse complement.
TGAAACCTTTGAAAAGTTTCAAGAATTCGAGGATTCGGTTGAGAACCAAACCGATAGGAATATTAAACGGATTCGATATGATTGAGGTGGAGAGTACTTCTGAGATGTCTTCAAGGAATACCTTAAAGAGAATGGAATTATCTTGAATCTCACTCTTCATAGAACCACCCAACTTTATGGTGTTGCTGAAAGAGGCAACAAGACCGTCATGGATATAGTTCGTTCAATAGTAAAGCACATCTACCTCATAGTTTCTAGGGATATGCAGTAGAGACTGTAATATATATTCTGAAAAATATTCCTAGAAAATCTAAACATAAAACTCCTCATGAACTCCGATATACTACCTTGGAATGGATGAAAGCTAAGCAAATAGCTTCCGCACCAAAAATCTAGGACTGTGTGGGTTGTAAGAGATATGAATTTGCTTGTCCAACAGATTTTTTGAGTCTTCGTGTTTATTTATGGCATCAGACAACCTCTAGTATGGGCCTAGATTATTGATTGATACATTATAAAAAAAACTCCACTTGAATCGTTTGATTCCCTTTTTTACCGACAGAAATCTATACTCAGAATAATTCCTAGTGTTAATCACTTGAGAGTTTGGGGTTGCTTGGTCCATGTGAAGGACATGGATGTAAGTAAGCAATAATCTCGCATTCGTGAGTGGTACTTCATAAGGTATGTTAAGGATGGTATTGGATACTAGCTTTATGACCCTGAGACCCATATGGTTTTCATCTCTATAGATGTGAAATTTTGAGAGGATGATTTCCTAAAAGGTTAAAACAAAAATGAAGTAGAGGAAGTCATTGAATCCCTTGAGGATTCTGAGCTCCCTGAAGCAGAAAGTGAATATATAAATAAATATGAAACACTCGTACCGCTTTGAAGGAGTTCGAGGGTGGTTGCACCACCTGAAAGGTATGGTTTCCATGTGTCAGGTGAAACTGAAAATGATCCAACTTCATTTGATGAAGCACTTGTAGTCATGACATGGATAGATGGATGCTACAAATAAAGTCAGAGATTGACACCATGCAAGAATGGTGTATGGAACCTAGAGAATTCACCTGAAGGTATAAAAATCCATTGGGTGTAAATGGTTCTTCAAGAGAAAGAGGGAACCTGAAGGAAAGTAGAGTCTTTCAAGGAACGGCTCGTAGCCAAGGGCTACACACAAAGACAAAGCATCGACTTCAATGAGACGTTTTCTCTTGTGGCCACGCTTAAGTCCTTTAGGACATTGCTAGCTACAGCTGCATCTCTTGGCTACGACATCTAGCATATGGACATCAAGACGACTCTCCTTAATGGATATCTCGAGGAGGATATATATATGTAGCAACCCCAGGGTTTCATAATCGAGGAAGGTAAAGTATGAAAGTTGAAGAAATGCATGTACGAGCTCAAACAATCTCCTCCTATATGGAACATCATATTTGATTTAACCATAAAGAGTTATGATTTTATGCAGAATCTTGATGAAACCTGTGTCTACAAGAAGCTTAGTGGGAGTGCCATTTTTTCATCGTACTTTACATAGATATCATCCTTATCATTGGGAATGATACAAGGATGACGACCAATGTTAAGATTAGCTATCCCATATCATTTAGATTTAAAGATCTTGTAGATGCCTCTTACATCTTGGGTCTGAAGCTGTTCAGAAATTGAGAAAGAGAATATTGAAATTATCACAACATGGGTACATTAAGAAAGTTTTGAAATTTTACTGTATGGAGAGTTCCAAGAAATGTTTCATTCCCTTAAGACATGGAATCCACCTATCTAAAGGGATGACTCGTAAAAGTTTTGAGGAAAAGAAATACATGGTTGGATGCCCATACGCATCAGCTGTAGGAATCTTAATGTATGCCATGATCTGTACAAGGTCGAATATCTTCCATGCAGTGGGATTGGTAAGTCATTACCTATCCTGTTATGGAGTACAACATTGGATTGCACTGTAGAACATTTTCAAGTATCTAAGACGGATGCAAGACTATATATTAATCTAAGAAGATGGTGATCTCCAAGTCTAGGGATACATAGATTCAGACTTCTAGTAAGATATTTATGATCGAAAGTTGATAAAAGGGCTTGTGTTCCTATTTAACGGTGGTGTTATGAGCTGGAAAAGCTAGAAGCAAGACACTTCATCAGATCAGCAACTGAAGACGAATACATTGCTGCATCGAATGCTACACAGTAGTTAGTTTTGTTGCACAAGTTCATCTTAGAACTTGTCGTAGTTTCCTATGATTCTTCCATCCTTATACTCTGTTATAACATGGGAGCCATTACCTAGATAAAGCAACCCATATGGAACCAAAATAGCAAGCACGTAGAAAGGAAATACCACATCATTCATAGATTCAAAAGGGTGGTGACATCATCATCATCATCAAAGTTGCCTCTACCGACAACGTTGTTGATCCTCTTATCAAACCTTTGACACGAAAGGTTTTAGACCAACATGTAATGAGTATGGGTTTAAGGATTGTACTTGATAGGTTATGAGGGGTAGTGGGAGTTTTTTAGCCATGTGATCCCGAGGTAAACTATTCCTACAATAAATGTTATTGTAATGTTTGATTTATCAAAAAACATTATTGGTTTTTCACTCCCTATCTAATATTAAATGAATGAATGTACTATAAGGTCCCTCTGTAAATTTAAAGTTATGGACCATGTCCAACATGATGATCATGCAACTATTGATTCAATAGTTGAATCATAAAGTCTGGTGCCTGGATGAATATCTAAGGAGTTAGATCGAGGACTAATCAAGCACAATCAAATAACTATTAAGAGATGATCTCCAACCTGAGTATGAGATGCCAAACATTTCTTATTGGGATGATATCTGTCCGACGTATTTATCCAGGTCCTCTACGAGGGAGTAGAGATTCAAAGGCGTCACATTAGTTAGGTCGAAGAGTTGACTTAATGAGATCAAGATAAAGAATGTCCTATGTTGTATACTATCACGATATATGTACACATTTCTGATAAGATCCGGATGTGTTACTATATATTTAACTTTGTACATCTGGCAGACCAATAGTTTGATGACCTAATCAAGGTCTACATACCGACAAGCTAGTGTGCATATGAGGGCATATGAGTAATACAATCTCTCAAAGGGATCATACAAGTTCACTTGTGAACCAGAAGACATGATCTCACTCATGAGTTATTGGGACCGATCAATTTTCATGCATGGTCGTCGTGCTTTGGAAGTATGACAAGAATTTGTACGTATGATATATTCTTTTGGAAAGCATATTATCCAAACCAACCCCAAATAACCAAGAAGTAGACACTTAATGATGAAACCTTGAAGATGTCAATGTAAATTGATTTATAACTTTGAGTTTATCACATGTCTTCAAGTATGTAGCATGTAAAAGTATTAGGAATACCCGAGGGTTTTGTGATCATAAACGATTGCATAACCATGACACTTCAATTCCGAGGAAGTGATGAAACAGGTATAAATTTTTTTGACTCCTCTCAGTAGAGAAATAATTCGATCTTATTCCAATTGTTGGACATTGATCTCATCGAGATTCATATGCAATACGAAAATTAGATTTACGAGCTTAATTTAATCAAGCATCTATGATATCTCCATGAGATCTGGACTTGAGATGTGATCTCAATATCCAATTCACTATATGTGGAACACAAAACTGCCATGTCCTTATTTCCATGTATCTACAGAGAAAGCACATTATTCATGAAAGAGTTCAAGAATAATTTCATTGTTGAATTAGATCTAAGCATTGAGAAATGGATAATTTAATGTGCTTTATTTATAATGAACTGTGAATCTGATTCATATTTTTTTGATGCATGAGAATGATGATCCAATATAATTAAATGCGATTTAATTATTATGGATAAGAATAATGTGGATAGCGTTATACAATTATTCAAATATATATATATTATAAATCTGATTTATAATGTATTAGAAAGAGCCTATTGTGATTTATATTTGCTGATTAGTTATTGATATGAATTGGATTGACATTGACTAATTAATTGATAATATAATTTGCATTTTATTTTGGGTTGTGAATGTGATTCACATATTTCCAATGACATGATTGAAAAATTCATAAGATAGTTATGAGTTATTTTTGTGAGATAACTTACTACAAATGTTGTTGTAATTCTTTAAGATTTCATGAGAAAATTTAATCTCATGAGATAATATGGAGATTTCCATCTTCCACCCTATAATGGTGGACGAACACCAACTCCTATTAGGAGTCAGAGGTTGTCCCCCCATTTTAAGGGATGATGGCAATCTCCTACCCCTTTATCTCCAAGATTAGTTGTTTTAATTTGGAATTAGTTTATATTGTTTTATCAATATATATTATTTAAATAAGATAATCATTGTTGTGTTTTTACGACGAAATCATGGCCATTAAAAGAAGCACAAATCAATCTCATCCAGTGATTGAGTATTCTTCATGGATTGAGAACCATGGACTCCTAAAACCATATATAAGAACATGCCCCCTTTCTCTTCACGTTACAACATCAATAGCTCACTCTCTCTCATTCTCACGCCACCTCTCTCTCTCTCTCCATAGAGTATCCATTCAGTCTAACCCTAAAGAGAAGGTAGCCATTGTCGTGGCATCATCATTGTGCGGTCGTTCAACAACTCTTGGATCTTCGTATTCTTTGGTGCACCTTTCTCTTGAAGAATACGTTCGATCTCGTGAAACTATATCAGGAGATTTAATGCTTTGACTAACTACACGGATTATGAGAAGCATGCAACTCATGTCTGTGCTTACAAGCATCTCATCCAATGGATTGAACTTGAGACATGAGGTCTCTTCTTTTAGAGACTCGATCACAACCGTGCTACAAGAGGTATTCCTTTATCTAGTATGTGGTTTAGATTATACGATCCAAGAAGTGTTCTTGGATCAAGTTGTTTCATGGATAAAAAAAATTTAAATTCAACTGCACTGAGCAACTACTGCGACTAGTTGCTTTCGATCATATAAGATATGATCCTCCTGCTTCCATGATGTGCTTAAGTATTCTCCCATATCCTTCACTTCTTTTGTCAACCTTCATGCTAACGCATCTTTCCTCTTGAAATTGAAGATGTCATATTGGAGCATTTCTCGTTCGCACTTCACAAATTCATTTCACGCTCTTATTCATTTGTCTTCTATTTGGGAAGACTCGCTTCCCGAGTATTCCTCTTTATCAACTTCACCGTTCACCACATCAATTAATCCATTGTTCAAGATTGATCTAATCTTGAACTATCATTTGAGACTCTACTACTCCTGGGGACTAAACTAATGAAATGTAAATTTTACGAAACTCATAGAGTAAACTTATGTTAACGAAAGGTTTAGATTCCATGGCTCAGTAGAGCGAGATCAACAACATAATGTTAGACTCAATACATGCCATTTAGGTAGAGCTGACTGAACAGGACGACATCCAAGCCAGATTGAGAGACATCATCATTGAGCTGATGAATGAAATACGGATAGGAGAGAATAGGATAAAAACCCTAGTGGAGGTGGCAGCGAGGGAGGAAGATCCACTTATTGAGCTAGTATCTAAGCTGTTGAGATCTACGTTCTTGAACAAGTATTATCCACTTGGACATTGATGAATCCGCGATTCATCAACTCAATATCCTGCTCTTAGCAAAATCCCTGAGCAAATTCTCAAATAAATGTATATAAAATCAATAAATTAACAAAATGACTCTTGTAAATAAAACACACCAATTATTGTATATTAGATTGTACAATTAAAATTAACAATAAAATGCCGCAAAATTAAAGGAGTTTTTCACATGTAAATAGCCCAAAACTTCATGTATTTTTAATAATTTCATTTCGACTCCTTTGGCTATTTACTGCTCTAACTTGTTCATAACATTGCATATAATAATACAAAAATAGAAAACAAATTTCTCCTCAAATAAATGCTCCTACATCCCGAAGGGAAAAAGCCGTAGAGACCAATTTTCAAGCCAAATTCCCGCTCCGTATGAACTCCAAATTCACCAAACTCACTTTAACAAGTTTGCAAATTATCTATCCAACGGAAGTGGTTTCATTAAAATCGGAGGTCATTTGCAAAAGTTGGGTTTTGGGACCAGATGTACATTGTATATTATGTATATATTCATTATTTCTTCATTTTTTATTTTATCTTTCCTAATTACTAAAAATACAAAAAAATCATGGTTGTGTTGTATTTTGATTGTCGTGACTTATCGTAATTTTTTTGTAAATATCTCTTATTAAAAAGACAAAAAATACATATTAGAAAAGCAAACAAAAAATGTACATGTAGTTTCTCTTCTTTTGTAAATTCTTCACTATTTATTTTCTTCTCCTTTATAATATTTAATTTAAAGTATCCTACTTTATTTTATTTTATTTTCCTTTATTTATTTTACATTCTCTACAATAACCACCATTCAACTCCATTCTACCACCAACCTCCATTAAACCTCACCATTTTTTAAACCTCCCATTCAACTCCATTAATAATATAACCTCCCACCACTTTAATAATCTCTCATTTCATCCTCTTTATATACATCACATCCTCCTCAATTTGCATTTAATCCATCTTTATGTGAGGAGAGACTATTTCTTAGAGTTGAATCGGTAACAGCGACGCAACCGTGGTCGAGCGACAACAACCCTCTCTTCGATGAGATCCGTTGGCTTTTTGGCCAACATCGCAGCCGCAACCGCGCGCTGCTCGAGCTCATCGCACATCGGCGATTCGAGCGAAGATCGTGCTCTCGTGAGCACAATTTAGGCGACCATGTTCATCGTAGGAAAATTTTCCCTTTCTTTCATTAATAAACATCTTAATTATCTTGTATTTTTATCACATTACCACCACCACCATCATTTTATAACATCTTCACACCCTCATCTATTTCCCCCATTTTGTGTAAATATTGTTTGCTCTTCAAAAATATAAATAAAACTTAAAAAAATATTTTTTATAAATTTAAATTACGGCAGAAAAATTCAAAAAAAATAAAAAAATAGGAGCAGCAGGCAACCGCCCGCCGCACCTCCCTCCTCATCCACGCGCGTCTGCAATGCGCGGCTCACTAGATTAGGATTGCAATGCGCGGTTGTTGAATTTTAACCCATAAAATTACAAAAAAAGTGTCTTGCATTCATCACTAGATTAGGATTCTAGGAAAAATGTAATTTTACTAAATTGGACTTTTTTTCTATAAAATTAATTTGGCTAAGTTCAGTGATTTCTTAGTAACTTAATTCACTTGCATTGTGCATTTTGCATTTCTTTTTGTATAAAAAATATAAAAATATCAACGTGGAAATCTAGAACTAAATTTTCAAATTAACACGGAGTTGTTCCTTTGCCTCCCTGTGTTCGACCCCGGACTTGCCCAGGATATAAATTAAGTCGAGACACTTTTCACGGAGATCTTCTCTCGGTTTTGATTGAATCGCTAAGTACACGTACTACAACGTGCCTGAATTAAACATCGTATTGAGAAACTCGTCAGATGGCGCCATTGCCGAGGAGGCAAACGGTTTGGGGATTAATTTAAAAATTTGGATTTAGATTTTCATTTACTCGGGTTGTCTGAACCCCGAGCCACTTGTAATTAATTCGTTTTCCTCTCATTTATTTTTTCTTCATATTTTTGTATATATTTTGTTTTTATCTCTCTAATCTAAATCTCATTTTCCTTGCGAGGGCCCAGTGGACTTGGAGTATATCGGAGGGTCGATGAACGCGACGCGTGCCGACTGCTGAAGATCAAGGAATTTCTAATTTATTTTCAAGAGAAATTTTTATAAATTCTTGTAATTATCGTATTGTAATTATCTAAGTAGCTTGCTCCTTTACATCGGCTCTTGTTTGAGAGCTTGCATGTGTAAAAAAGATTTGGACATTATTTGTGGTGTGTCGAGACCTGCTTCACTCTCCGGTGAGGGTGGGGCGCGACTTGAGTGGCGAATTAAGGATTGGGCACACGGTAGTTTAGAATCAAATTTGTTTGTGCCGATCGTAATTTAAGCCACACATATCTTAGAAGATCCATATATCTTATAAGATTCATAATGAGACGCACATAGACACGTACTACTTAGCTCAAATTAAATCAATTCTTCCCCGCTAATAGTACACTATTTAGGTGCGGTTTTCTCGATATGCATACATTTAGTGTAAAATTTATAAATTCAGTTTGCATAACGCATGGAGAGTGTTGGGATTCACTGTATGTATATCTTCTTCTGAGCATGCATCATAGTTTCTCGTTTGCATTCTGATTTCCGATTTCCTTCTTGTTTTACGACTTAAGGTCAAAAAGAAAATTGAGAATGAACGGTAGACGTGTTTGTTTGTTCAGATTAATTTCAAGTGATAACCTAACTCCAAAATTGGGACTAAATTGAGCAGGTTGATTATAAAAATTGGAATAAAAAGAACCCATGTTCTCGAGTGCATAAAGCCCTCATTGTTTGTTTTTCATGCAATTGAGAGAGAGACAACCCTAGGATAGAGCCAAGCCAGGATTTCTTACTTACTACTGGTTCTTTATTTTCAGGCGATTAGCTACTTTTCAAGGAGGAATACGGGTAACCGTATTTATACGATCCGGACTTCCTTAGCAGAGTGGGAGGTTTAGAGGGTGCCTTAGTCCTCAAGGAACGGGCTCCGGCCTGTACTTACTCCTATAATGGCTGAAAGTTGGTCAAACTAGTCGTAAGAATCGTGTAAGTCTGTAGGAAAATACGGGCACCTAACAGCTCGTTAATCTTTCCAAGATTTTATTTATCACCAACTAAATTTGACAAGATAATTCGATCGAACTCTTACGGCCATCACGTGTTGAGTTAGTGAAACTGTGGGTTCGAATTATGTTTGTATTGCGTGAGTTCACTCCGCACATTTACGTGCACCGTAGAACTAGTGCCTCGTTGAATATCGTATTCTAATCGGTTCTTTTGACATCGAATATGATCAATTGGGGGATATTTATTCGGACTTTGTGAATCTCTCGTTAAACCCTCCACGAAGTATGTCTTCACAGGTCCATGCGCAACTTGGACCAACCTGGACTCATGACCCTCTTGAGACCAGGATCACCCACTCTCGGGATGTTTACTCTCAAACCATTCCATTTCTCTCTTCCCACCTCACTGAGGAAGCTCTTCTCCTCAGTGAGAATATATTGATTCATAAATCCTCTTCTAATCAAGAACACCTTGTTGATTCAGGCCATAAAGAAGTTTCAAGGAGAATGCCTCCAAAGAAGAAAGACGAGGAAGAAGAGAATCATGAAGACCCGGTGAGAATGATACTAGCCAGATTAGTTGCATCTGAGCAGCAACACGCATTTATCAGAGCTCAGTTAGGACAGTTAAATGTTGGGGTCGAACCGCCTATGGATGCAGCGTATAACCTCGGACAATATCAAATTCGGAACTACTTGAGTCCGGCCGAATCCACTGTTGATTTTGAATTGAAGCCGCATTTTCTGAGCCTGCAACCATACTTTGATGGGAATGCTTCTGAGGAGCCATATGCATTTCTAAGGGACTTCGAGCTCATCTGTGATAACCTCAAACATAATAATGTTAGCCAGGATTATATTAGGTGCAAAGCCCTTCCATTTGCCTTGTAGGGAAAAGCTGACTACTGGGTGATGAATCTTGGAATCACTGTCACCACTTTTGCCCAGTTAAAGGACCTATTCCAAAAGAAGTTTCACCCGTCGAGTAGGACTAACATGATGAGGACGCGCATTACGAGTTTTTCCCAATTACACCATGAAGCCTTTTGTGATGCTTGGGAAAGATTCAATGACATCCTGCAGAAGTGTCCCTGTCATGGATTAGATGACAACATCTTGGTCCAGACGTTCTTTACTGGTCTCAACCATGAGATGCAGGGTTTAGTGAGCGCTGCATGTGGAGGCAGCTATACATCACGAGGAGTGGATACCGTCTGGAAGGTATTCGAGCAGATGGCAGAAACTAGACGCTCACAGATGGCCAGCAGGGCCTATACACCATCCCCCAGTTCACTCTCATTTGGAAAGGAAAAATTAGTTGTAGTCGATCTCTCTTAGGACGTGATCCCTAGCATGGGACTCCTTGCTGATAAGCTTACAGTAGTCGAGAAGATCGACAAGAGGATTGATGAGTTAGATCGGAGCGTCTCCAAACTTCCAAAATAGATGGAGGAGTTGACTGAGAAGGTATCTAAGATAAAGATACCTGCCGTCATTGCACCCTCAGCTCCTGTATACCGAGTTCACCATATTCAAGAGAAGTTGGTGTCAAGGCAACCCCAACCATCGGAGTAGGACCAATCCTACGCCCACTCTTTCCAGTGGCCACCTCCATTAGCAGAGATTGTTCAGGAGGAGCCTCCACCAGTTTGGGAGGTGAATGGAGTACGGTATACTCAGGACCCTGCCAGGAAAGGAAGTACGAGAGTCCGACAGAATTACCAGCATCCCCAACCTTTCACAACACTGCATTCACCTCCGTACAACCTCCTTCACAGCAGAGCCCTGGATTCTAGCCACCCTAGCATCACCGACAATAGTACCAACAGTATGGCTGACAGGGCAATTACCATGCAGGCCAACAGGGCCCGCAACCCCAACAACAACAGGAGAGGCAGTACACTGGCCAGCAGGGCCAGTTTTCCCGTTCTTCTTCCCAGTCTTATCCACTTTCTTCTTCGTCTAGTCGCATAGATATACAACAACAGATACTCGATGAGCTCCGTTCCTATAGGAACGAGATTCATGACTTACGGGTGGATGTCAATCGCCTGTCCAGATGGCGAGACGAGCAGACTGCACCCTCTACCTTTTTTCCATCCCAAGTTCATGCTAACCCAAATAGCCTGAACCGATCTAGTTCTAAGCAACACTTTGGTCATGTATATTATTCAGCATCTCCTAGATTTGAACATGAGTATCTTTCCTGTGACGAGGCTAACCACATGTCACTCAGGAGCGGAAGGACCGTGACCGTACCTGACCGGGAGAGGGACACGAGGAGGGGCATCTCAGAGCTCTACCTGAGGAGTCTTCAGAGGACGAGGAGGAGAGGCATCATATTTCGGAGCCCCATCAGCACCATTCGAGGATTTCTACCCAGGGAGCAGAGAGGAGGAGGAGGAGAGCACGTATGCAGCATCGACAACATTGATATTCTTCTGAATCTACGGAAGACCTTGCATCACCGGTTGTGGCGGATACCACTCCAGCTTCTATTCCACAACCTATAGTAGATATATTTGATTCCGATCCCATGTTGCATCAAAAAGATTCATGTATCAAGAACTCTGTTTCAGTTAATGCAAAGAATGATCTTTCAGTTCATGATTCAGATTCTTCATCCTCTGTTTCCCTAGCTTCAATCCCTTTCTCCGTTCTCTTATAGTAGGAAAGTACATCAAAAAGATTCAGAAAGATGAGCCCGATATGGCATGGTTTGTAAAGAAAACATCACTGTAAAGGTGCCATTTGATGAATATGTGACCAACCATCCTGCATTCCAAAAATACCTTAAGGTGAGATGCACACCTACAAGGGTTAGCAGAAAGAAAGATAACCAAAATTTAAAGACACATGTCTTATCAGTAGCCACAACCTATGTCTCAAGAATCAGACTTTGTCAAGGAAAAAGAGAGACATGGGTGATCACTATTTTGAGATTCGTATTGACGACATTGCGTTTTCACTCACACTCTTAGATAACGGTTCTTTAATCAACTTACTTCCCTTAGAATTATACCAGAAATTGGAGTTGGGACCACTTCGCAAATCTAGAGCTTTACTCCAATTCGCAGATCGTTCTGTGAAGAGACCTAAGGGAGAAGAGAAGAACATAGTTATCTCGATTGAGGGGCAGAACTATCAGGTTGACTTCGTAGTTTTGGACATGGAGACCCCCAATCATTGTAGAGAATCTCATATTATTCTCGAGTGGCCCTTCCTTAGGACCACAGACGCAACTTTTGATTATGGTACGAGAATGATGAAGTTTCGTTCTCCAGGCGGAGAAGTGAGCCTTGAGATGAAGCAAACCAAGTGTCAGCGACCTGATTCAGAGAGTAGCACAGATTACTCATCTTCAGAGGCAGATTGCAGTATGATTAGCACATTTGGGATTTGGGGACAGATTCCTTCAGAACATAGAGAGTCCCTTTCATCTGGAAAGGGCATAGTGGATGATGAAGTTTGCCAGGTGTTGTCTGATCTTGTGAGAGATTCATCTACCTATCCCCATGATGAAATAGAGATCCATATGGATCTGTCAGTTCCATCGCCTTCGGAATGATCATGGGACATAGACAATGAGTTGGATGCATCTTTGGCCGAACTACCACATTTCTTTGGCGATCCGACTCCCCATACTTCTGAGTTGGTGGCGAGTACTACTCAGCTTATCCCACCTTCATGCAGCACGATACCAAATTCAGATTCAGTTCGGCCAGATTTGTCTGATGATACCACACTACCAGAACTGAAATCACTACCTCCTACCCTCAAGTACGTCATTCCTGCGGGACCCAAAGAGAGATATCATGTCATCATTAGCTCAGACTTGACTTTAGAACAAGAGTCTAGGTTGTTAGAAGTTTTAGAGAGGATCCATAAAGCAATAGGCTGGACAGTGTCGGATCTCGTGGGGATGAATCCCACTCTCTGCTGGCACCACATTTTTACTGAGGATAATGTGAGACCTTCCGCGAGTTCCAAAGGAGACTTAAACCCCAATATAAAATAAGTAGTGAAGAAAGCAATGAGAAATGGTGCAAAGTAGGGTTTATATACCCTATTTTTTACTCCAAATGGGTGGCCCCGCTTCATGTTGTCCTGAAGAAGTCGGGAATTCAGATGGTCACCAACGAGGAGGGGGTAGAAATCGCGACACGAGTACCTACGTCGTGGCATGTCTGTGTTGACTACAAGCGCCTAAATGCTGCGACCAGGTGCCAGAATGCTTTGTTGACTGTGGCGGTTGATTATATATCCAGGTGGGTGGAGGCTATCCCAACCCGAACCGCACACAGCAAGACTGTCTGTAAGTTTGTGAGAAACCATATTGTTGCTAGGTTCTTGGTGCTAAATGTTTTGATATCTGATGGGAGTAGCCACTTTGTGAACAGAGATATGAAATCTTTAGCTAAGGACTATGGATTTGAGCATAGAATTATTAGTCCTTACCATCCATAGTCCAACGACATGGCAGAGGTTTCAAACAATGAGGTGAAGAGTATTTTGCAGAAATTGGTTCGTCCCGATAGGAAGAATTAGTCTCAGCTCTTGGACCAAGTTCTATAAGCCTACAGGACAGCCTACAAGACACCATTGGCTACTTCACCATTTAGAATGATCTACGGCAAGCCACGCCACTTGCCCACAGAATTGATTCATAAATTCGAATGGGCAATTGAGAAGATTAATTGGAGTTGTCACCTAGGGAAGCTTTGTCGAGCCTTGAACTTGAACGAGCTCGTGGAAATCCGAAACATGGCATATGACAACAGTTTGATTTGTAAGGACAAAGTAAACAGATGGCATGATCAGTACATTAGGTGCAAAGACTTTGTCCCTGAACAAAAGGTATGGTTGCTCAATACCATGTTGAAGATGTTCCTTGGGAAGCTCAAATCTAAATGGACGGGTCCCTTTGTTGTTAAGAAAGTGCACGAGAATGGAAGTGTAGAGATAGATGATCTCACAGATGGTGCACAATCTCATGTGGTAAATGGACAACTGTTGAAACATTTTGTAGATTCGAAAGAGCAGTTAGTCCAAGTTGAGGTCATCAACTTCATGCAGAGTGAGTACAGAGCAGATACATCATATTACTCTTCATGAAGATGCAGCATCAAGATTCAACATCTTAGAAGATTCATTCCTCTTGTACATTCTCCCTTCTTTGTATATTCTCCAGATCACATATGCTCTCACACTTACTCTTGTCCTATACTTAGGCTAACCAGAACCTATGTATAGGGGGAATCGATGCTTGCCATGTGTATACTCATCCATTTCTCCTCTTGACCTCGACCACCCCATTTTTGCTCCTCTTCTGCACTTAGGTTGACCAGAGCCTAAGAATAGGGGGGCGGATCGACTTCTATACTTTTTAGTCATCTTATGCTTAGCACGAGCTATGTCTTTTTCTCGCTTCTTCTTCTTTGAGAACATAGCGCATGCTAAGTATAGGGTGTGTGTGTGTGTGTGTGTGTGTGTGTGTGTGTCTATATATATATATATATATATATATATTACATACATACTTTACCCATATTTCGTACTTTCACGTATTTTTGTATATATTATACAATATTTATGGGATGGGCAAAAAAATTTTTTCAAAAAAATCTCTTAAAAAAATTCAAAAGAAAATTCTTATTTGCTTTAAAAAAACAACTTTTTCAAAAAAATATCCTTTCTTATTTACTTTCAAAAAACAAAACAAAACAAAACAAAACTTTTTCTAACAAAAAAAAATTCTTTTCCTTTGTTTTTCAAAAAAAAACTCTCTAAAAAAATCATAAAAAACTAACTAATAAGTTGGCTTAATCCCTGACACAATTAACTTTCACACAAGACTAGTGATGTTCAAGAATACTTGGTTTATGAGGTCTTGAGACTTTGAGTTAACCAGCCTTAGTCATTAGGGTCTTGACTTAATTATTCACATTTCCCTAGTTTGAATGATTTGCGTGCTATATTGCATGCTTAGTGTCTAACTTAAGAATATGATCAACACCTCACATAAACGACTACATTTATGATGAGCTGAGTTGAAATTTCACTTGAGGAACTGGGATGAGGGATTTAAGTTTGGACTTGATTTGATGATGCTCGACGATGGGATAAAATCAATGAAGGCTTCATGAAACTTGAGTGTCAGCACCTTTAGCCAGTATGAGAACATGGTTCTTGTACTATCTCTTGACATTTACCTATGTGACAGGGTGTGATAAAATAAAAAAAATGTAGATTAGTATGCGCCAACTCTTGGTAAGAGCTGTGGAGCTAGCTAAAATACTACAAAGCAATGAAATGTTAAATAAAAGCTCTCATTCCACAAAGTCAATTATCAAAAGAGCTTCCACCAATGGAGAGTGGTCTTAAACATTTCAAAGTGTTCACTTGGACCACCGCTATTAGGATCAGGAGTCGGGCTTGCATCAGAAAAGGGCTCTACATCGTAAATGCTACAAGTCTAGGTGTAGAAGGTACGATGGGTACTCAAAAAAGGCACACTTGGGTGTACTCCCGGGAAAACAAGTGTAGACGACTCCAACTTCTCTTGACAGACGTACTGATCAACAACAAAAATATGTGTTGCGTAATAGGGCATTTGAGAGAATCCTAGTTCCAATGAGAGGAACAGAAGAAATGATACAATCCTATACCCTCCATTAATGGGCCTTTCATCTACACTTTTAAGTCTGACAACTAAAGAGACGGTGAATTGGATGCAAGAAATGGTTTATTCTCTAGTGTTGAGGATTGGGTTCTTGTGAGATTCTCTTGGATTGGAACCTTGGGTGATGTTGTGACTCTACTCTTGTAACTGCAGTCAACACTTAATGTCATATCCCTACTATATATGTATACAAAGATAGTCTGATGATTAGAGAAATTGGATACCTTTGACTAGAGCTTGGTTCATCCTAGAATTTTAGGATCTCTAAAACCGATAGTTCTTGAATGGATTAAGTCTTTTTTTCACATGCACTGTCAGGGGTTAACCCAACTTATTCATTCTTTATTTGCTCAAAGACTAGCAAAGTTTAAGTATTGGGGGTGATGAATCCGCGATTCATCATCTCAATATATTGCTCTTAGCAAAATCCCTAAGCAAATTCTCAAATAAATGTATATAAAAACAATAAATTAACAAAACGACCCTTGTAAATAAAACACACCAATTATTGTATATTAGATTGTACAAATAAAATTAACAATAAAAGGCCACGAAATTAAAGGAGTTTTTCGCATGTAAATAGCCCAAAACTTCATGTATTTTTAATAATTTCATTTCAACTCATTTTTGGCTAATTCTTTCAGTAACTTATTCCTAACAATGTATATAAAAATACAAAAATACGAAACAAATTTCACCTCAAATAAATGCTCCTAGATCCCAAAGGGAAAAAGCCGTAAATATCAACATTCAAGCCAAATTCTTGCTCCGTATGAACTCCAAATTCACCAAACTAACATTTAAAGTTCAAGTTAGAAAATTATCTATCCAATGGAAGTGGTTTCATTAAAATAGGAACTCATTTCCAAAAGTTGAGTTTTCGGACCAAAATGTACATTTATATTTTGTATATATTCATTCTTTCTTCATTTTTTATTTTATCTTTCCTAATTACTGAAAATACAAAAAAATCATGGTTATGTTGTATTGTGATTGTAGTATTTTATTGTATTTTTTGTTATAAATAACTCTTATTAAAAAGGAAAAAATACATATTAGAAAAGCAAACAAAAAATGTACATGTTGTTTGTCTTCTTTTGTAAATTCCCCACTATTTATTTTCTTCTCTTTTATTCTACTACATTTAAATTAGCCTACTTTATTTTATTTTATTTTCCTTTATTTATTTTACATACTCTACAATAACCACCATTCAACTCCATTCTACCACGAACCTCCATTCAACCCCACCATTTTTTAAACCTCTCATTCAACTCCATTAATAATATAACCTCCCCCACTTTAATAACCTCTCATTTCATACTTTTTATATACATCCCATCCTCCTCAATTCACACTTGATCCATCTTTATGTGAGGAGAGCCTAGTTCCCAAAGTTGAATCAGTGACAGCGACGCAACCGTGGTCCAGCGAGGACAGCCCTCTCTCCGGTGAGATCCGTTGGCTTTTTGGCCAACATCACAGCCGCATCTGCGTGCTGCTCGAGCTCCTTGCGCACCGGTGATTCGAGCGAAGACCGCGCTCTCATGAGCACAACATAGGCGACCGCGTTCATCGTAGGTAAATTTTCCCTTTATATCATTAATAAACATTTTCATTATCTTGTATTTCTATCACATTACCACCACCATCATTTCATCATATCTTCACACCCTCATCTATTCCCCCCGCCCCCATTGTGTACTTATTGTTTTCTATTAAAATATAAAAAAATAAAAAAAAACTATTTTTTTAAAAAAATTAAATCACAACAGAAAAAATTCTAAAAAAAATAAAAAAGAGGAGCAGTAGGCAGCCACCCACACCCTCCCTCCTCTGCCACATGCGACCGCCGTGCGCAGCTCCACCACTCGCGCGCGGCACCAGCGTCGCGCCGCTCCAAGATCCTCCGCCCCTCCACCGCCGCAGCTTGCCGCCGCCTTCCCCAGAAGCCATCGCCGCCGCGGTTCCACGTCTCCACTTTCCACCGCATTCTTTGTCTCTCACCGTCCTTCCAGTCGCCCGCCCGCTCACCGTCGCGTCCCCACCACGCGACCGCGCCTCTCCCAGCGGCGACGCCCCGTCGTCCGTGTTGGGTTCTCCCCATCGTGCCCCAGGGAAGAGGAAGGTTACTTTTTCTTCTTTATTTTTTATTATTTTTGTAAAATTTGCATTTCATTTATTAAATGTTTCTAATATTGTATAATAGTCCCTGTACATATTTTTCATTGTAGTTGTACTTTCTGTATTCGCAATGAAATCCCTGTGTTTGGCTATTAATGTGGGCACCTGTATTGCATCCTTTTAGTCAAAGAAAAATGTTTTTATGTTGACAACTAGCTCTCTACCTTGTGGATTTTTATTTATATTTTTATAGTCTTTGGGTTATTTATTAAAATTGTCTAACTGAAATTTTGCATATTTTACCCAATATGGACTCTTAAATTAATATCTGACACATAGTTACTCTAAAAATTCCACAAAAATTAGATATGATGCCTTGAAGTGTGACTGAGATGTTATCCAAATTTCATCCAAATTGGAATTGTCATGTGCCTAAAAAAATTATAGAGTGATTTGAATATTTTATTTTTACTTAAATCCACGTACATCATTTTTACGAAATTTCAAATCTCCTAGATTGCATATAAAAATACCTTTTTGAGATATTCACTCTTTGGCTAATTTGACATTGTGGATTTATTAGGATTTAAGTACTCAGCCACTCTATTTTGACTAAAAAATACATAAAAAATTCACATTTTGTCAAAAAAATTCAAAAACATTACGGTATTATCCTTGCACCATGCTTTCATTCCAGGAATTTTTTTATAATTTTTGCTTACTGTTTTTGTGAAAAGTTGTAAAAAGACCCATAAAAAGTGTGCATTTTTAATTGTTGAATTTCAACACATAAAATTCCAAAAAAAGTGTCTTGCATTCACCACTGGATTAGGATTCTAGGAAATATATAATTTGGCTAAATTGAACTTATTTTCTATAAAATAATTTGGCTAAGTTGTGTGATTTCTTAGTAACTTAATTCACTTGCATTGTGCATTTTGCATTTCTTTTTGTATAAAAAATATAAAAAAATATCCGCGTGGAAATCTAGAACTAAATTTTCAAATTAACCCGAAGTTGTTCCTTTGCCTCCCTGTGTTTGACCCCGTACTTGTCCGGGATATAAAACAAGCCGAGAGACTCTTCACGGAGATCTTCTCTCGATTCTGATTGAATCGCTAAGTACACGTACTACAACATGCCTGAATTAAACATCGTATTTAGCGACTCGTCAGACATCTCAACCAAATGAGATCTTTGATTGCCAGCTTCTCTAAAATGCCCCATGACTCTATTCACGAGGCGTGGGAAAGATTTAAAGACGTGATGGAGAAGTGCCCCATCATGACATTCCAAAGACTAGACTTGTGTTGTACTTCTTTGGGGTCTGAGCACATAGAATTAGAAGGTGGTAGATAAAGCTTATGGGATTACCATTTCAATAAGGAAGAGGATGGACTATATCACATTTTTTAGGAGATGGTGGAGAGCTCGACAGCTCTTTATTTTTGACATGCTTTTCATAAGCACTCTTTAATACCCCATAAGGCTGCTAACATGACAACATCACAAGAGGTGGATAGGTGGACAGTTCATATCTGACCTTATAGGAAATCACCACGTGATCAAATATTGAGAAACTCCACGTGATCAAATAGAGGACAAATAACCTGGACAAGCTGGATGGGATAACGAAGCATCTGGAGCTTCTTGCCAGTACGATTAGTGCATGTTAGAGTGCGAGTGTAGTAGTTGATGCATCTACTAATGAGAAGACTACTTCCACTTAACAACAATAGAGTATTATAGGACAATCTACAGTTTAGCATGTTTACTACATGCAGACCCCTGAACAAGTCCATCAGTGGTGACACCAGATTGTACCATACTCGGAGGAGATTCCATACATTTGTGAGCAATAGCCTCCACCTCCACCCCTCAATTAGGAGGTGAACAGTATTTTGTTCTTCCATGATCACAATCGTCCCTATCCATTAGGGAAAGGTCAGTTGGGTTCCCAATAGGGTCAAACATCCACCCACTATTTTTCAGGGAGGGAGACCACATCCCCAGCAGCAGCAGTTTCAGCCTCATTTTGCGTCTCCACCACACTTCCATAACAAGACATGGACAGTAGCAGATGAAACCTACATATTCTCACCAGTCTTACTTCCAGTAGTAGTTTATATTTTATGGATTGTTTTCACATCCTCCTGCTCCTCATTACTAGCCACAATATTCTGTATACCTGCAACTTCCTCATTATAATCTCAGCGACAACTAGTCATTGAGAACCCAAATGCACCTTCCATGAATCCTGCACTTGATCAGCTTGCTATGCTGATGAAGAATATGAATGATCTGAATCAAAGGCTCGACGACCTGACTTCCACAAAGACCCTAATTCTTGCAGAGGTCAAATCCAATCCTAACAACTTCAGACGCAAGGAGTAGGTAGTCCGTGATCCATCCACCCCTGAGACAGGTATGGCCTTTGATTTTACATGTTTATCTAACATCATTCATCTCAAGAGTGGTAGGAGATTGCAACCCGTAATTAGTCATTGGGATTGAGAGATCAAGCCACTGAGAGAGCATCACCTTCGACGTCTACTTCTTTACCAACAGTATAGAGATTTAGTGTTGTAGAGCTTGAGCTTGGAGTTTCACCATCTTCTTCTTCATCACCACCATCTTCACCTTCTTTATTCAGAAAATACCAAAAGAATAATAAAAAGAGATGTATTTCATAATCATCCACAAAGGAGAACACACTCTTTGCAGAATCTCCTTCTATACCATCAGACGCATCTTGTCATGTTTATCAGTTTATTTATTTTACTCCTCTTGTGGGTGATACAAATTGAATCTGATCACCCAATTGTAAATGATGACTCTATTTTGAATAAAGGAATTAAGCAGTTTCATTCCTCTCATAACTATGTTCCATTCCCTTATGCTTTGAATAAAACAAAGAGAATACAAAAATTTAAAAAACACTATATGATCTTGGAGTGGTAGAGATCGTACATAAGATCTTTTTGTATATGCCATTCCTTAAGACCATAGCATACACTCTTGTAGTGAAAAAGGGAATGAAAGAAGCATGTACTCAAAAGCATCATACCAAGCAAAAAAATGAAAGAAGATTGAAAAGCGCATCTTTACCATGGCCACAATTCTTGTCATTAGCAATCTCTCACCCAAAAATAAATATAAGGCAGAACCTCACATACGTCCCCACATTTTCGATCATGAATTTGATTGTAACATTCTTGATAGTGGATCCTCCATGAATCTCATACCATCCTCGCTACTCATTGAGTTCAGGTTGGGGCCTCTTAGATCAACTAGGATGATCTTTCATTTTGTTGATAGATCGATCAACAGGTAGAGATGCATATTAGAGGGTGTTATTGTAACAGTGCAATGAATGAGATTCCTAGTTGATTTTGTTGTTATATATATGGATAATATACACCGTTAGTCCATACCCCAATCATTCTTCATCAATCATTCCTTTAAACAGCTAAAGCGGTAGTTTATTAACATAGTAGAGCGATCATCTTTCAATATGGAAGTGTCAAGGTGAAAATTGAGACAATCCTCAATCCTAGGCAATCACCGCCACCAGCAACAAAAGATGAGAGAGAGATAGTTACACCATATCATGAGCACTTTGATTTTCTTGTCCTGTTTTGAGAGACATATCTTTTCAAATATTTCATGGATACCTAGGAGTTCCTTTCTCTTAAGGTAGCCATAGAATACACAATAGACATTACTCTCCTTTTTTATCATTCTGAGTTGTCAACAGATAGATAATTTGAGCTATATTATGAGGATAATTATGAGATTTTGGTAGTACATTCTTATATTCCTTTAACACATCATTTTGAGATTACTGATGAGAGACAACTTTCTGAGATTATTTCTAATATATATGAGCTCTTTATTATTGAGTTTATAGAGATCTTTGAACACCATGATGCACCACTCCTATCTGAGAAGAGAGAAATTATTTCCGATCTATCTGATACACGTCTTGTATAGCCAACAACAACCACGATGGTCATTTCACATAATACATATCATAGAACTTCTATCAGTGCAGTTGTAGGGGTTGTCACAAAGCCGATTAAGACCGCACCTGAGCATAAGGCTCTACACTCAACATTGAAGTATGCCTTCCTTACAGGACCTCCCCAATTGTTTCTGGCCGTCCTCTATTCGCAATTTACCAAAGAACAAGAATCTCGTGTGCTAGAGGTTATTCAGAGAAACAAGAAGGCCATTGGATGGAATATAATCTCTGTGTGATTAGTCTCACTTTGTACTTGCATCATATCTACATATATGACGACATCAAACCCTTCCGTGAGTACCAGCGTTGTTTCAATCCAAACCTCTGGGATGTTGTGATGAAAGAGATCAGAAAATGGCGTGATGTTGGCTTTATTTATCCCATATCAGATTCCAAGTGGTTCATTCATTTACAGGTGGTCCCGATGATATCGAAGATTACTATCGTAAAGAGTGAACATGGTGAGGAGATTTCATCCCATGTATCTACTTCATGGCTTGTCCGTTTAGATTACCAGTGCCTAAATTCATCTATCAAGAACGATCGCTTTCCATTGACATTTGTTGACCAGATTATTCGGAGATTGGTAGGGAAAGAGTTCTTTTGCTTCTTCGATGAGTACTCAGGGTATAACCAGGTTGCATTCACTCATGAGGATAAGGAGAAAACTACTTTTACTTGTCCGGTTGGCACTTTCACCTTTACACGGATGCCCTTTGGATTGTGTAGTGCTCCCGCTACTTTCTAAAGGTGTATGTTGGTCGTTTTTGCCGATATGGTAGGTATTTTCTAGAGGTCTTGATGGATGATTTCTTAGTCTATAGGGATAGATTTGATATAAGTTTAGCACATTTAGATCGAGTACTTGAACATTGGAGTTCGTTAAACTTAGTGTACTCATGGGAGAAGAGTCAATTTATGGTGACTAATGGGATTGTATTAAGCCACATCATTACCAAACTTTGTATGGAGGTTGACCCATCTAAGGTTGATGTGATCTTCAAGCTAGAGCCACCGTAGAATTTGAAGCAATTGAAGTCATTTCTGAGTCACATTAGATTTTATAGGTGATTCATTAAGGACTTGAGCAAGCCCTCAAGACCTTTGACAACGCTTCTATGCAAGAAGAGTGAGTTCGTTTTTGATGTGAAAGTACCCATTGAATTTATTTAGATGAAAGACTTCGTTACTAGCTCTCTTGTCCTACAATCACCTGAGGTCTCTTCCCTTTAAGATCATGACGGATTCCTCTGATTTTGTAGTTTGAGCTGTTTAGGGTAGGGAAGGGATGGGATATCATTTGCTATACACTATGCTAACAAGACTCTAGATGAGGCACAACGTAGTTACATAATCATAGAGAAGGAGATGTTAGCAATAGTGTTTGCATTAAAGAAGTTCAGATCCTACCTCATTGGTTTACATATAATTGTACACACGGATCACAAAACCATATGGTACTTGTATGCAAAGAGGTATGACAAACCATGCCTTATCAAATGGATCATATTCTCGAAGAGTTTGATTTAGAGATTTGAGATTGTGGCAGATCACCTTTCTTTAATAACATATGTCATTATTGGAAATTCCATTACTAATCAACAACCTTGTCATTACCATTTAATAAATTTGTGAAATCAATGGTTTTCCCAGGAATAATAATGTATAAATATTTGAGAAATATTTGATGGTAATTATTTCTTTAAATGATATTTCCTTAACCATAAACTGATTAGATAAGACCTAGATCACAAATTGGTTACATTATCTACTTTCCAACAACCAAAGTTGCTTGAATAGGATTGGGAATTTGTTTAGAAAATTTCCCTATAATCATTATGATTACGATTATTATTATATGGTATGACTTTGATTGAAAAATAGGTTATCATCTCAAGCACAAAGTGACAATTTAGCATTATCCTTCCCCGAGGCGGTTGGTGTCTAGTCGGGAAGCATTAGGTCGCAGGTTGCTCTATGAGCGTTCCATCTCACTCCCGTCAGTACTGGACATGACAACATATAGGGGATGGATAATGCTTCAGAGATCATAATATATTTTTCTAATTACTAAAATTCAAAATAATGCATATTTTTGAGATAACATCATTCATTCAAGTATTACTCATGTTTTTGTGGGTTGATTGAATTAGATTGATAATTTATTTAATGTGACCAAATTAATTATATCCAAATTAAAACACTCTATTATGAATAGATGTCTATTTCCCTTGGGAGAATTAATTATGTGAATGTGATTCATGATAATTAACTAGAATTTGAATATGAGGTGGAGGATCGCATAAGTGACATCCACAGTGTCCAATCAAGGCAAAGGGTTCCATCGCCAGGGATTTGTATGTAGGAGATGCATATCCAAAGTGATATTTCTGTAGCCATGTGAGCCCGAGGCAGGCCATACTTACAATAATTATTATTGTAATATTTGATTTATCAATAAAAGTTATTGATTCTTTCACACTCTTTTTGAGATTAAATGAATTAATGCACTATAAGGTCCCTCTTTTTAATTAGGGTTATGTATGATGGCCATCTTAATGATCATACAACTGTTCATTCAATAGTTGAATTATAGAGGCTGGTGCTTAGATGAATATGTAAGGGGTTAGATTGAGGACTCACCAAGCCATGTCAAATGATTATTAAGAAATGATCTCTATCCTGAGTAGGAGACGACAATCCTTCTTATTAGGCTAATATATAATTGACCTCTTGATGCAGGTCCTCGACATGGGAATAAATATTTGGAGGTGTCAGATTAGTTAGATCAAAGGGTTGACTTAACTAGATCGAGATAACCAAAGGCCTATGTCGTATACTATCACCACATAGGAAAACTTCCTATGATCGAAGACAGAAGTGTTGTTATATGTCCGAGTGTGTGCATTTGGCATAAAAATAGGTTGATGACCTAACCAAGTTTTATACATTGGTGAGCTGGTGTGCATATGGGGCATATGAGTAATACAATCTCTCAAAGGGATCATACAGGTTCACTTGTGAATCAAAATACATGTTATCAATCATGAAGTATTGGAACCGATCAAATTCCATGCAAGGACATTGTGCTTTGGATGCATGACAAGAAAATGTAGGTAAAATATATGCTTTTGGAAAGCATATGATTGATACCAACTCCCAATGACCAATATTGAGAAACTTGATTATGAAACCCTTAAGATGACAACGTAAAATTGATCTATATCTTTGGTTTTATCATAGGTCTTCCAGTATGCAGGATGTATAGGTATTTGGAATACCTGAGGGTGATGTGATCATAAACGATTGTATAACCATGACGCTTCCATTCCGAGGGAGTGATGAAACAGTTTTGGATTTTAGTGATTCATCTTAGTAGAGAAGTAACTTGATCTTGGTCCAAGTGTTGGACATTGATCTGAATGATATTCAGATGCAATGAGAAGATTAGGTTTACAGTCTTGATTTAATCAAGCATCTGTAGGAGGTCCATGGGATCTGGATTTGAGATAAGATCTCAATATCCATGTAACTATACATGGAACAAACAATCGCCTTGTCCTTATCTCCAAGTATCTGCAGAGAAAGGGCATTATTCTTGAAAGAGTTTATGAATAATTATGTTGTTAAATCATATATATGCATTGAGAAATGTATTACTAAAAGTGATTTACTTATCACGAATAATGTTATTTTGATTCATATTATTTGGATGCATGAGAATAATAATCCAATACAATTCAATGTGATTGAATTATTATGTATATGAATAATGATTATAGTAAGATCCAATTATTCACAATATGTTATAAATGTGATTTATAATGTATTAGAGAGAGCTTTTTATGATTTATATTTGTTTATTGATTATTGGTGAGAATTGTATTTACATTGGATAATTAATTGAAAATATAAATCACATTTTATTTTGGATTGTCAATGTGATTCACAAATTTCCAATGGTAAGATTGCAATATTCACAACATAATTACGTTTTTTTTAATTTGTTGTAAAATCATGGAGATTTCCAAGTAATAATGCAATATCATCAGATTACATGGAATCTCACCTTTCCATATCGGAAGGGTGGACAACAACCCGATCCTATTAGGAAAGGATGGCCGTCCACTCTATTATATGGAAGAGTGTGATTTCCATTCCTTTATCTACTTTTTTTTATTGATTTAATTTTAGGATAATTTAAATTGATATATCAAGATATATTTAATCTAAATTAAATCAATTGTTGTTGTGTTTTTACAACAAGATCTTGGCCATTGAAAGAAGCACAAATCAATCTCATCCATTGATTTTGTGTAGTCCATGGATTGTGATCCATGGACTCCCAAAACCCTATATAAGAAGAATAACTCCTTGCTCTTCTAACTTACAACATATCTTTAGATATCAAGCTCTCTCCCTTCCCTCATTCTCAGGCTCTCTCCCTCTCTCTCCTTGGATGGTCATCCACCCAAACGTTAGAGGGAAGAATCCGTCGTCATCGCATCGTCGTGCTTGGTTCTTTATCTTCTTCGGTGTGCTTCTCTTGTAAATAAGACATATGATCTCATGCGACGAGATCAAAAGTTCCCTTTCTTGGCTCAACAACTTGGATTGCAAGATGCACACAACTCATTCCCACGCTACAAGTGTCTCCTCCAAAGATTAGACTTAGCACAGGAGGTCTCTTTTATTATAGGCTTGATCACAACCACGCTACGAGAAGTATTCCTCTATCTATCATATGGTTTAGATTAAACGATTCAAGAAGTGTTATTGAATCATGTGGTTTCATTGCGTGAAAATTGTTAAATTCTGTTGCATTGAACAACTAGTACGATTAGTCGTTCTTGATCGTATACGATACCATCATCACGCTTCCGTGATGTACGTAGGATTATTCTATATCCTTCAAGTGGTATCAGTGCCTTAGGTTGGAGGTTTCTGATGCGATCCATAACCTAGGATGCGATACGTAGTGAATATTTTTGGCCCTGTTTAAAATGTTCAATGAAAATATTATCACTTGTATCGTGTTCCCCATTAAATAAGGAAGCTGTTGGATTTGAGTTTCATGATTTGGAATATGATTGCTCATGTTATGATCTTTTTCATGAACATGTATCCACTATTTCAGGATGGCGAATCTTAACATAATTAAAGAGTTTATTACTATTATGAAACGCCTAAAAATGTGTTCTAATCACTTGGATTCTATTGTAAATCAAACAACAAAACTTTGGAAACTTATTTTGCATTATTTGCATTTAAGTTGATTGAAATATGCTTATTTTAGTAAGTGAGGGTCACTACTAGAAATTACATTCCTAGTCATGAACCATGTAATTGTCATTTAATAAATTAGTGTAATTAATAGTTTATTTCTTGTATTAATTATGGATAAATATTTGAGAATAATTTATGCTATTATTTCCTTAAATGATTGCCTTAACAACTAATTGATTAGATATGATCCAGATCACAATTGGTTACACAATCATCTTCCAACAAACAAACTTGCTTGAATATGATTGGGAATTTGTTTAGAAAATTTCTTTATAATATAAATTAACATGTTTTTTATTATTATTCCATGGTATAACTTCGGTTGAAGATCTGATAATCATTTCATGTACAAAGTGATCAATTTGGTATTATCCTTTCTCGAGGTGGATATGGTGTCTAGTCAGGGAGCATTGTGGTGGATAAGCGGTATATCCCACTCCCGTCGGTACTGGCCATGACAACATTTAGGGAAGGGATAATGCTAGAGAGATCGTGATGTATTTTTCTAATTATTACAATTTGAATAATGCATACTTTGAGATTATATCATCTTTCCAAGTAACAACAAAGTTTGTTGATTAAATAATATTTATACTTGATTTAATGTGATTAAAATAATTATGTCCAATTAAATCACTACATTATGAGTAGATGTGTATATCCCTTGGAATAATTAATTATATGAATGTGATTCATGATAATTAATTATAATTTGAATATGATGTGGAGTATCACATAAATGGCATCCTTAATCTTCTGTCATGATAAAGGGTTCTGTTACCAGGGATTGCATGTAGGAGATGCATGTCCGAAGGGACGACTCCTACATGCAAGCACATCTGGATCGGGTTCTTTGCTTCTTGAGAGAGTAAGTTTGTATGTGCCATGACCCCAATATTGGGTCCTCATATTATTGGGATGATATTGGATTGCTCATAGCGAGTACCAACCCTATTAACAGTTGGTTCAATTAACGACGGGAAAACAACACCTTAGGGTTGGTGGGTCTGGGTGTTAAAGAATGAATTCGAAAATGCAAGTTGGAATTGTAAAGAGGAATGTGTTCTTGCTTCTATTTATCCAAGTTACAAGTTCTCATATTATTAGGATGTCACAGATGTAAAGAGGATATCCTAGTTCTTACTAAAGATATAGCGATAAGTTTATCTCTTGCTTTGAAAGTGGTTAAGGGAATGAATCTTTTACTTTCAAAGGTCAAAAGGCAAGACTAATTTGATTTAAAAAATTCATTAATCAAAGATTTAAAATTTTTATATATAATTAATTATATGTTCGAATATAGTGCATTCTTAATTTCAGAAAACGAAGTCCATGAACACTCTTAGCAGGCTCTTGGAGGTCAATCAGTTTACCGGGCCAAATTATACGGATTGGATTAGAAATTTGGATCTTGTCCTTTCCGTTGAGCACATCTTTTATGTGCTAACAAAGGACAAATTCAAAAACTTGCAGACTCCAGAAGAAATATCATATAATGAAAATATGATGAATCAAAATTTGGCAAGATGATACATTCTAGGTTTATTATCCTATGTGCTTCAGAAGTAGCATGTGGAAATAAACACTTGCCAGTAGATCATGCTGAATCTGAAAGAAATGTTCAGTGGCGTAAACCGCACATAATGTTACAATGTAATGAAAGAGATTATTCACTGAAAGATGTAGGAGGGGACCTCTGTCAGAGAACATTTTCTCAAAATGTTTGGGTACCTCTCTAAATTGGAAACCCTGGGAGCCTTCATGTATTCTGACATGTAGGCTAATTTCATTCTGTTGTCTCTCCATAAGTCTTTCAAGAACTTTGTTATCACGTTCCACATGAGAAAAGTTGATTTTACTAAGGCTGAGTTATTGGTTGTATTAAAGTCTAATGAGGAAGGATGGCCCCTCTATTAGTGCAATGGTTGCACAAGTTAGAGGAAAGCACGATCAGATGCAAGGTTCTCGGAAGGTCCCATCCCAGAAGAGATAGAAGAAGAGTAAATGTGTTGTCTCATCTTCTAGTGCATGCACTTTGATAGCATCGAAGAAAACCGACGTTTGTCACCGCTGTAAGAAGTTGGGGCATTGACGGCGTAAATGCCTGGAATACCTACAGTCTGTCGACAAATGTAAGGCCCCTACAGGTATGAAATCTACTTTCATCATTAAAACTAATTTTCTTGTTGGACGAGAAGGAATTTGGGTTGTTGATTCTGGTGCTTCTGTTCATGTATGTAATTTGTTGCATCAATTTCAGGAAACTAGGAATCTCGAAGAAAGGGGAGATAGTCATCCAGTTAGGATTTGATGCAAGTGTTGTAGTAGTCACTGTTAGGACCTATCGACTATCGTTATCTAGTGGAGGTGTCCTCATACTTAAAGAGTGTCTTTATGTACCCTAAGTCAGAAGGAATTTAATATCGATATCTAAACTTGTTGGAAGTGGATATCCATTCCTTTTCTGTAGAAAACTAGTCATAAATCGTTATGATAAGCATATTGCGAATGGCACTTTGACTTCTGACGTACTCTATGAATTGTGCATTGACGAACATGTCATGAATGCAATCAATAATAAAAACCATAAAAGAGGCAGGGAGCTTGGAAAACATTCGAATTTGATTTGGCATAAAAGCTTGGTCATTCGTCTGTTGATAGGATTAATAGATTTTTAAAGGATGGACCTTTAGATTTTCTAAAGATTCAATCTTTACCTACCTGCGAACATTGTATTCAAGGTAAAATGACCAGTACACCTTTCCATAACAAGGTTACTCGGTTTGAGTTATTCTTGACCTAATACATATCAATGTATGTGGTCCCTTCAGTACCATGACTCAAAATGGATATTGATATTATTTGACAGTTATTTATAATCATTCGTGATATGGGTTTATCTTCTTACTACATCATAAATCTGAAACCTTTGAAAACATCAAAGAGTTCAAGGCTTTGGATGATAACCAAACCGACAGGAAGATAAAACAGATTTGATCTGACTAAGGTGGCAAGTACCTCTCAGATGAATTCAAGGGATACCTTAAAGATAATGGAATTGTATCCAATCTCACTCCTCCTGGAACCCAACCCCCCAACTTAATGGTGTTGCTGAAAGACACAATAGGATTATCATGGACATGGTCCGTTCAATAATGAGAAAAGTGCATTTACCTCTTAGTTTATGGGGATATGCAGTTGAGATTGCAATATATATGTCCTGAATAAGATTCCTTACAAATCTGTACCTAAGACTCATGAGCTCTAGTATAGAACCAAACCTAGTTCTAATCGCTTGAGGGTCCGAGGTTGCTTGGTCCATGCAAAGAATGCGGATGCAAGTAAGAAAGACTCTCTCTCTCATAAGTGCTACTATATTGGGTATGTTAAAAGATGGTATTGGATACCGGCTTTATGACCATGAGACACATAAGGTTTTCATCTCTATATATGTAAGATTTCTGGAAGATGATTTCCTTAAAGGTCAAGACAACAATGAAGTAGAGGAACTCATTGAGTCCCCTAAGGATTCTAAGCTTCCTGAACCAGAAACTGAAGAGATAAATAAATATGGACACCCATACCTCTTCGAAGGAGTTCGAGGGTAGTTGTACCACATGAAATGTATGGATTCCATGTGTTAGGTGAAACTGACAATGATCCTTCTTCATTTGATGAAGCACTCGCGAATCATGACATGGTTAGATGGATGCCAGTAATGATGTCAGAGATTGACTCTATGCATAAGAATGTTGTATGGATCATAGAGGATCCACCTAAGGGAGTAAAACCCATTGGGTGTAAATGGATCTTTAAGAGAAAGAGGGGACCATATGAGAAAGTAGAGACTTTCAAGGCACGACTCTTCGAAAAAGGCTACACACAGAGGGAAGGCATTGACTATGATGAGATGTTCTCTCTTGTGGCGTATGCTTAAGTCCATTAGGACATTGCTAGCTATAGATGCATCTCTTGAATACGACATCTGGCAGATGGACGACAAGACAACTTTCCTTAATGGATACCTCTAGGAGGATATCAATATGGAGAAACCCCAAGGCTTCACAATTGAGGAAGGTAAAGATGCACGCTAAAGAAATCCATCTATGGGCTC
Organism: Ottelia alismoides; assembly: GCA_037367405.1. Lineage (NCBI taxonomy): Eukaryota > Viridiplantae > Streptophyta > Magnoliopsida > Alismatales > Hydrocharitaceae > Ottelia > Ottelia alismoides. The sequence continues at coordinate 335,400 of JAZKJV010010216.1, read as the reverse complement.
AAACAAGCTTCTCGTAGCTAGAACATCAGGTTTGTCGAAACCAAAAAGAGTTATGACTTTGTGCAGAATCCCGAGGAACCTTGTGTGTACAAAAAGCTTAGTGGGAGCACCATTGTGTTCATCGTGCATTACCTATATGCCATTCCTATCATTGGGAATGATACAGGGATGATTACCAGTGTTAAGATTTGGCTATGTCATACCATCGAGATGAAAAATATTAAAGAAGCTTCCTACATCTTGGGTCTGAAGCTGTTTAGAAACCTAGAGAAGAAGATATTGGGACTGTCACAACTTGGGTTCATTAAGAAAATTCTTGAACGTTTCCGTATGGAGAGTTCCAATAAAGGTCTCCTCCCATTAAGACATGGTATCCACCTGCTAAAGGTATGGCTCCTCAAAGTGTTGAGGAAAAGAAAGCCATGGTTGTATGCCCTTATGCATCAACCGTAGGAAGATTAATGTACGCCATGATGTGTACTAGACCAGATATCTACCACGTAGCGGGAGTGGTAAGTCTTTACCAATCCTTCTATGGAAAACAACATTGGAATGCAGTGAAGAGCATTTTCAAGTATCTAAGATGGGCGTAGGATTACATCTTGGTCTATGGAGATGACGATCTCCAATTATTGGGATATATAGATTTAGACTTCCTGTCAGATATTGATGATCGAAAGTCGACATCAGGGTTTTTGTTCCTGTTAAACAGTCGTGCTGTGAGCTGGAGAAGCAAGAAGCAGGAAACTACATGAGATTTAACAACAGAAGCTGAATACATTGCCACATCGGACGCTGCAAAGGAAGCAGAGTGGTTACGCAAGTTCATCATGGAACTTCGTGAAGGATATGGAATTATCCTCAAGGGCATCACGAAAGCGTGATCGTCGTATCGGATACGACGCAGAACGACTAGTCGAACTAGTTGTTCTGTGCAGCGGAATTTAAAAAAAATTTCATGCGATGAAACCACATGATCCAAGAACGATTCTCGGATCATTTCATCCATAACCACAACAAGTATAAAGGAATACCTCTTGAAGCGTGGTTGATCGAGTGTATAAGAAAAGAGACCTCCGGTCTCAAGTTCGATCGTCGGAGAGGTCGCTTGCGAGCGCGGGGATGAACCGTGTGATCCTCGTAATCCAACAAGTTGATCCAAGCACAGTTAGCTCATGATCCCGTCGTACGAGATCGAACGTCCTCTTCTTGAGGTAGCACTCCAAGAAGACGGAGAACCGAAGAACGTAGAAGCGGCGGTGCGATGGCGAAGGCGACGACGAAACTCTCCTCTAGGGTTTTGTGGACGACCACCAAGAACAGGGAGAGAGGGTTGGCGTGTGAGAGGAATGAGAGAGAGAACTGGCTCCAATATTGCATCACCCTAGAGAGCATGGTATGCCTCTCTATTTATAGAGTTTTGGGATCCATGGATCTCAATCCATGGGACATATAAAATCAGTGGATGAGATTGATTTATGTCAATCCAATGGTCAAGATTGTTGTTGGTTAAAACCAACAAATAATAATCTAATTTAAATCAAATATATTTGACATGTCAAATATATTTCAATCCTAAATTAGATCAAGTAATTATGGAGAGAGATTTGCATGGAGATCTCCTCATTAGGAGTGGTGGGGACGGTCACCAAATTCCTTGTGGAATTGGTGGTCGTCCACCAACTCCCCGTGGTGGAGGCAAATCCATGTAATCTCATAAGATTACACATCTCCACGAATTTCTCCCATAATTTCCAACAACCTTTTATTCTTCAAAAATAATTCACAATTAATTTTGAGAATATTGCAATCTTGCTATTGAAAAATTGTGAATCATATTCACAACCCAAAACAAAATATAATTTACATTTTCAATTAATTACAGATTGTGTATCCAATACATATTAATAATTAATCAACAAATATAAATTATAATTAACTCTCTCTAATACATTATAAATCACATTTATAATATATTATGAGTAATTGGATATTTCTATCCACGTTATTCTTATCCATAATAATCAAATCACATTTAATTATTGGATACTTTCTACATACATCAAGATGATTAAATCACATTTAATCATTATTTCTTCAATGCTTAGATCTATGTAATTATTCTTGAACCCTTTCAAGAATAATGAGATTTCTCCGCAGATACATGGAGATCAGGACAGGGGTGATTGTATTGTTCCACGTATAGTGACTTGGATCTTGAGATCATATCTCAAATTCAGATCCCATGGACCTCCCATAGATGCTTGATCAAATCAAGACCGCAGACCTAATCTTCTCATTGCATCTGAATCTCATTCAGATCAATGTCCAGTACATGGACAAAGATTAGGTTACTTCTCTAATAAGAGGAGTCACTAAAATCCAAACCTGTTTATCACTCCCTCGGAATGGAAGCATCTTGGTTATACAATCGTTTATGATCACATCACCTCAGGTATTCCCAATACCTGTACATCCTGCATACTGGAAGACCTATGATCATTCTGAAGATAAAGATCACTTTTACACTGTCATCTTCATGGTTTGATGATTAAGTTTCTCAATCTTGGTCACTGGGAGTTGGTATAGATCATATGCTTTCCCAAAGCATATATCTTACCTTCAAATTCATGTCATGCTTCCAAAGCATGATGACCATGCATGGAATTTGATCATTCCCAATACCTCATGAGTGAGCTCATGTCTCCCGTTTCATAAGTGAGCGTATATGATCCCTTTGAGAGATCGTATTACTCATATGTCCTTACATGCACACCAGCTAGTTGGTGTATAGACCTTGGTCAGGTCATCAACCTATTGGTCTGCCAAATGTACATACTCAGACATATAGCAACACATCTATCTCTTGTCAGAGGATGCATGCCTATGCTGTGACAGTATTCAACATAGGTCTTTGGTTATCTCGATCTCGTTAAGTCAACCCATTGACTCAACTAATCTGACACCTCTGAATCACTATTCCCATGCAGAGGACCTACATCAAGAGGTCGGTCAGATATGAGCCATATGAGAAAGGATTGCCATCTCCTACTCAGACTGGAGATCATCACATTACAATCATCTGGCGATGCTTGATGAGTCCTCTATGTAACTCCCCCAATAAAAGTTGTTGGAAATAAATAATGGAGAATTTCAAGGAGATATGCAATCTCGTGGAAATCCATGAGATTTCTCTCAACTTGGAATGAGGTGGGCGGCACCCTATTCCTATATGGAATGGGTGGCCGTCACCTCTAGATTATACATGGAGATGTAATCTCCATGTATATTCTCTCCTTATTTATTGTTATAATTTAGGATTGATTTATATTTGATTTTGTCAAATATATTTTAATCCAAATTTGTTGGTTTCACGAACAACAATCTTGACCATTGGATTGACGTAAATCAATCTCATCCATTGATTTTATATGTCACATGGATTGAGATCCAGGGATCCCAAAACCCTATAAATAGAGAGCCATACCATGCTCTCTTAGTACATGCACTTTTGGAGCTCTCTCTCTCTCTCTCTTTCTTTATACATGACAGTCCTCTTTCTTCCTCTAATATTGGTGGCCGTCCACCATACCTTAGAGGAGAGATTCCTCGACGCTCTCGCCACCGCACCGCCACTTCGACATTCTTCGATTCTCTGTCTTCTTGGTGTGCCACGCTCACGAAGGAGATGTTCGATCTCGTGCGACAAGATCAGGAGCAACCTCGCTTGGATCAACTTCTTGGATTGCGAGGACAATGCGGTTCATCCCCGCGCTCGCAAGCGGTCTCACCGACGATCGGACTTGAGACAGGAGGTCTCCTTCTTTAAAGACTTGATCAACCACGCTTCAAGAGGTATTGCCGGAATACTTGTTTGTGTTTTAGATGAAACGATTAGAGAAGTGTTCTTAGAACATGTGGTTTCGTCACATAATTTTTTTTAATTTCCGCTGCATAGAACAACTAGTACGACTAGTCGTTCTTCGTCGTATTCGATGACGCTCATGCTTACGTGATGCGCTTGAGGATCTAACCATATTCTTCATGTGGTATCAGAGCCTTAGGTCGACGGTTTTGAATATGATTCGCAAACCGAGGACGACTTGGGTTCGTGAAGGTCGCGAAAGTATTGTCGCATTTGATTTCGCAGATCTGTTTATTAAAAATTTAGGCCATGTTTAAAATGTTTAAGCACGAATTATTTACATGGATTTTATTACCCACTAAATAAGGAAACCATAGGATCTGATTTTGCATAAATCGGAATTCGTATGCTCGAGATATGGTTGTTTTAATGAACATGTATGCATTGTTGCGGGTACTGTAGATCTTAACATGATTAAAGAGTTAATTACTGTTTAGATCCGCCTCGAAATGCATGAAAAATCACTTGGCTTCTGTCCTAAATAAAGTTAGCAATCTTTGAAAATTGAGTTTGACTAATGTGGATTTTAATTGATTGAGATATGTTCATTTTAGGGAGTAGGGGTCACTACTGAAATTACAGTCCTAATCTAGAACCAAGTGATTGTCAATTAGTGAAATTAATTGTTAATTTCGTGAAATAATCATGAAAAGTATTTGTGAAATATTGGAAGATGATTATTTCCATAATTGACTTGGCCTCAACCAATTAATTGATTAGATTTGATCTAAATCTTAATTGGAAACACAATCAGCGAACTTGGTGCTTGAATAGTGATTGTCATTTAATCAATTAGTGAAATTAAATTGTTTAATTTCCTAGAATAATTGTGCATAAATATTTGTTAAATATTTGATGATAATTATTCCCTTAAATGACATTACCTTAACCAATAATGGATTAGATGTGATCTAGATCACTAATTGGTTACATGATCTACATGATCAACATTCCAACAAACATGTTGTTTGAATAGGACTTGGGTTTTGTTTAGCAAATCTCATTATAATGTTAACCAAAAATTATTTTGATTATGGTATAATTTTGGTTGAAGAACCGATGATCATCTCAAGTACAAAGTGATTTATTTTGCATTATCCTTTCTTGAGGTGGATATGGTGTCTAGTCGGACAGCATTGGGGTTGCGGGTTGCAACGTATGTGTCCGTCCCACTCTCGTCGGTACTGGCCATGACAGCGGTTAGGGTTGGTATAATGCTTAAAAAATCATGATGTATTTCTAATTATAAAATTCAAAATAATACGTATTTGAGATAATACCATAATTCAAGTATCAATAAAATGTTTGTTGGATATTAATTGGATCACTAATTTAATATGATTAGATTGATTGGAATCCAATTAAAATTAAAACACTCTATTATGAATAGAGATGTTATTTCCCTTGGAAGAATTAATCATAATGAATATGATTCATAGTGATTAATTAGAATTTGAATATGATAGGGAGGATCACATAAGTGACATCCATGGTCTCCCGTCAAGGTGAAGGGTTCCGTCGTCAGGGATTGTATATGGGAGATGCATGTCCGAAGTGACAGCTCCTGTATGCAAGCGCATCTGGATCGGGCTCTTTGCTTCTCGAAAGAGTAAGGCCGTATACGTAGTGACCCCAATATCGTATCCTCATATTGGGGCGATATTGGATTGCGCATAGCGAGTACTATTCCTGTTGACGGTTGGTTCAATTAATGACGGGTCAACATCGCCTTAGGGGTGGTGGGCCCAGGTATTAAAGACCGAATTGGGAAATGCATGTTGGACTTGCAAGGCGGAATGTGTTCCCGCTTCTTTTTATCGGAGTTGCAGATTCTCATATTATTGGGATGTAACAAAGATAAGGAAGGAGATCCCAGATCTTGCTTGAGATATAATGATAAGTATATCTCTTACATTGAAAGTGATTAAGGGAATGAACTTTCAGTGTTGACAAGGCAAGATAACTTTGATATAAAAATTCCTTAATCAAAGTAAAATATGTATATATATAAATATATACACTTATGCAAATTTCTTATTTCAGATAATCCTTCATTAAACCCACTCAATGTTATACTCAATAATAACCAGTAAAATATCATGGATTGGACTCATGATCCAGATATTGTACTTGCATTGGACACATAATGTATGTGGTTGCAATGTGCAAGTTTCCTAATAATATTGAGGAATGACAATTAAATAGATAATAGGACTACAACCCTAGGGTTTGTATGTCTCTATAGTCTTGATCTCTCATCAAATGTACTTTGGAAGTGACATGTTGATGATGATCGCAATTGTCAAATAATCCTTATAAAATCAATGAAGATATTCTGGCATACATATGTGCTCTTGACATTTATCATGAATGACATGGTTTACTACATCATGCAGAATGGTAGCTTCATAAGAAATGATGTATTCAAAATGTTTGAATATCTACCTGAATCAATGTTTTAAGAGTTTAGATAGATGTGGATATGATGAGTGTCATCATTCTACTGTCTATGCTGTAATCATTCATGAAGCTTCATAATATTCATATTGTGTGAATTTAATGAAGCATGTGTAAATGTCGAATTGCTCTTACATTGAATTCTTTTGAATTTAACATAAGAGATCCTTAGTCTTAAGCAATGGTTGCTTATAGATAAAGGGAGCATAGTGGAAGCATGGGTTGGACCCAAGTGAGAAGGATAGTCAAAGAGCTGATTGTACTTCTGTGACTTCCATATGACATCAAAATAGTTGGATGAATGCCAATACTGCAATAAGTTGATGTGTTGATAGTATGATTATCAAGTATATCTAGAATCCTTAGGGAAGGACTCGTATAGAGCATCAGAATAATCTACATAAATCATTGATATTGACTTGCTTATTGAATAAGATAAAGTCTTGTAATTGTATCTCAATCTTCTACAACATTGCAACGGGTTGCATATGTTTTAGAAGACTATAAAATTTGATCTTAAGGCTTATAGTCAGTTGTTCTTGTCAGTAACCCGCTTGTTCTGATGTTAGTAACCTGTTTGTTCTGTCAGTAAGTTGCTTTGTTTTTCGTTCACCTTTCTTTTTTGTGGTTCAAGTCGAATACCTGTCGATAATCCTGTCGCCCACTTTCCTTCTCTTCTCGTTTAGGAAATGTGCAAGCATCTTTTTGTGTCTCAGCTCGAGTGAGAGAGTCTATGGCGAATAGTCTACATGAGCTCTCGAGGACAGCCCTGAATCACCTGTCTACCCCCTGCCTTTTCGTGCTAGTATCGAAGCACATTCGAGATCTTCGTCATCCTGTGATTCCAAAGCTCAGTCCATAACCTCCATCCTCCCATTTGGAATAGAGAAGGGCCAATAATGCGATATTAAGGAAAAGTGAGTTCATAATTGCATAAAAGGAGTCGACTGTAGTGGCTGCGGTTCATCCTTCCACTCTCTCAACTCACCGCGGAAACTTTATTCGAACCTAACTAGACCCGGAGAAAACATTTAAGCTACCTTCCAAGACCCTTGATGGGACTACTTTCCAACCCCCTCGTATACGAAGCAAGGTGGAATGTCCACATAGATATTGATGCAATTGTTGCAACAATCTCTATTGGATTGAAAGGCTTTATAATTTCAGTGGGAGAGACCTTAGTCCTAGAGAATGTCTCTACGACCTAGACATTAGAATGCACTCATTGTTTGTTTCTAAATGTTGGAAATAAGCATGAATTCAGAATTGGACCTATCGTAAAGAGTTATGATGGAGATATTTCAGATAGTAATCTAAAATCTAGTGGACTACACAAAATTAGAAAATTAATGAATGGTTCATTAACATTTCTAATACTGAAATTAAACCTTAAAAGATCAATAGGAGGATAAAGATCATTTCATAATGATCTGACATCAAGCTTTGGACATTTGTCTGTTGATTTGATCAATAGACTAGTGAGAGATGAAACTTTAGATTGTCTAAAGGTTCAAATCTTACATACTTGTGAATATTGTATTCAAAGAGAAACGTCCAATACACCCTTCTTTGGGAAAGGTGTAAGATGTCAAGGTATTCAGGATCTCATACATATTGATGTATGCGGATCATATATATCATAGTAAACATTATGGATGTGTAATATCTATTAATGATTATGTATGATATGAGATTTCTTCTCTTCACCCAAGAAACCTTTGAAATATTCAAAGATTTCATCATTTTGGTTGGGAAGAAACGTCTGAAGGAAGATGGAAATGAATTTGGTCTAATCTAGGTAATCAGTATCTATTAGATGAATTCATAATATACCTTATGGAGAAAGGAATATCATTCCTATCTCCTAATGAACCTAAACTCAACAGAGTTGTAGGGGGATACAATTGGATCATGTGTAACATGATTCGATCAATGATGAATTTTTAGCATAAATTCCTCTTAGTATACAGGTATATATGTAGTAGAGACTACATATAATTCCATGCAAGTAAGCTAGAATTGAGCACTCGAGAGTGCTGCTTCATTAGGAAAATAATGGATGGTATTGGATACCTACTTCATGACCTTGAGATTCTTAAAATATATCATCTCTGAGAATGTGATTCTTAGAGGTTGAGACTCTTGAGAATCAAGATGAAAATGAAGTGTAGGAACTCATTTAATCTTGAGAAGACAATGAGGCTCCTGAAATTGGAAACTAAAGGACAATTGAAGATGAAACACTAGTACCTCTTCAAATGAGTTTGAGGATGGATTCCATGTGTCAAAGAAATCTGACAATGATCGAACTTCATATGACGAAGCTTCTGAAGATCATAGCATGGATAGATGGATGTTGGCAATAAAAGTCTAATGTAGACTTCATATACAAGTGTTGTATATGGACCCTCGAGGATCCACCTATATGGGTAAGACCTGTAAAGGTGTAAATGGATCTTCAAGAGAAAGGGAACCTGATGAGAAGGTAGAGATCTTCGAACCACGGTTCGTAGCCATGAGCTACACACTGGAAGACAAGACATTGCTTGCGATGAGACATGCTCTTCGTGACCATGCTTAAAACCATCAAGAAAATTGCTAACCTTAGCTACACAACTTGACTATTGCATCTTCAAGATGTAAGTCAATATTGCATTCCTCTATGAATACCTTTCTGAGGATATTCACATGAAGTAGCCCCAGTACTTCATGTTGAGGAAAGCAAGGTGTGTGAGCAAAGGAATCCATCTATGGACTCAAATAAGCTTCTTGAAGTTGGACCATAAGATTTGATGAAATTATAAATGTTATGATTTCAGATAGAATCTTGATGAGCCATGTGAAGCTAGTGGGAGTGCCTTTGTGTTCATCATGCTAAATGAAGATGATATCCTAATTATTTATAATGATATAAGGATAATAATAAGTGTTTTATTATCTGGTTGTTCCATAACTTGTAATATGATATCAAGGATACCGCTTGGATCTTAATTCCGAAGGTGTTCAGGAGCAAAGAGAAGAGGGTATTGGGACTATCACATTAGTAGTACACCTTGGACATATTCCGTTTTTTGGAAAATTCCAAGAAAGGCGTCCATCCCTTAAGATATGCTACTGACCTATCTAAAGGGATAGCTCCTCAAAGAGTTGAGGAAGTGAATGCTGGAACTACTTGCCCTTGGGCATCAGTTTTGAGAAGCTGGGTGTGTGCAAGATGTGTACAAAAGCCAGATGGCTGCCATGCAGTGGGAGTAGTAAATTGTTATTAATCCTGCTATGGAGAGAAAACACTTGATTGTAGTAATAACAAAAACTTCATAGATGACAAGATTTTTGAAATATTTATCTCAAAGTCTTATCTTCAAAAGCTTAGGACTTTATAGATAGAGATCTAGAAAGTCTTAACTGTGGATACCTTACGAGATAGTGATCTCCAAGAATAAGGGTATTCTTCTAAGGATTATGGAAATGTTGGTTATGTTAATTGTTAAGATGTAGTGTCAAAGACACTGTAACTAACTAGATTGAGTATTGGTTTCATAAGATGCAACATTGGCATTGGATGCGAGCACTGTTACTGGGGATATGCAAGTGCCGTAAAAAGACTTGGCATAGTCTCGCGGGAACAAAGTGACTAATCAGCTTACCTAGCTATTATCTAAATAGGCTATGATTGTCACAGGAGTGTGTGTTTAAATGATTAGCCCATTAATGGCTCTTTGGGCTAGTGGGAGATTGTTGGACATGCGTGCCCACGGCGAGCCATTATGCAATAAATATTATTGCACATATCATTCCATGATATGAAATGAAGAATGAAAATTTTGCATAATATGTCCCTTCGTACAATTAGGGTTTTGTACCATGGCCATCTTAATAATCATACATCTGTTGATTCAACTATTGAATCATAGAGGCTGGTGCTTGGATGAATATCTAAAGGGTTAGATTGAGTACTCATCAAGCACCATCAAATGATTATTAAGAGATGATCTCCATCCTGAGTAGGAGATGGCAATACTTATCTCTGAAGGCTAATATCTGACCGACCTCTTGATGCAGGTCCTCTGCATAGGAATAGAGATTCAGAGGTGTTAGATTAGTTAGGTCAAAGAGTTGACTTAACGAGATCGAGATAACAAAAGTCCTATATCGTATGCTGTCACGATATAGGCACACATCCTCTGACCGGAGACAGATGTGTTACAATATGTCTGAGTATGTACATTTGGCAGACCAATAGGTTGATGACCTAACCAAGGTCTATACACCGGTACTTTGGTATGCATATAAGGGCATATGAGTAATACGATCTCTCAAAGGGATCATACATGTTCAGTTACTGAACCGGAAGGCTAGAGCTCACTCATGAGATATTGGGAAGAATCAAATTCCATGCACATGGTCATCTCGCTTTGGAACCTTGACTGAATTTGTAGGTTTGATATATACTTTTGAAAAGTATATGATCAAGATCTAGGCATAATATACGCTTTTGGAAAGTGTATGATTGATACCAACTCCCAATGATCGAATGAGGAACTTACTGATAAAACCATGAAGTAGACAGTATAAAGTTGATCCAATACTTCGGGTTTAATCTGAGTCTTTCAGTATGCAGGATGTACAGGTATTGGGAATACCTGAGGGTGATGTGATCATAAACGATTGTATAACCATGATGCTTCCCTTCCTAGGGAGTGATGAAACGGGTCTGGATTTTAGTGACTCCTCTTAGTAGAGAAGTGATCTGATCTTGGTCCAAGTGTTGGACATTGATCTGAATGTGATTCAGATACAATGAGAAGATTAGATTTACGGTCTTGATTTAATCAAGCATCTATGGGAGGCACGTGATCTGGATTTGAGATATGATCTCAATATCCATGTCACTATACGTGGAACAATACAATCGCCCTGTCCTTATCTCCAAGTATCTGAGGAAAGATCGCATTATTCTTGAAGGGTTCGAGAATAATTCCATAAGATCTAAGCAATGAAGAATTAATGATTAAATGTGATTTAATCATTTTGATGTGTGAAGAAATTATCCAATATAATTAAATATGATTTAATTTTTGTGGATAAGAATAGTGTGGATAGAAATATCCAATTATTCATAATATATTATAAATGTGATTTATAATGTATTAGAGAGAGATAATTGTAATTTATATTTGTTGATTAATTATTATGTGTATTGGATACACATTGTGTAATTAATTGACAATGTAAATTACATATTGTTTTAGGTTGTGAATATGATTCACAATTTTTCAATGGCAAGATTGCAATATTCTCAAATATAATTGTGAATTATTTTTGAAGAATAAAACCCAACAAAAGTTGTTGGAAATAAATAATGGAGAAATTCAAGGAGATATGAAATCTCATGGAAATCCATGAGATTGCTCTCAACTTGGAATGAGGTGGGCGACACCCTATTCCTATTTGGAATGGGTGGCCGTCACCTCTAGATTATACATGGAGATGTAATCTCCATGTATATTCTCCTTATTTATTGGTATAATTTAGGATTGATTTATATTTGTTTTTGTCTCATATATTTTAATCCAAATTTGTTGGTTTCACCAACAACAATCTTGACCTCTGGATTGACATAAATCAATCTCATCCATTGATTTTATATGTCACATGGATTGAGATCCATGGATCCCAAAACCCTATAAATAGAGAGGCATACCATGCTCTCTTAGTACATGAAATTTCGGAGCTCTCTCTCTCTCTCTTTCTTCATACACGACAGTCCTCTCTCCCTCTAATATTGGTGGCCGTCCACCATACCCTAGAGGAGAGATTCGTCGACGCTCTCGCCACCGCGCCGTCGCTTCGACGTTCTTCTGTTCTTCGTCTTCTTGGTGTGTCGCGCTCATGAAGGAGATGTTCGATCTCGTGCGACGATATCAGGAGCAACCACGCTTGGATCAACTTCTTGTATTGCGAGGACAACGCAATTCATCCCCGCGCACGCAAGCGGTCTCACCGACGATAGGACTTGAGACTGGAGGTCTCTTTCTTTAGAGACTTGATCAACCACTCTTCAAGAGGTATTGCCCTAATACTTGTTTGTGGTTTAGACGAAATGATTTGAGAAGTGTTCTTGGATCATGTGGTTTCGTCACATAAATTTTTTTTAATGTCCGCTGCATAGAACACCTAGTACGACTAGTCGTTCTTCGTCGTATTCGATACAACACTCACGCTTCTGTGATGCGCTTGAGGATCTAACCATATCCTTCAGAAGCGGTAGAAGATACCTACCCTATTGCTACACTTGAGATAGGGGGTTGTTGATGAGACTATTGGTTTGGAGAATATCCCCCCTGCTCCAATCCCAGCTGCTCTCACCATGGAGAATTATGTATATGAATCATATGATCCGGAGACTTATGCATGGTCTCACTGATCACATCAACTCGACACATGAATGCTCCAATGTCAAAACAATTGAGATTGAACATGCAGAGACTCTCCCCAATATTTCAATTCATGCGGATCTCAAAATAGACGAATGTTTCTTATATGATCCTGAGACATATGCCTGGTCGCACCCTGGAGCGACCTTCTCTGAATACCTTGACCAAATCATCCCAAATCAATAGTGTACCACCATTAAGAAGACTAAGAACAAACACGCGGGCCGAACACCGATTAAGGAGAAGAATTCCAGTAGTTCATCTTTGACCTTCCGGAAAAGGAATCAACTGATGATCCCTCATCAGGTCCGGAAATGGTAATCTACATGTGTGAGGTCTGCTCGGCAGCTCTAAAACCATATCTTTGCAAGGATCCAAACTTCAATTCCCGTTGAACAACTCTCGTTCCTCACTATTATTCATCCAAAGCTGATGCTCCTACCCTCATCATGTACATTGGAATTACTTCTTATGAGATGACTGAGACCGGTGCTTCCGAGTATTCATCCGAAGACAAACTGCTTGATACCAAGAAGGAATGAATTCTGAGAAAACAACTGAAGAAACAAAAAGACAAGAATATTTGGAGTGTGTCCACTTTCAAATACTATTCCTCTGAGGATAACTATAATGATGGTTACCTTTCATCTGACTCATACGCTTCATCCAATATCCAACATGATTTCTCCGAGGATAACACTGATAATAGTTGGGAATCATATGCTTCATCTCCTTCTCATCATTACGATCTCCCACCGCATGCTCACAAAAAGGTCAGCCAAAAACCACCTTAATCATCGGCTACCCATCCTCCCTCCGACCGCATCAGTCTCCTTGTACATTTTCTTCCTCTACTTAGTCCAAGGCCTAAGTATAGGGGGGCACCGATGCCGTCTGTATATACCATCCTTCTCCTATCTCCCGATCACCTCACTCCACCATTCTTCTATACATAGGCCAACCAAAGCCTATGTATAGGTGGAAATGATTCCATCTGTAGATACCATCTTTCTCCTATCTCCCGATCGCCTCACTCCACCATTCTTTTATACATAGGCTAACTGAAGCCTAAGTATAGGGGAACCGATGCCCATCTCTATATAATCTCCTCATTCACATACCCCAACTACATCATTCTTTCGCTCTTCTTCTATACTTAGACTGCTCACAGTCTAAGTATAGGGGGGCAAACCTTTGTATCTTGTTCTTTTTCTTTTCCTTTTCACTCTCTTATGCTTAGCCTGGGCTATGACTTATTTATGCTTCTTGTGACACATCACTTACTAAGTATAGGGGGTCTGTATATATACTTTGTATATATTTTACCCATATCTCATACTTTCGCATAAGTCTATATGTATTTACGGGGTGAGTAATTAATTTGGAAAAAAAACAACAACAACAAAACAAAAAAATAAAAAGAAAAAAAGAGTTTTGCGACTAACTGTGTCCAACCCAAATTTGTGAAAAAAATGGCTTCTTATTCATTTTTGCATAATAAAAAAACCCAAAACCCTTGCATAAAAAATAAGAAAAAAGAAAAAAATTTGAGTCTGCATTTCACACACCTGCACTTCATCCAGCATTTCATGTATTTGCATCTGTGAGAATTCTTTGGGTTTTGAATTGAGTTATGAGCAGAAACTGAGAGTGGTCTGGACATGACCTTAATCCACCTAATTTTTAGAGGAACTTCACCGAAAAATAGGATTTTAGAAACTTCGGATCTTTGACTTAATTCTTTGAGTTCCACATGACAATGTGCAGCGTTTGACTCTTAGTGTCTAATCTGGTCTCTTCATTCTGGGTACAACTCTGGAATAGGGAATTAGTTTGTACTCTCGCACTATGCGCTTAGCTCAACTCAGATGGATGTTGGAAGACTGTGTGAGTTTTTTTTCTGTTAGCGTGGAAATCTAAAGACTGGAGTACGGGTTGAAATAAAGCTTCGGAAAAGGGATGCATGGCTGGGCACAATTTTTTCTAAGACACCAAAAAATGTACGGAAACAAAAAATTTCTATATCCGTAGGGGCACAACAAGATCCAAGCAGAACCACCAACATCCAAATACAAAGAAGCCACTACCAAATAAATATCGGACCAAAAAGGTCTCAGCTTCAAGAAAACCTGTAGATCTTGGTTGAGACTCGGCTACACTGGCCAGCTTAGTGGTGACTACACTGGCCACCCTCCAGTTCTTTTCTCCTTCTTCTAACTTTTCCCCCAGATCGATTGTGAACACAACGCGAATGACCTTATAAGGAAATACCTGACTCCACGAGGACTGGTTACTGGAGAGGAGATGAGCATGGTAGTCCGGCATTCTCGATGGGAAGAGCTAAAGCCTTTCACACACATGAGTTCATTGTTCAATGTTCATAGGGTATGCTTTGGGAAGAGGATTGATCTAAGATGACTTCTGAGCCGAAACTATGACAATGATGTGTAGAACTTGAAGGCTGTTGATTTTAAAATTCTAAGACTCACGGAAGCTCCGCCAAACTAATAATCCAAAGGTTGAGTCTGCTTTCATTTTCACCTTCAGCTCATGGTCTTGGTATGGAACCCAATCTCATTTCACCTCATGGCATTTCTTTTGATGCTCATGGACGAGCATGGTTTAAGTATAAGGGGATGATGAATCTCAGATTCATCACTCTAAATCTCATTAATTAAGTTCAAATACCTCAAAATCATTAGCATTTCTGCATTTATTCTTCATAATTAGCATTCATGCACGTTTCAATAAGAATTGCATTTTAGCACTCATTTCTGCACAAAATAAGAAGCCAAAAGTACCAGCTAAAATTGACCTGTAAATAGCCTAACATCCCTGATTTTTAATCAATTCATGCTAACTACGAATGACCCAAAACAACCTCCACTATGTACATATAACTAACAAGAATAAATGAAAAATAAAAAAATCACTAACCCAAATAAGTGGACCAAAAACCCAAACCCTAGTGATAGGATTCTCGGACTAAAACCCTCATATCATCCTCATCGAGTGTCTGTTTTGATCCTACACAATTTTGAACTAATATACATTCAATTACCTTCAAAAAGTGACAAAGTTCAATGAATCGAAGCTCATATGTGAAAGTTGGGTTTTGGGCCTCTTTTGTATATTTTGTATTTTAGCGATTTTTTACTTATTATTTTATGTACATAATTAACTTATTCTATTTTATTTCTTTTTTATTTGTCTTCTTTGAGAAAAGTTTTATCAAAATGCGCAAAAATACAAATCCAATTTGAGCTTGAAATCAAGGAAACAAGTTGAGTTCGAGTATCCACTAACTATCTGTAGAAAATTGGTCTTTTCATATTTTATTTTATTTCTTCTTCTTATCAATTAATAAAAATCCAAAAAATATATTAAAGGGTAAATATTTATATTTGATTTTACCATATTTTTTCGGATTTTTATCTGGTTTAAAAATTACAAAACAATTACAAAACCCAAAAATTTAGGTATTTTTGTGCCAATGATCGATTTTTATTTTGGTGTCTTCATAAAAGTTGTAGATCTCATCAAGATGAGCAATTTTTTTGAACTTTTTTATCCGAGGTCGTTTGCATTTTTTTGGATTTTTGAAAGTATTTATTTTTTTCGATTTTTGTGATGCTGACACGTGGCCGCTCCTGGAGCCGCCATGTATCAGCCATTTTTTAGGTTTAATTTAATCGGATTATAAAAAAAATCCTGTAGTGCCTCCCAGGCACGCGCCACGCACGTGCTTCACCCCTTCAACCTCCAGACACCATGTGGAAGCACTTGGGTCGTCCGATCTCGGCCGATCGGACGGCCCCAACCCCATCATCTTCATCCTCGCAACCTTTACCCATCTGCGCCGTCTGCCGCCTGTGTATCTCTCCTTGCCATCGCCGCCGCGAATCTCGCGACCAAATCTCGTACGTCGTCAATCTCCTTGTCAATCTTCTCCGTCATCATGTCTTCCCCGATAACCTCCGATCAAGATCCCCCATCAAATCTCCTTCGAATCCATCGATTCTAGTCATCGCACCTTCTATCTCCGGCGAGAGCCTTCTCATATTTAAACGACGTCGCCCCTGACCATCGCACTTATCCGTCGATCCACAGTTGATACAAGGTTGACGGTGAAAGTGTCACCTCCTATTGGCGAGATTCGAGTTCCTCCGGCTCATCACAGACCCACGGCGATCCCCCCTAGCCGTATCTGCGCTTCTCCACTTCATTGTTAAGCCAATACGACAACGCCTTCAACCCTCGACGCGACTTCATCGCCTCCATCTTCGATAACACTCTGCCCCGACTACTCCGACCTTGTTGCTTCATCCATTGCAGGGCTCCGTCGACTCACAATTGCCAGGGCTCCGCCACCAGAAGCGACCCATTTAGTTTGAGGCTCCATCGACTTGCAACCACAAGGGCTCCGACACATGACCTGTATACCCCTCCAAGAGGAAAGCCAAACCGCTAGCCCCCTCCACCTTGGACGGGCCCTCGACGACCGCTGGGAAATCTTGTCGGCCCTCAACAGCATCGTCTGGCCCCCTCCGTCTCTCGTCAGCACCGCCAGCATCTGGGCGCCAACCCCGTGGCTCCACACATAAGTGTGGGATACATGCATTACGGGAGAACATCAGCCATCAGCCTGGGGTCACATGGGAAAATTGCGAGTAGCTCCTTGATGAATCCATGATTCATTAACTTTTTTGTCGCATTTTGTCTTAAAACCCTTAACAAATACATGTAAATATTCATTAATTCTCATATTTTAACAAAACATTATTCATGTGTAAATATTCACTTTTAACCACTAAAATCACGTAAATAAGTAAAGAATCAGAAAAATAAAGAAAAGGCATATTGAATATATGTATACAATATGACTTAAAAATAAATATAGCTGTAAGATATATTTATAACCCAACCCCCGAGACCAAGTCAGCATGGATTGGTCGACAAACCAAAAAGTAGGGGGAGATAAGGAAAGAAAATCAAGAAAAATAATTTAACACACACATATACACCTTTTACTATTTATAAAATAACTACAAAAATTTAAAGAATTTTAATTATTTCAGATTAACATATTTTTCACCAAACTCTTCTCCTAATTATTCCTAAAAATATATATAAAAATATAAAAATAAGTTAAAAACATTACCCTGTATATATGTCAAGAAACCCAGCTTGCAAATTGTCAAAATCTCAACTTCCGAACATCATAACTTCCTCATACGAACTCCAATTTCACTCTACTCACATTTGAAGTTCATAAAATAATATTCTCTAATTAATAAAGGTGGTTTTATCGAATTCGGAGTCCGTTTGTAAAAAGTCGGTTTTGGGACCAAAAGACAAAAGGGTTTCTGGGCTATTTATTTTCTGTAACACACATTATTTATCATTTTCTTAATTTTATAATTTTTAATTTATTTCATGATCTTGTAGTTTCACTATAATTTATTTCATAATTTTTGGAGACTATTTATTATTTTAATAAAATCAAACACCCCAAAACATAGGTATAAATGACCTATATAGATACTAACTTTATTTATTAAAATATGTAAATTAATTGATAAAAACCTATAAAAAATTCGTACGATTCTTATTTAATACCCTAATCATTAAGAAAATATAAAATTAATTTTTACTTATTTATTTATTAAATTAAAAATCTAAAACCTATTTATAAATACATATTTATTAATAAAATATTTATATCTTAAATAATATTTATTATTTATTAAAAGTCTTTATACCATAATTTAGAAAA
This sequence comes from Ottelia alismoides, assembly GCA_037367405.1. Lineage (NCBI taxonomy): Eukaryota > Viridiplantae > Streptophyta > Magnoliopsida > Alismatales > Hydrocharitaceae > Ottelia > Ottelia alismoides. The sequence goes on along the minus strand of JAZKJV010010216.1, from coordinate 316,805 downwards.
TTAATTTATTTAACTTTCCTGTATTTATACCTATTTAAAATAACGTAATTTACTAATGTATATTTAATTAATAAGGTATTTCAGCTTTTAGACCAACCAGGTGCTGACACTTGTCAGCACCTGGGTCGTCTTCCCCAAGAATCTGGTAGACCAGAGGTTGTTCAACCAGCCATCTTCACGCCTTTTTCCCGCGGCCATCCAGAACCTTCCAACCCATCTAAACCCTCCGTCGTCTTCCCCCAACTACCCTCTCCATCGCCACCCTTCATTTCTACTTGGAGCCCACGCCATTTCTCATATAAATAAGCTCCAAGCCCGCCATATCCAACAACTTTTTCCCAACTGCCTGAAGCTACAGCTCCAGACTACCGACCCCCCACCTTCCTAGCTTGATACCGGCCAAACCACAGTGGTGACAGCATCAAGGCGGAGCCCGCGAGGAAGAGGAGTCGACAGAGGAGGTTCCAAGGCGGAGCGCCGCCTTGCATCGTAGCCCAGCGCGCGTCCAGCTCCGGCCCAAAAGTCGACCGTCGAGCAGCTCGTCGAGGTAATATACCTTGACATTCCCAGACTTTTTCCTTCATTTTATCTCGATTTCTTCTCGATTTTCGTTCCATGATTAGCATGGTTAATCGCTACTTTAGATAGCTTAATCACTTAGCTTTCACGCAATATCAAAATCCCTTTCGATTCATTCCCAATTCGTTTTAAAATCGATCATCATTCATCGACGTTCTTCACGCAACTGGTTGTTTGCTGGAGCTTAAGTTGTTTTCACCATCTTTGGAATTTGATATCTTAATCCCTCGGCCGATTCTTCACGAATCGAGCACCCTAAACATTCAATTGCAGATCCAAGTCTATCGCGAAGCATTTATTCGGATCAGGAGTCTTCAATCTTCATCGAAAATCATCTCCAAAAGAAGCCTCATCAGAATGGTGTCAGCTATCAGGAGTTGAAGACGCCATCTTCATCGACTTGCCACCGCTGCTCGGAGCGTCGCCGACCGCCACCCTACCGCGGGCGAGCTCGAGAGGTGGAGGAGCCACCCCTCTGGCCCCGCCGGAGCGCCAAAGTCATCACCGGTCGACCGCAATAAATCGGAGAAGAACGCCCGTCAACAGCAGTTCTAACAGACTCAAGAACACCCGACGCACAAGTGCGCGACACGTGGCGCACCTGTAAGCGTCCGATCGCGCGCGTAACTTCTAATCTCAGCCGCAGAAGGTGAACCGGTGTGACAATTGCATCTTAGACCCAGCATCTTCCAGATATTTCGCTCCGCCCCCCAGGTTTCTGATATTTGCATTTAGGTCCCTCCGTAGGGACCTAAATGTAAAGTTTTGTATACTTCTTCTACAGAACAGTCCTTGAGGACCTAACTGCAAACATTCTAATTAGTTCTTCTTGCGCTTAGGCCCCTGGGTTGTAGGGGCTGTTTCTTGTTCTTGTGACCTCGGATTTCGACGATTTCTTGAGGGTAGTTACACAACTACCCCAGCTACTTAGTATAAAATTTTCGCGGCTTTTCGACGAGTTTTCTACGTGTTTTGATTTTATCGAAAGCTGTCTCATTTTGCTTTGATTTCTTGTGTAGTTCGAGTTCGCGGCTCGAACCTCGTTCACCCTACTATACAATATCACGTATATCGTATCCACCTATTATATAATAAATAAATCTTTTGAAAAATATCCCTTTTTGAAAATTAAATAAAAAATTTGAAAAATAATAAAATCAAATAAAAATAACAAAAAAAATCAATAAAAGGAAGCGTTTTGACAAAGAGAAAAATTAAAATAAGATTACGAAAAGGAAAATCTAGAGAATTTATTCTGCCTCCTTGAGTTCGACCCAGGAACACTTGCTGATGAATACCCATTCATCACTCTTTATTCTTATATTTTAGCTACAAAAACCTTTGCAAATACATGTAGATATGTGTAAATACAAATAATTACCAAAAGCATGCATTGTGTAAAAACTTATAATTAGCATGTTTTTGTGCAAAAATAAAAGAATAAAGATCAAAAAGAAAAAGAGGGAAATATTTAGAATAAATATTGAGCAACCTAACCCAAGGGAGGGCTCAGCATGGGCCTGACCGCATCAAAAGCCAAGTAGAGGGAGATAGGTGCTCATGTGTAAATACCTATGTAAATAAATAAATTATATTTTCCTCACCCAAAAATATGTTGTAAAAATTTGTACATATTTATACACTATTAAAAACAAAATAAAAATCTAAAAGTCAAAAATCCAAAAATAGCCCTTCACCATGTACATAGACCTTGTCTTCTTATTTAGTTAACCTTGTAAATAAACTTATTTATTTTCAAAACTTTTTGTAAATATCCTGTGTTATACATTGTAAATAAATAACATAAAAAGAAACAAAACAAAAAGCAAATAAAAATTACAAAATTAAAATTACAAAAATATATTGTACATATGCCATGTATATAGTTGTACATAACTATTTATTTTACTTATGCATATAATTAATAAAAATAAAATAAAAATAGCCTTTTATTCCTCATTTTATTCTATAAATAAATAAAATATAAAATAGGAATAAGAAGTGTATAAAAATAACTAATTAAAAATCAAAATTAAAAACCCTATATTGTACATATACCTATATATGGCTATATATTGTATATACCTTATTTTTATTTCCAAAAATTAATTAAAATTCACAAAAAAATAGAAAAAATTAAAACAAACATTTTTTATGTTTTGAGTTTTAAGTAAATCGGCCATTTATTATTTTTAATTCAATTTCCAAATACGTTCTGACGTGGCTGATTCCCATAGGTCCACGGGGATTGTTGACCGCCCGGTCAACTCCCCCCTGTGGACCACTTCACACGGGTCATGACGCCCGACCCGATTTCCCCGATTTATTGCGTCACGACCCGGTATCCAAATCCGTAAACCCCGTGCTCCGATCATCCCCCGTGCATCCGGGAATCTCGCCCGACACCTTGCCTAGGGATCCGTGCTCAATCGAGCCGGACCCGAGCCCTTCTTCCCGGACCTGCACCCATATATAGCCTGAGCTCCGCCGCATTCATTTCTCATCTTTGGCTCTCCACTCTCACTCCCGTGACCTCCATCGCATCCAGTGAGGTGACAGCTCCCGTTTGCCGGTGTTGCAGCGAGGAGGAGGTGGCCGGACCACTGATCCGGCAGCTTTGCGCCGCCGTGCTCCGCCGCGTGCAGGAGCTCGAGCCTCAGGCAGTGACACCCTTCGAGGCGACGACCAGGAGCTAGCTAAGCTCCAGCACAGTCTTCCGCATCACCCAGGTAGCCTTTTAGCTCGCCCATTTCGCTTAATTTTTGGTTTCCCCCAATTAGTATCTCCGACGTATTCCGTTGATTCCGGCTACATCGTGCATCATTTCGATCATCGGGACACACCATCACCTTCGCCATCCTTCGACGCACCTTCTACGCCCATTCGTTCAACCCAGCTCGCCCCGGAGCTGGGGTTCGAGCTCCACCATCTTCCGCTCGTCGGAGCTCGCTCGCCCCGACCCACAGTCCACCTTCACGCCGCTTCCTCGGGTCGAGGCAATTTGCCCTCGACCCGCGAAGCTTCTGGTGCATTTTGCAGGTCAAAAGGAGGCCATCTGAGGCCCCCTCCCATCCAGGCCAGGAGCTTGTCGCCGCCGACCTCGCCGGAGCCCCTCCAGGGCTCGGCTGGGTCATCTGAAGCCACCACCAGCTGCGGGACTTCACCGCCGATCTTCTCCGATACTTGGAGGCAGCTGAGGAGGACCCTAGCACGCGCACGAGGCCGGCGAAGCTCGCCGGCTGAGTGTTCTTCCACCGACCTCCACCACCGTCCGATCGCCCCCCGCTCCAGATTCTATCGTGGCCGTCCGATCATCGAGGAGCCACAACCGCCCGATCATCCAGCGGGGCGATCTGGGCCGTGAGAGCAGAGAGAGGGAACCACCAGCGCTCGAGGCCGTTCGATCATCCACGTGGCCTCCTCTGCGCCGTCGATCGGCTCACGTGCGGAAGAGAAGAGAGGCGCCACTCACCAGGACCGTCCGATCATCTACGTGGCGCTCAGCCAGCCGTCGGCGTAATAAGGGGTAATTTACCTTAGACCCCCTCGTAGTTTAAGTTTTCAGTCCTAGTCCTGTAAATATTTTAGTCATGTTATTTACGTAGGGTAAATTGCACATTGGACCTCGTGCTCTTTGATATTTGCATTTATACCCCTGTTTGTGTGAGCCACGTGCTTCGTCACGTGTACTTTTGGTTTATTTGCAGTATTAGTCCTGTAGTTCTGGTTGGTTACGAATGAATGAATACTTTCTGGTATTTGCACTTATGCCCCTGTGAGCATTCTATTTGAACATGTGCGTGTTTTAGTGGGTTAATTGCATAACCGTCCCTGGACTTTTTGGTACGAGTTACCAAAAGGTCCTAGGACTTGGTTTTTATTACCAGAAGGTCCCTGAGTGCCCCAGGCACGCGCCACGCACGTGACTTGCTGGGAAAATTGCACCGAGACCCCCAGAGCTTTGGGTATTTGCACTTTGGTCCCTGTGCACAGTGCCCCCTTTTGGATTTTGAATAAAATATCAAATCACCTCCAAATCCAACGAAAATTTGACACATGGCTCCTGCCATGATGTAGGATTTTTGTAGATTTTTGAGGACATTTTTGATCTTGTTTGCTATTTTTAAAAATTCAAAAACATCTATTTTTGGCACTGTTTCACTTGAAAAATCACAAAAAAATATAAAAACACCCCCAAAAATTCTATAAAAATTAGTTACTGTTCTTTGTGTGTTGTTTGATTTTCTAGCCAATTTTGGCTATTTTTCATTGAGTAAAAACCCTAAAAATCTAAAAACACCTAAAAACTCATAAAAATCATATTAAATAATATAAAAATCCAAAAATAATAATTTTGGTGCTCAAATTTTCCTTAATTTCTCTAGAATACAGGAACATTACCTCCAGGGCCATCTGAGATCCTTAATTATTTTATTTTTGGGTTTTGGGCCCTGCTGGACAGTACCTTATCTTTTTAGTACTGTTTGATTTTTAGAAAATAAAATACACTTTATAAAAATCCCAAAAATTCACCAAAAACACTTAAAAACCTAGAAAACATAAAAATAATTTTTCTTGAATTTTTGCTTGATTTTTGGTGTGTTAAATGAATTGCTCAAGTGTGCTTGTTTATACTTTCTTTTATTTTCTTCACTTTTAAAAATCCAAAAAAAATATAAAAATCATTAAAAACCACTAAAAATATTTTGTCTTTATTTTATTTCATTTCGACTACTTCGTAGGCCTCTGGCCAACCCGTGCTCCTTGTGTTCGACCCTGGGAGCTATACCAGGTTAATCCCATAGCTAGGACCGCACTTCGTGTTTTGATCTCTGATTTATTTCGCAGTTCGACATTTTTCTTGATTGAGTGACTCTGAGTGATAGAGGTCGCAACGACCTATTAGTACCTTTACCTCGTTCGCTCGGGTCGCTTATCACTTGCCTAGTAAAATAATTAGTGAACGGTTTTCCGATAGAGAACCGTATTTGTTTGATAGGTTTTAAGAACCGAAAATTTTCTTGTTTCGCGGTTTTCGGCTACAACCGACAGTTTACTTTCTTCTTCAATAACAAAAAGAAATCCGCGAAACTCGATTCTTTTAGCCTTATCAAAATGGCGCCGTTGCCGGGGAGGTGTTAGATTCTTTTTGATTTTTCATTTCTTCGTGATTTTATTTTTTCTCTTCTCTTTGTTTTGTTGTTCGTACGGTTTTTTGTACGGCTTTTTCGTGTTTTGCTTATTCGTCTTCTTACAGCTTTCTCGATTTTATCGATCGGCTTTTCTTTGCTAACCATCTTTGTAGGGCCTGCAGGATCAATCAGCTTCTTAGGAAGCCGAGCCAGTTGAAAGAGCACAGGTCGTCTTCTTCTTTACGAGTCGACTGCGGAAGAGCAGAGTAGTTAGCACACTTTTGTTTGTAAAAGAGAGAGAAAGGGAGAGAGTTGTAATAGACAATAAACAAACCCCCCCCCCCATTTTCTTCGGGGTCTGATTCATCGGATACCGTGTATCCGAGGATCAGGGCACCCACCGCGGTTTTCATCGCTCATCGGTTTTCCGCGGTTTTCTAGATGCTTGTTTAGGTTTTTACTCTATCTGCTTATGCCGCGTAGCTAGTTCTAGGACTTGCAACCTAGGTGCTTGCTTTAGGGTTTTTAAATAAAAAAAATAGACGTTGTCTGAAAAAACCCATAAAAATCGCAAAACTAAAATCGGGACTGCTAAATCTATCTGACTAAAAACCGTAAATCGACTCAAGTGATTTGGGAGAGTAACCCCACACATTTCTCAGAGTGCGCGAGCGAGAGACGACACTTAATCTAAGAATTGATATTTTTCAAAATACTACTTAGTCCATACACCTGATCACTGCTTTGTCAGTGAGGAAGCTCGGGTAGCCGGCAACGGTCCAAGAATACTTAGCAGAGTGGGGGATTTAGAGGACATCGCGTAAGGCACCGTCCCCAAGCAACACAGGTAGCCGGAAACGGTCCGTACTTGCCTCCATACTGGCTGCAAACAAGTGATCCTCTGTAAGGACTCGGGACAGTATCGCGGGAAATAAATCGGACACCTATAAGCTCGCACAACGCACGATAAATCGCAAAAATTTGTTTGCTAATTACAACCCTAAAACCGAAAAGGTAAAAGACCGAACTCTTACGGTCTTCATCAGGGTTGAGTTGGTGAAAATGGGGTTTGCTTTGTGTTTGCTTGCGGGGTGTGAGTTTCCGCGGCTTTCGCATTTCTCTCTCTCTTGAATCGTACACGTGCTCTCCCGACTTTTCTCTTGACATCGAAGATGACGTCTCGACGGCTTTTCGGCTCAGACTCTGTGAGCTTTCAACCGGCCACCGTCGAATGTATGTATTCACAGGTTCGGGATGACCCTCTTCCCGAGCCGGTCCTATCAGATCTCGAGGCGAGTCAGACCCAGACTCCCTCACCTCCTGGCCAGAAAATTGAGACAAACTCTCGTCTCAATACATCTTCTCCAGCTGAACTATCACTGAGTGCTTACGAGAGCTTTTCTTTTCCAGACGACTCGAAGCCGATGGCTCGCGGTAAAGCACCAGCAGCAGAAGAAAGAGCAACAGCCGAGGAGCAAGATGACGGAAGATCAGAAGCTGCAGATATTACTACTGGGATTCTCGATACACTTCAGCAGATGAATCTACAAATTCGAGAACAATTCCGAGTTCAGACGGAATTACAAGGGCAAATAGCCGCGCTGCGAGCAGGGGCTGGGAACCAGTTACCGCCTGCGGTTCCCGCAACTTTACGGGACGAGTATGACCCAGGCGCAAGAACGCTCCACCATCGGATTCGGCTACCGTTGAATCAAGGGCCATACGAACTCCGACAGTCCTTCATCTCTTTGCTTCCCAAGTACTATGGGAATGCCGCAGAGGAGCCGTTCACGTTTTTACAACAGTTTGAGATGATCTGCAGAACGGCTTGTTATCCAGGTGTAACACAGGAAGCCGTACGCCTCAAGGCTTTCCCCTTTGCCTTAGCTGATAAGGCCCTTTATTGGCTGAGTCATTTGGGGAGAGAAATTTCTACGTGGCGACCTGAAGTCCACCTTCCTGTGCAAGTATTTTCCTCTAGGAAGGACGAACATGATGAGGAGCCAGATCTCCAACTTTACGCAACTGCCGCACGAATCATTCCATGAGGCATGGGATCGATTCAAGGACCTGACGGAGAGATGCCCGCATCATGAGATCCCGATGAAGGTGCTCGTACAGAATTACTTCGGAGGACTCCAGCCGGAAGTTCAGGGGCTAGTCAGTGCCGCATGTGGCGGTAGTTACTTGAATAAGGATGTCGAGTCAGTCTGGGCCATCTTCGAAGGGATGGCCGAGAACTCAAGAGTTGTAGACTCTACTCGGGCATTTCAGAAAGCCCCACAGCCACCACATCACCGAGAACATCATAAGGTGGCAAATATCTCGGATTCTGAATCCAACACCAACATGGGCTTCATTAGCGAGAAATTGACGTTGGTGGATGTGATTCACAAGCAGGTCCAAGACCTACAGCCGCTGCGAGAGTTGGAGAAACTCTCATCTCTACCTCAGCAGCTGAGTAATCTATCGAAGAAGGTCGCTGATCTTCAGATCCAGTACCATCAGAGCTAGACATCTTCGAATGCGCAACCAGCACGGAGGATCGCACCCGCTCCACCCACCCGTCAGATCCATTATATCCAGAGCGAGCCCGAGATTCCGCAACTCGATTGGCATGAGGATCAGTCTCATACCAATCCCGTCCCGATCACCAGCACCGCAGAGATAGAGGAGGAGCCGCAATCCACTTTCAAGATCAACGGGATTTGGTATACTCCGATGCAGCAGCCGAGTATACCAAACCAACAGCCGCAGCAGCCGTACGGTCATCCGCAGCATGGACGTCCGCAATTTCAGCACCGCCAGAGCTTCACGCAGCAGCAGTCTCATCCGAATGTCTACCATCAGAGACCGCAGCCTTCATATCAGCACCCTGCCCAGTTTTCACCGAATTATTCTTTTCAGCAGCCACAACAGTCTTCCTCCACACCTCAGCGCTACTCTCAGCCTTCCAACTCTCAACATTTCACGCCAAGGCAGGAGAGAGGAGCAAGCCAGGGCCATCACACCGAACCAGAGATGTCTTCACAGGCCCAGGCGCTCAACCAGATCATGGATATTCTGAGTACGCTCCAGATCGCGCACAAGACAGAGATGGAGCAGGTTAACCGTCGTCTGGACGAGTTAACCGTGCCAAAGACCACTCTCCCAGCACAGCCTCAGATGAACCCGAATAACAAGAGGAGGCATCCAGACCAGGTAGATACTACAGGTAAGATCTCGTTTACTGAATTTTTATCTAACTTCATTCGTCTCAGGAGCAGTAGATCACCGCAAACACCTACTGGAGAGGAAGAGAGGGCACCAGAGGAGCACGAATTGAACCATGATCCAAATACCGAGGAGGAGAAACCGCAAGAGGATGAGGACCAATATGCAGAATCGAGAGACAGGAGCAATGCCAACACATCAGATACGGATACTGGCGACTCAGACGATGATATCACGCCAGATCAGGCAGAGAGCCCGGACAAAAACATTTCTTCTCCTGTTTTAGAGAGTTTTGTAGATAATTCTGAAACTCTCGATGTACAAGCTTATTCCTCATTGAATAAAAATTCTGATTCTCTAACTCCTGAGATTGTTCATTTTCCTGATGCTTTGTTTGGAAGAGGAAAGAAAAAAACCAAAAATAATGTTGTCACTCCAGAAACAGAACGTTTACTGAAAGATCACATCTTTCTGAAGATTCCACTGCGCGATGCCTTGGATCATTTTCCTACGCTCAAGAATCAGTTGAGGAACAAATGTACTACACGTAGGAAGAAAAGATCACGAGTTGAGAAGCATATTTTGACCAAGGCCACTTCGTGTGCTATCAGGAACAAGGTACCTAAGAAAAAGAAAGATTTGGGAGCTCACTATGTCAACTGTCAGATTGAAGATACTACATTCAATCGTACTCTCTTAGATAATGGTTCCTCGATCAATTTACTTCCATCCTCTTTGCTTGATAAGCTCAAGCTAGGTCCTCTTTATAAATCACGAGCGATACTTCAGTTTGCAGATCGATCTATAAAGAGACCTAGAGGTGTGTTAAGGAACATTATCGTGATTGTTCAGGGCTCGCAATTTTCCGTGGACTTTACGGTCCTAGACATGACATGCCCTACACAGTTACATCTTGCTCCAATCATTCTCGGGAGACCCTTTTTGCAGACAGCAAGAGCACTCTTCGATTATGATGCTGGGAGAGTATCATTCCGTACAGACAACGGAGAGATACACATTGAGATGGAGAGAGAATGTAGCAGTCCTAGATCAGTATTGTCATTCACTTCAGAGGACACCAATCTTGCGGAAGATTGCCAGAACATAAATGAGACACAGTCCCCTGATCTTGAGAGTGTTTATTTTGATACCCAAGATATCCTACACGAGGATAGGGTAGATCACTTGGTACCTAGTTCTTCAGATGATTGTTCACATACAGAGACAGATTTCATATCAGACTCAGATGAGCAGTCACATGCAGTGGATATCTCTATGCCGCAGATTGAAAGAACACATTTTACAACACAAGAGTCAATCAATTATATTACACAGATCATACAGTCTATTCAGCGTAGAGAGTCGGATGGTGTAATGTTTACACATATGGACACCTTCTGTAGTCCGAATCCAGAGACGCATATTTCAGAAAAGAGAGCTATGCCATGTACAGAGTTCACTTACAGAAGAGGCTCTACTATTGCAGCTAGCGATCACTATACACATAAAAAGCAGAAAATTTAGTATGATCCTGGCTAAAGTGATCTATTTTGTACAGGAATCATGATCACTCCTTCACTTCTTCCTGTAAAAATTCTTTTGAGCCATTCTTTTTCTGGAGATTCATAACACTTGTATATTCTTTGTAGACCACAATCGTCCCCGTTTTTGCTCGTCTTCTATGCTTAGGATACCAGATCCTAAGTATAGGGGGGACCGATTGCCCGCTAATTTACGTTTTATTTTTTGTGCTGATTCTTTTGTATAGCCATTCTTTCTCACGAATCACTGGTCCCCAATTTTAGGCTACACTCTTTTCTATACTTAGGATGCCTTATCCTAAGTATAGGGGGGACCGAGTGATTTCGATGATTTCGTATTCTTGTCCTTTTGAACTTTCGTTATTTATCCTTTTTATTCAGTCATCCCGTTTTTGCTCTCCCGTGATACTTACGATGACCTGATCGTAAGTATAGGGGGGGTGACTGACTTGTACTCGATATCCTTTTTCACCCACTTTTACTTAGCACGAGTTAAGTCCTCCTTTTTCTCTTTTGACGCTATGGGGACATAGCTCAAGCTAAGTATAGGGGGTGCGTATATATTGTATATATACTTTCGGCCATAACTCTTACTTTTATGTATTTTCTATATCTATCAAATCCATAAAAAGTGGGTACGGGTTAAATTAAAATCCACTCTTTTATTTATAAAATCCTTGTAAATAAGTAAAAAATGATTAAAATTTGTATTTAAAACTTGTAATTAAAATATGTATTTAAAATTTGTACTTAAAATTTGTATAATACTTATTTAAAACCCTATTTATTAAAACATGTGTAAAAACCATTCAATCCTTGTAAAATACTTTGTAGATAAAATTTGTAAAATACATTAGATATTTAACTCAAATAAAATATATCTTGTAAAATTTATGAATAAAATTTTGTTTATAAAAATCATAAAATCCATAAAAAAATACAAAGTCCTAAAATTCAGAAAAATTACAAAATTCTTAAAATCCATAAAAATGAGTAAAATTCAGAAAATACACTTCACAAAAACATGGTTAAATTTGCATTCGCATTTTTCAGAATAAGTTTGATTTCTGGAACTAAGGACTGAGTCTAGTCTAAAGGATGGAGCTTGATTACGGCTTTTAACGTTCATTGTAAGGAGCCTGATTAGGAATTGGAATTTAGACTCTTCAGGTCTACCGACTTAAAATCTTTGGGTACCGTAAGACCATATTCAGGAAATCAAGTCATCTGAGCTTAAGTAGACCATTTGGAGTCATCCGTACAACTCTACACCAGTGAACCAATCTTGAACACATGCACTCTGCACTTAGCTCAACTTGCATGGAGTTCTGAAGGGCAGTACACCTTGGTGGTGCGTTTCTATCCTTATCTTTGCGGCATTGACGTCTAATGACGGGAGAGATTGGGGTTGCGATAGTTGCTTCGGATGAGGGAAGGATCTGCTGACACAATTTTTCTAAGACCTCAAAAAAGGGACGGACTAAAAAGATGCTATATCCGTCGAGGCACAAAAAGATGAATGCATGCAAGCAAATTACAAAGTCAAAGCAAAGCAGAAGCCACCAAATAAGACCACAATGGTCCAAGCTTCCACCAAAAATGACCACAATGGTCCAAGCTTCCACCAAAAATGCCTGCACATCTTAGTGGAGACTCGGCTACATCGGTTGGGCTTCACAAGGAGATGCGTATACACTGGTCGCACTCCACTTCTTTTCTCATTCTTCTAACTTCTCCCTATATTCGATTGTGGACATAGCTGAACTGAACTCAGAAGGGAATACCTCCCTCCCCGAGGAAAGAGTAGCGAGATGAGGAAGCCATAGGAGTGTATAGTCGGGATGGACGGTTTCTGCGGTTCTCTAAGCAGGAAGAGCTAAATCAATTCACACACTGTACAAATTGACTTCAAGGAAGATAGAGTTTACGATATGAATAAGTGAGTCTGAATTAGCCGATGAAGTGATCTTGAGTAAGGATTATGGAACTTGAGGACTGTTGAGGATAAAATCCTAATCCTAGTTAAGGTTCCGACAAAATGCTTGTTTCAGGCCCGATCGAGCTTTGTCCTTTGTCTGTTCTCATGAATTGGTTTAGGAAAACAAATTCATTCTAACTTTCTTTCTTTTTCACTTACTTTTTCAAAATAAGTGTTTGCTAAGGGACTAGCAAAGTTTAAGTATAGGGGGTTGATAAATCCATGATTCATTAACTTTTCTGTCGCATTTTGTCTTAAAACCCTTAACAAATACATGTAAATATTCATTAATTCTCATATTTTAACAAAACATTATTCATGTGTAAATATTCACTTTTAACCACTAAAATCACGTAAATAAGTAAAGAATCAGAAAAATAAAGAAAAAGCATATTGAATATATGTATACAATATGACTTAAAAATAAATATAGCTGTAAGATATATTTATAACCCAACCCCCGAGACCAAGTCAGCATGGATTTGTCGACAAACCAAAAAGTAGGGGGAGATAAGGAAAGAAAATCAAGAAAAATAATTTAACACACACATATACACCTTTTACTATTTATAAAATAACTACAAAACTTTAAAGAATTTTAATTATTTCAGATTAACATATTTTTCACCAAACTCTTCTCCTAATTATTCCTAAAAATATATATAAAAATATAAAAATAAGTTAAAAACATTACGCTGTATATATGTCAAGAAACCCAGCTTGCAAATTGTCAAAATCTCAACTTCCGAACATCATAACTTCCTCATACGAACTCCAATTTCACTCTACTCACCTTTGAAGTTCATAAAATAATATTCTCTAATTAATAAAGGCTGGTTTTATCGAATTCGGAGTCCGTTTGTAAAAAGTCGGTTTTGGGACCAAAAGACAAAGGGGTTTCTGGGCTATTTATTTTCTATAACACACATTATTCATCATTTTCTTAATTTTATAATTTTTAATTTATTTCATGATCTTGTAGTTTCACTATAATTTATTTCATAATTTTTGGAGACTATTTATTATTTTAATAAAATCAAACACCCCAAAACATAGGTATAAATGACCTATATAGATACTAACTCTATTTATTAAAATATGTAAATTAATTGATAAAAACTTATAAAAATTCGTACAATTATTATTTTATACCTAATAATTAAGAAAATATAAAATTAATTTTTACTTATTTATTTATTAAATTAAAAATCTAAAACCTATTTATAAATACATATTTATTAATAAAATATTTATATCTTAAATAATATTTATTATTTATTAAAAGTATTTATACCATAATTTAGAAAATTAATTTATTTAACATTCTTGTATTTATACCTATTTAAAATAACGTAATTTACTAATGTATATTTAATTAATAAGGTATTTCAGCTTTTAGACCAACCAGGTGCTGACACTTGTCAGCACCTGGGTCGTCTTCCCCAAGAATCTGGTAGACCGGAGGTTGTTCAACCAGCCATCTTCGCGCCTTTTTCCCGCGACCATCCAGAACCTTCCAACCCATCTAAACCCTCCGTCGTCTTCCCCCAACTACCATCTCCATCGCCACCCTTCATTTCTACTTGCAGCCCACGCCATTTCTCCTATAAATAAGCTCCAAGCCCGCCATATCCAACAACTTTTTCCCAACTGCCTGAAGCTCCAGCTCCAGACTACCGACCCCCCACCTTCCTAGCTTGATACCGGCCAAACCACAGTGGTGACAGCATCAAGGTGGAGCCCGCGAGCAAGAGGAGTCGACGGAGGAGGTTCCAAGGCGGAGCGCCGCCTTGCATCGCAGCCCAGCGCGCGTCCAGCTCCGGCCCAAAAGTCGACCGTCGAGCAGCTCGTTGAGGTAATATACCTTGACATTCCCAGACTTTTTCCTTCATTTTATCTCGATTTCTTCTCGATTTTCGTGCCATGATTAGCATGGTTAATCACTACTTTAGATAGCTTAATCACTTAACTTTCACGCAATATCAAAATCCCTTTCGATTCATTCCCAATTCGTTTTAAAATCGATCATCATTCATCGACGTTCTTCACGCAACTGGTTGGTTGCTGGAGCTTAAGTTGTTTTCACCATCTTTGGAATTTGATATCTTAATCCCTCGGCCGATTCTTCACGAATCGAGCACTCTAAACATTCCATTGCAGATCCAAGTCTTTCGCGAAGCATTGATTCGGATCAGGAGTCTTTAATCTTCATCGAAAATCATCTCCAAAAGAAACCTCATCAGAACGGTGTCAGCTATCAGGTGTTGAAGACGCCATCTTCATCGACTTGCCACCGCTGCTCGGAGCGTCGCCGACCACCACCCTACCGCGGGCGAGCTCGAGGGGTGGAGGAGCCACCCCTCTGGCCCCACCGGAGCACCAAAGTCATCACCGGCCGACCGCGATAAATCGGAGAAGAACGCCCGTCAACAGCAGTTCTAACAGACTCAAGAACACCCGACGCACAGGTGCGCGACACGTGGCGCACCTGTGAGCGTCCGATCGCGCGCGTAACTTCTAATCTCAGTCGCAGAAAGTTGAACCGGTGTGACAATTGCATCTTAGACCCAGCATCTTCCAGATATTTGGCTCCGCCCCCCAGGTTTCCGATATTTGCATTTAGGTCCCTCCGTAGGGACCTAAATGTAAAGTTTTTTACACTTCTTCTACAGAACAGTCCTTGAGGACCTAACTGCAAACATTCTAATTAGTTCTTCTTGCGCTTAGGCCCCTGGGCTGTAGGGGTTGTTTCTTGTTCTTGTGACCTCGGATTTCGACGATTTCTTGAGGGTAGTTACACAACTACCCCAGCTACTTAGTATAAAATTTTCGCGGCTTTTTGACGAGTTTTCTACGTGTTTTGATTTTATCGAAAGCAGTCTCGTTTTGCTTTGATTTCTTGTGTAGTTCGAGTTCGCGGCTCGAACCTCATTCACCCTACTATACAGTATCACCTATATCGTATCCACCTATTATGTAATAAATAAATCTTATGAAAAATATACCTTTTTGAAAATTAAATAAAAATTTGAAAATAATAAAATCAAATAAAATTAACAAAAAAAATAAAAATCAATAAAAGAAGCGTTTTGACAAAGAGAAAAATTAAAATAAGATTACGAAAAGGAAAATCGAGGGAATTTATTCTGCCTCCTTGAGTTCGACCCAGGAACACTTGCCTGGTAAAATAATTAGTGAACGGTTTTCCGATAGAGAACCGTATTTGTTTGATAGGTTTTAAGAACCGAAAATTTTCTTGTTTTGCGGTTTTCGGCTACAACCGACAATTTACTTTCTTCTTCAATAACAAAAAGAAAGCCGCGAAACTCGATTCTTTTAGCCTTATCTCTCCTGGTCCTCCACCTAATTGCCATTGAACCCCCAGCCAGAGGTCACGTGCTTCACACGTGACCATTTGGTAATTTTGCATAAAATCCCCAATCATTATCGGTAATTACTCCTAGGTCCCCCTACTGCATTTTTATATTTTTTTTATTTATTGCAATTGTAGAAATACCCTTGTCTTTCCCCATTGTTTTAGATAACTACATTGCATCATTTTATTATCCAAAAATAGCATTTCTTTCCGCATTCAATTCCCTACAATTTTGCATATTGTGAATATTTTTGTGATCATTGGTTAACTAATATTTAATTGTTTTGTGAGAAATTGCATATTTTGCCAATCTTGTGCTCTGAAATTTATCATTGCCTAATCGTTACTCCAAAAAATTCTCCAAAAATCATGGATTGAAAAATTAATTGTGATTAACATTGTGCCCAAAAATTGCATTTGCATGCATAGTTTGCCATATAAAAATCATTTTGCATATTTCAAGGTTTGATTTTTAATAGGTATTGAAACTAGTATTTTCGAGGTTTAGAATTTTTCTGAGATCAGTCCCCTAGTGACAGATCTTAAATAATTTTATCCCTTGAAAATAATTAATTTTAATATTTATAATAATTAAATATTGAAATTCACTTTGTTTGTATTTAAAATTTCATAAAAAAATTCATATTGCATCCAAAAATTCCAAAAAAATATTGTGCATTCACTTCATCATAATTTTCATTGTGGCCATGCTTCGTATTTTTCGGACATTATTTGATAGTTGTTTACATTTTAGTCCCTAAAATAGGCCAAAATTGCATTTTGCATCCTTTATTGCATTAAAAATTAAAAAAAAAGAGACTGTCTCAAAAACCACGCACGAACTTTGATAGACATAATTCTAGGTTTTTCCTTTGCCTCCTTGTGTTCGATCTTGGGACTTGCCCAAGTAAAATAAACATAAAATCGTATTAATTAAAATTGACAAATAGTTTGTGTGGTTATTTCTTAACCGATTCCGATTGCCGCCTACAACGAAATGACACAATACATATTTTTGAGCAAACAATAAATACACAACACATATATTATTTTAAATAGTGCAAATACAGACTCGTCAAAAATGTGTTCCCACTTCTTTATCTGAGCAATAGGTTCTCATATTATTGGGATGTGTCAAAGATATAGAGGAGATCCTTGTTCTTGTTAGAGATATAGCGGTAGGTATATCTATTGTTTTGAAAGTGATTAAGTAAATGAGCGTTCAAAGTTGAAAAAGTAAGACTAATTTGATTAAAATTTCCTTTATCAATTAAATTCAATTGAATATATTATTATTTATATATTCTAATATAATGCATTCTTACTTTTAGAAAATGAAGTCCATGAAACTACTAAGTAGGCTCCCGAGATCAATCAATTGACCACAAATTATTTGGATTGGATCTGAAATTTGGATCTTGTACTATCTGTTGAGTGCATCTCTCATGTGCTTTTAAAGGACAAGTACACAAACTCTAGACAAAATAATTTTAATGAAAAATATGACGAAGATCATAATCTAGTAATATGTTACATTATGTGTTCATTGTCCAATGTGTTTCAAAAGAAACATGTGGAAATGGCCACTTACCTTGGAATTATGGTGAATCTGAAAGAAATGTTCGATGATGTAAACCGCACATAGTGTTATAATATAATGAAAGAACTATTTCACTATAAAATGCAGGAGGGGACCTCTGTCAGAGAACATGTACTCAAAATGTTTGGGTACATTTGTGAGCTGGAAACCCTAGGAGATGACATGGATGGAGAAATGCAGGATGACTTCATTCTGCTTTCGCTCCCTAAGTCTTTTTACAACTTTGTGGTCACATACCACATGAGCAAACTTGGTTATACTAATGGTGGGTTGTTGACTGCATTAAAGTCTGTAAAAGACGTAATGAAGGGGGATGACCCCTCTAGTAGTGCAATGGTTGCACAAGTCAACGGAAAGCGTGATTGGAAGCATGGTTCTCTGAAGGGACCATCCCAGAAGAGAAAGAAGAAGAATCAAAGAGTTGGATCATCTTATAATGTATCCATTTCGATAGCATCAAAGAAAACCGATGTATGTCATCACTGCAAGAAGTTGGGGCAATGGAAGAGCAATTGTCCGGATTACCTAAAGTCTATCGACAAAGGTATAGTCTCAACATGTATGAAATCTACTTTCATCATTGAAACTAGTTTTCTCGTTGGATGATAAGGAAGTTGGGTTATATATTTTGGTTCTTTTGTTAATGCATGCAAATTGTTGCATCTATTTCAGAAAACTAAGAGTCTGGATGAAAGGGAGATAGTCATCCAAATGAGATCTGATGCAAGTGTTGCAACAGTCATAAACGGGACCTACCGACTATCATTATCTAGTGGAAGAGTCCTAGTACCTAAAGAGTGTTTTTATGTACCTGAAGTCGGATGGAATTTAATATTTTTATCTAAGCTTAATAGATGTGGATTTCATTTCTTTTCTACAATAAACTAGACATAAGTAATTACGATAAACATATTGCAGATGGTGTCCTGACTTCTGGTGGACACTATGAATTGTGCATTGATGAACATGTCATGAATGTTAATACGACTAATGAAAACTCTAAAAGATCTAGGGAAAATGGAATCATTAAAACATGATTTGACATCGAAGGCTCGTTCATTAATCAGCTGAAAGAATCAATGGATTGATAAAGGATGGAGCCTTAGATTTTCTATAGGTTCAATCTTTGACCACCTACAAACATTGTATGTGGGGTAAAATGACTAGGATGCCTTTTCATAACAAGATTACACAATGCGAAGGTATTCTTGACTTGATACATACTAATGTATTTGGTCCCTTCAGTACCACGAACTGAAATGGATATCGATATTATTTAAATAACTTAAAGAGAATGGAATTGTCTCCAATCTCATTCCTTCTGGAACCCCAACTTAATGGTGTTGTTGAAAGATACAAAAGGACCATTGTGGATATGGTTTGTTCAATAATGAGCAAAGCACATTTACCACTTAGTTTTTAGGGATATGTAGTAAAGACTGTAAAATATTTCCTCAACAAGAATCCTAACAAGTCTATACCCAAGACCCCTCATGAGCTCGAGTATGGAACCAAACCAAGTGTTAATCACTTGAGAGTTTGGGGTTGCTTGATCCAAGTGAAGAACATGGATGCAAGTAAGTTAGAATCTCGTCTTGAGAGTGCTTTATTGGGTATGTTTAGGATGATATTGGATATCAGTTTTATGACCTTGAGACTCAGAAGTTATTCTTCTCTAGAGATGTGAGATTTTTGGAAGATGACTTCTTTAAAGGTCACGACAAAAATTAAGTAGAGGAACTCATTGAGTCCCTTGAGGATTTGGAGCTTCCTTAACCAGAAACTGAAGAGATAAATGAAAATGAAACACCCATACCTCTTCAAAGGAGTTCGAGTGTGGTTGCAACAACTGAAAGGTATGGATTCCATGTGTCAGGTGGAACTTACAATGATCCCACTTCATTTGATGAAGTACTCATAGATCACGATATGAATAGATGGATGCTAGCAATGAAATCAGAGATTGAGTCGATAAATAAGAATGATGTGTGGTCCCTAGAGGATCCACCTGAAGGGGTAAAACCCATTGGATATAAATGTATCTTCAAGAGAAAGACGGGACCTGATGGGAAAATAGAGACTTTCAAGGCACGACTCATAGACAAAGGCTACACATCCAGAGAAGGAATTGACTAAGATGAGACGTTCTCTCCTGTGGCTATGCTTAAGTCCATCATGACATTGCTAGCCATAGATGCATCTCTTGACTACGACATCTGACAGATGAACATCAAGAAAACTTTACTCAAAGGATTCCTCGAGGAGGATATTTAGATGGAGCAGTCCCAGGGATTCATAATTGACGAAGATAAAATATGCAAGCTGAAGAAATCCTATGGGCTCAAACAAGTTCTCATAGCTGGAACATCAGGCTTGACGAAACCAAAAAGAGTTATGACTTTGTGCAAGAATCTTAATGAACATTGTGTGTACTATAAGCTTAGTAGAAGAGCCATTGTGCATAGATTACATCCTTATCCTTAGGAATGATACATAAATTATGGCCAGTGTTAAGATTTGGCTGTCGCTTATATTCAAGATGAAAGATCTTGGAGAAGCCTCTAAAATCTTGGGCCTGAAGTAGTTGAAAAATAGAGAAATAGGACATTGGGATTATCACAACATGGGTACATTAAGAAAATTCTTGAACATTTTCATATGGATAGTTCCAAGAATAATTTCTTCCTCTTAAGACATGGTATCCACCTATCTAAAGATATGTCTCCTTAAAATGTTGAAAAAAGAAAGCCATAGTTGGATGCCCTTATGCATCATCCGTAGGAAGCTTAATGTACGATATGATGTGTACTAGGCCTGATATCTGCCATGATGAGGAGGTGGTAAGTTGTTACAAGTCCTGCTATGGTGAACAACAACGGAGTGTAGTAAACATTTTCAAGTATTGAATACGAACGCAGGATTATGTCCTGGTTTATGGAGATGGTGATAACTAAGTCTTGGATACATAGATTCAAACTTCTGATCGAATATAAATGATTAAAAGTCCACATCAGGGTTTGTGTTCTTGTTGAACGGTGGCGTTGTGAGCTGGAGAAGCATGAAGCAGGACACTACAATAGATTCAACAACAGAAGCCAAATATATTACCCCCTCGGATGCTACAAAGGAGGTTGTGTGGTTGCACAAGTTCATTATAGAACTTGGCGTAGTTTCCTTTGATAATCCTATCCCATTACTCGATGATAACAAGGGAGCCATTGCCTAGGAAAAGGAACCCATATGGCATCAAAAGAGAAATCATGTGGAAAGTAAATACCACATCATTCAGGAGATTCAAAATTGTGGTGACATCATCATGACCAAGGTGGCCTCTATAGAGAACATCGTTGATCCTCTTACCAAACCTATAACACAAAAGATTTTCAACTAGCATGCAATGAGTATGAATTTAAGGATTGTACCTGATTTATTCATAGAGCTAGTGGGAGATTGTTGGCCATGTGAGCTCGATGCGAACCATTCTGACAACAAATGTTATTGTAATATTTGATTTATCTATAAAAGTTATTGATTTTTTCACTCCCTTTCTTAAATTAAAGAAATGAATGCACTATACTGGTCCCTCTGTACAATGAGGGTTTCGTACCATGTCCATCAAAATAATAATACAACTGTTGATGCAATAATTGAAACATAGAGGCAGGTGTTGAGATAAATGTCTAAGGAGTTAGATTGAGGACTCGTCAAGCACTGTCAACTGATTGTTAAGAGATGATCTCCGGCCTGAGTAGGAGATGGAAATCCATTCTCATTAGGTTGATATCTGACTGAACACTTGATACATTTCCTCTACATGGGAATAGAGATTCGAAGGTGTCAGATTAGTTACGTCAAAGAGTTGACATGACAAGATCGAGATTACCAAAGCTCTATTTCGTAATCTGTCACTATATATGCACAAATCCTATGACCGGAGATAGATGTTTTGTTATATGTCTGAGTGTGTACATTTGGCAGACCAATAGGTTTATCACCTATCTTAGGCATATGAGTAATACGATCTCTCAAAGGGATAATGCATGTTCACTTGTGAATCTAAAGACATGAGCTCACTCATGAGATATTGGGACCGATCAAATTCCATGCATGGTCATCGTGCTCTAGAAGCATGACATGAATTTGAAGGTATGATCAATACTAACTCCTAATGACCAAGAATGAGAAACTCGATTATGAAACCCTAAAGACGATAGTGTAAATTTGATCTATATCTTCGGGTTTATCATAGGTCTTCCAATATGCAAGATGTACATATATTAGGAATACCTAAGGGTGGTGTGATAATAAACAATTGTATAACCATTACGCTTCAATTGCGGGGGAGTGATTAAACTGGTCTGGACTTTAGTGACTTCTCTTAGTAGAGAAGTAATCTGATCTTGGTTCAAGTGTTCGATATTGGCTAAATGAGATTCAGATACAATGATTTGATTATATCAAGCATCTATGAGAGGTCCACGAGATGTTGATTTGATATGTGATCTCAATATCCAAGTTACTATACATGGAATGTATAATCTCCTTGTCCCTATCTCCTAGTATCTGCGGAGAAGGCAAATTATTCCTGAATGAATTCTAGAATAATTACATTTCTTGAATTATATCTAAGCATTGACAAAAGTATAATTCAATGTCTAATTATCCTAAATAATGTGAATTTGATTCATTTTATTTGAATGCATGAGAATGATAATCTAGTATAATTAAATGTTATTATATTATTATGGATATGAATAATGTGGATAACACTATCTAATTATTCTTACATATTATAAATGTGATTTATTATATTAGATAGAGACTAATTGTGATTCATATTTGTTGATTAATTATTGACGGAAATTGGATTCACATTACGTGATTAATTGAAAATATAATTACATTTTGTTTTGGGTTGTGAATGTGATTCACATAATTTCAATTGCATGGTTGCAATCTTCACAAGATAATTATGAACTATTTTTGCAAGATAATCATGGAAATTCCATGAGATAATGTAATATCATGAATTGGAATGAGATTGACATTCCAATTCAATAGGATGGACAACCACATTGTGCTAAAAGGAACTTGGTGGTCGTCCTCCTCCCCCCTTTTTAGGGATGAGGCAATCTCTTCCTCCATTTTATCCAAGACTATAAAATTAAATTTTTAAATTAGTTATATTAATTTAATTAAGTTAATTGTTGTTGTGTTTTTGACAACAAAATCAAGGACATTGAAATCAATACAAATCAATCTCATACATTGATTTTGTATTGCCATGGATTAAGATACATGGACTCCCAAAACCCTATATAAGAAGAGGAACCCTTGATCTTCGAATGACAACTTAGACAACGTCTCTCTCTCCGTCTCACTTCAACCCTTCTCCCTCTCCTCGAGTGGCCATCCACTCTTCTCATAGAGAGAAGGTCCCCTTTGTCGTAGCATCGCCGTTGTGATGCCGCTTTGACGACTCTTGGGTCTCTGTCTTCTTTTGAGCATCTCACTAGTGAAGAAGGCGTTCGATCTCATGAGATAATATCATAAGATCTATTGCTTAGTTCATCTAACTTGGATTGTGATAAGCACACGACTCATCTTCACGCTCATAAGTGTCTCCTCTAACGGATCGGTCTTGAGACAGGAGGTCTCTTATCTTAGAGGCTTGATCACAACCACAATACAAGAGGTATTCCTTTATCTATAATTTAGTTAGATAAAATGATCCAAGAAGTGTTCTTGGATGATGTGGTTTCATCAATGATTCTTTTTTAAATTCTGTTGCACCGAGCAACTAGTGCGACTAATCGCTCTCTATCATATATGATGCGATCCTCATGCTTCTGTGATGCACTTAAGGATTCTTCCAAATTATTCAACTGATAGAAAATTAAAATCAATAAATTCTTGGCATACCTTCTCTTCTACAAGTGGGACGATCCACATCTATTCAGAGAGAGCACATAGTGCATATGGAGGGCGTGCATATCCTATGAGGAAATGATGGGTCTATTGGACCACTATATCAAACTTTAAGCTGGTGGATACCATTATAGAAAGAAGACGACAAAAACGTGCTTCAATGTGGTCATTGGAAACCTACCCTATTCAAGGATGCAACAGATTATACGATGAAATGTATTGACTATCAATGAATGGCTGGAAATATCAACATGCCAGACATAATGCCTTTGAAATACATTCAAATATCTTATGTCTTCGACACCTGGGGCATTAACTTCATTGGGACATTCCTTATTAGTCAGGGTTTTGAATACATACTGTTCACCAAAGATTACGTTAGCAGACGAGTAGAGGCAATCCTTGCTAGAACTGCAGACAGTCGCAGAGTGTGTCGTTTTCTCAATGAAATATCAAATTATGATTCAGGATTCCCAAAATTCTCATTTCTGACTGGAAAGCCACTTTATCAACAAATAGATCATTAAGTTGACCAAAAAATATGGCATCGAACATCGTGTTGCACCGTCATACTGCCCTCAATCAAATGGCTTGGCTGAATGTTCTAATATAGAGATCAAAATCATATTGTAGAAACTTGTACATATGTATCACAATAATTGGTCACAATTTCTTTATTCAATTCTTTGTACATATCAAACAATATATAGACCTCCTCTCGACATGTTATCCTACGACCTCATCTATGGAAAGCCTTGACACCTGCTCGAGGGAATAATTCACAAATCCTTATGGGAATTAAACATGTGCAATCTTGATTCCGAGTGAGCGAGAAAGAATCAAAAGTTGATATGAACATTTCCTATAGTTTTGAGACTATGCATATGATAACAACCATATGTACAAAGAGAAAGTAAAGAAATGACATGATAAACACATCCGTAGGAAGACTTTTGAACCTAGATAGAAGCTGTGATTATTTGATGTAAAATTTAAAAGTTTTCCGTGCACGTTGAAAAGCAAATGGACTGGGCCATTCATGGTGAAAATTGTACATGATAACGAGGGTTTATTGATATTTGAATTGTAATGTTACACACAATCGTTTGTAGTCAATGGTTAGTTGTTGAAGCTGTATTTAGAGCATTACACATTCGTGTCCATTGTTGATTCAATTGAAGTTGTATTTCAAGATGGACTCTCTGATGCCTAAGGATCAAACACAGAAGCAACAAAAT
Organism: Ottelia alismoides; assembly: GCA_037367405.1. Lineage (NCBI taxonomy): Eukaryota > Viridiplantae > Streptophyta > Magnoliopsida > Alismatales > Hydrocharitaceae > Ottelia > Ottelia alismoides. The sequence continues at coordinate 292,220 of JAZKJV010010216.1, read as the reverse complement.
CAAAAAATAGTTTTTGGTTTCTTCTTTTCTTCTTTTCCTTTTCATGTTCCTAATTGTTCCAAAAGGTGTTCTCCCTTTTCATCACTGCTACACATAGGATGTACTTTGTCCTCGGTATAGGGTGGTGATCACTCTGAGTTATTCATTTCTTGATCCTTCTCCCAACCCCTCAAGTCATGATATTCTATCCATACTTAAGTATATTTTACCCTAAGTAGGGGGGACATGTTAAGCTGACGAGTTCGTAGATTTCCACCCTTGACCCTCCCTACCTTGTGTACAATCTACTATAGTTAGGATTATTTTATACAAGTATACGGGGGACGGTCAACATCTCATTCATTGATTCTTTAGTCATTGTAGTATAGATCGTTCTATACTTAGTTTATGTCTTCCTTTTTTCTCTCTAATTTATGAGGACATAGATCAAGCTAAGTATAGGGGGTCGTATATACGATGTAAATACCTTAGATATAACTTGTACTTTTGTATTTTAAATAATATGGCTAATCAATAAAACACACAATAGTTATTTGAAAACACTTGTAATAAATCATTTACAAGTGTTTTGCAAATTGCTTTGAAAAATAATTGAAAATTATTTCAAAAATCATTTGAAATCTTCTGAAAAACATTTGCAAAAATTCTTAAAACCTTTGAAAAAATCATTTGTTTGTAAAAATTCCTTCTATTTGTGAAATAAATTCTTTTGAAAATCTTCGTAAATGATTTGAAAAATGGTTGCAAAAATCTTTTGGAAAATCTATATATACAATTTGGAAAATATTTGCAAAATGATTTTCAACGCTTGTAAAAGTTGTAAAGTTTTTTTGTCAAAATTATTTATAAAAATAAGATTTCAAATGTTTGTAAAAATGTTTTCAAAATTTTGGAGAACTCAATGTAAATAATAGCTAACGCTCAACCTATAGAAATTCCTTGTATAAAATACACCATCATCCCATCAAATAACAAGTGCACTCCCATGTAAATATCTGCACATAATTACTTGGTAAAACCTAATTGTTTTTTCAAAAATCACTAAAAATTTAAAAAATCAAAAACTTACCAAATATAAAAAAATTGCATAATTTTTTGCAGAATATTTAGAAAAATTCATAAAAAGCTAAAACCAGAAAAATACATCACAAAAATATTTTCCTTGCATTGTACATTGCATAGGCATTTTATGGATTATTGTTAAGTATTGGACTAGTGTATGTAAAATCTGAATATTTGAGTTTGGTTGGACCTTAATCCACTTAATCGCACGAATCTTTGACGAACTAGAATCGAGATACTTTAGGTCTGCTAGACTTAATTCTTTGAGACCACGAGACTTTGTTCAATGTTGTCTTGACCACTCAAGTAGAATATTTCTAATACATGCATGACTATTGTTGATAGTGACCTAGCTTGCACTCCTTCTCCTTACATTTTGCTGACCACGCTCGAAGTAGTAGAACGCTGTATTTGCCAGCGTGAGACACATGCCAATGGAAACATTGAAAGTTACACATTACTGGCCATTATACCTCAACCAAATCTAATAATGAAGAGATCTATATATAGAATTTTGTGGGTTGCAATAATCTTCAAAAGAGGGATAGTCTACTGGATCAAGAGGAAAAAGACCTTACGTAAATGTTGTTGTTTGTGTGTGTATATATGTATAATGCATATTCAGAACTCCAAAAAGAATAAAAGGGCGAAATTCCAAGAAAAATCAATTCTCGTTAGAGTATATGTGTACGTAGTCAATAAGCAAACTTGAGCTTCAAGTCAAATACATGTGAGCCTATAGCTAGGTGACTTGGTTACATTGGTCAAGCAACCAAGGATAGGTAGCTACACGGGCTACCGTCCATTCTCTTCTTGACCTCCTCTTCTTGAGCCAATTGTACTTGAACTTAGAAGGGAATACCGTGCTTATCTAGGAAAGAGATGTTAGACTGAGGAATTAGGGTCACCATGTTGGAGAAGACATACTTTTACTGCTTTAGCCGAGAGGAGATGCATATTAATGACAATGTACAAGGTAGACTCATAACCAAGGGACTGCTCACGACATGGACTTGTTCTGACTTGGCTTTTGAGGAGACTTTGGAATAGTTCTGTAGATCTTAGAGGATGTTGTGTTTCAAGTTTGTCTCCCAATAAGGTTCCGACGACACCCAAATTCCAAAAGTCTGACTGAGCTTCAAACTTTGATTTTGTGAAGACAAGTTGAAATCAATCAAAGTTCTTTCTTTTTCTTTTCTATATTTTCTTTTCTACTATTATAGGCAAGAGCGTTTGCTAGGGACAATTACAGGCAAGTATAGGGGGTGATGAATCACCATTTCATCAACTTTATTCTTTCATTTTGGCCTTTAAACCAATCTAAATGCATGTAAATAACATTATTTTACATAAAATAACATATACTATTTATTGTGTAAATATTGTATACAATACTACATTTAAAGATAAAATATAGAATAAAGAAAAGAAAAGAAAATAAAATAAAATAAAAAGAAATGAAATACAATATGTATTTTATGACTGTAAACCCCGAGACCTAAGCATCATGACGGTTGGGTATACAAGGAATAAAGTAGGGAGAGATAAGGGCTAAAATACAATAAGTCCAATTTGGGACCTATTTTATTCTTTTTTATTTATACAAAAATTCAATAAACAGTGTTCATGAAAGATGTTGATAAAAATACATACAAAAATACAAAATTTATTTCATATAAAAATAATGTATAATGTGCTTTCTGTACTCAAAATAAAAATCTAATACTAAACTTCACAGACTTGTATTGTCTCCTTATGAACTCAAATTTCGTCAAAATCACTTTAATTGTATATAACTTTTAATTAGCTATTTAGTGAAGGTGGTTTAATTTAATTTGGAGTTAATATACCAAAGTTTGTTTTTGGACTCCTATTGTACATTATACTTGAATAAAGTAATCACTTTATTTATTCTTTATATTTTTTATATTTTCTATTTTAAATATTATTTATAAAATATGTACATAATCAGAATAAAAAAAAACCATTGAAATGCCTTAAAATGAATATATAAACTATAACACATAGATAAAATATAATAACTTATACCTATATAATTAATACTTATAAATATTTAAGTGTAGACTTAAACTAAAAAACAATAAAAATATGTTTTTATATATATATATATATTTAAATAAATTATAAACATATAAATTATGTATCTAATATTAAATTCAAAAATATAAATTAAATAAAAAATATCCGAAAATATGTAAATATACCTATAAATGTACATACTTACAATAGCACACAATAAACAAACTTGTATAATTAAATAAAAATCGAATAAAATGCTCCATAAAATAATGAATATTTTTATGCTTTAATAAATAAATAAATAAATAATTTATTATTTAATTTTGAATTACTATCGAATTTCTTTTCGGTTTTGTCCTATTGTGGCTTACATGGATTAATGGGGTTGTAGCTTTGGTTGAACCACTAGTCAATTGAGACGTCTACAACCCTATGTCATGTAGCCTCACTTCCTCGCCTTCTTCATCGAATTTTCCCCACTTTGTATTGGACTATTCTAGGAGGATCCCTTCAGCAATTTTGCACCTCAATCCATGCCTTTTCATGCAACATTGACACTTTGATTAATGGATTGTTGAGTTGATTAGGGTCTCGACCAAAATCCTTGTGTACAAACTAATTCACCGGCAAACTTTTGATTTTTGATCCCACTCCCGCATCGAAATCCCCAATTTTTTGGTCCCTGAGGTCGTTGGTGACAACACCTTCTTTACCCTATAACATTGTATGGAGGAAGATGCAGGTCGACGAAGATCTGAGCATCGTTAGAGTAGTTGGAAGAGCTCCTCATTTGTTCCTTACATCTCATGACGAACCTTAGTTTTATTTAGCTAATTTTATTACTTGTATTATAGATAGTCTAGTTTAAGATTTAGCTTCGATTATTTTTACATTTTGTTTCCTAATTTTCCAAATCGATATCCGTTGGAGTTTCTGCTACGACCCTTGTTCTGCTATCATCCAATTGTTCCTGGACCCGCTTGTCACCTCCATTCTCTTCCCCTTAGAGTTCTGAACAATCTACGCACCTCCTTTAAACTTGATCCTTGTTGGATCAGGAACTTGGTTCTCCTCCTCCACCATATGCTAGACAACCTCTGCTCGTTGACATTTTCGCTCATTTTTGACCCACCAGACCACCGGAGACTTGCTTTTTCTTTGATGAACATAACCTTGCAGGTATCAGAGGTCAAAGACCTAGTGGGGACGACTTTTGTTCATACCAAGTTTCAAGGAGCTAGTTTCTTCCTCGACCCTTGGGTCTCATTTCAGTGACCCTCGGTCCCAACTAAGACCTCCAGAAGCAAATCACGATCACCAGGAGCATTTTACACCTCGCCACGAAGTTGAAGACCGCCATAGTCACGTAGAGGAGAGGATCGAATCTCTCCTGGACATAAATTCTTTTCAATTTTTTCTCCCTCGCTTTCCACCATTGGACTGACGAGGGGCTCTGGCTAGCACAACCACAATTAGATGCGTGTGCTTTTTACCATTAGATCATCACCCACCTTCTAGTCGCGTCCCTTCATCTGGGTAGGGATATTGATGAATGTCGGATTCATCACACTAAATCTCATTCATTAAGCTCAAATCCCTCAAAATCATTGGCACTTTTCATTTATTTTGCATAATTAGCATTCATGCAAGTTTCGATAAGAATTGCATTTTATCACTAATTTCTGCACAAAATAAGTAGCCAAAAATCTCAGCCAAAACTAACCTGCAAATACTAACTTCCCTGATTTTTAACTAATTCATGTTAACTCCAAATGACCCAAAACCACCTCACTGTGTACATATTACTAACAAGAATAAATGAAATATACGAAAAAATCACTAACCCAAATAAGTGGACCAAAAACCCAAACCCTAGTTTAAGGATTTCCGGACTAAAAACCTCATATCTTCCTCATCTAGTGTCTGTTTTAATCCTACTTACTTTTGAACTAATATACATTCAATTACCTTCAAAACAATACCAAGTTCAAGTGAATCGGAGCTCGCATGTGAAAGTTGGGATTTGGGCCTCTTTTGTACATTTTGTATTTTAGCGGTTTTTGACCTATTATTTTATGTACATAATTAACCTATTTTAGTACATTTAAATTTTTTATTTGTCTTCTTTTATGAAAGTTTTATTAAAATGCGCAAAAATCTAAATCCAAACTGAGCTTGAAATCAAAGAAAGAAATTGGGTCCGAGTCTTCACTAACCGACTATACAAAATTAGTCTTTTCGTGTTTTATTTTATTTTTCCTATTCATAACTAAAAAAAATAAAAAAATTACATTAATGTGTAAATATTTATATCTTATTTTATCATATTTTTTTCGGATCTTTATTTGGTTTAAAAATGACAAAAAATTTACAAAACCTAAAAATCTGGGTATGCTATGTACATAGGATACCCCAAAAATATTACTTTATGCAAATGATCGATTTTGGTTTTCATGTATTCATGAACGTTGTAGATCTCATCAAGCCGAGCAATTTTTGTGAAGAAACATTTTCGATTCGAGGCCATTTGCTATTTATTTTGTATTTTAAGAAGTATTTTTTCCATTTTTGTGGTGATGGTTTTTATGTATTTTTCATTTTATAAAAAAACATAATTAAAGTCCTCGCACGTGTGCACCGCACTAATCCCATTTGATCGCCACGTATCTCAACGTGGACCATATGATATCGATCGATCGGACGGCCCACAGATTGCCTTCAACCTCCCGCCTTTCCCCATTCGTCTGCAGCGCCCTCCACCGCGATTTTCGCTGAAGATCTCGCGACCTTGCGCCGCCTTCTTCCACGAATATCGTTGGCCGCCCAAATCTTGACCACATCTCCGATCAGTCGAATCCAGTCGAATCATATCCCACGCATCTCGCCAATCACCATCCCCGATAACCCCCCTTCCATCACCGGCGAACACCCTCCCCTATTTAAAGAACAACGTCACCCCAAAGGTCCATTGTCCGTCGATGCTCCAAGCGAAGCCTGGTGGTGACAGCACCGACTCCGCCGTGGACGAGATCCGAGGTCTCCCCGGCCATCGTTGCAGAAGCAACTCTGCCGCCGCACTTGCTCAGCTCCACCTCGGCATGGAGCCTACGACATTGATTCCGACAACCATCGGAGAAACGCCCACCTTCGCCACCGACTACGACAACCTTCATCATCTTCAGCTTCGACTTCACCTTCCAGATGCTCCGCTTCACCAGTAGCTCCACCGACCATCGGGGCATGCTGTACTGGCCCCCTTTCCACCTCTCGACGATCGCGCAAAGGGGGGAGGTGGTGACGCTCCTCCTCCACCCTCGAAGATCACCGGACAACCCTCGCATCGCCAGCTGCCGGGGGACGACCCGAGACCCCCAACGGACATGCCAGGCACGTGCGTCCTGGTGGGTATGTCAGCATTACGTCAGCATAGACAACCTCGGGGTCATGTGCGTAGAACGTGACCCGCTGGGTCATTTGCATATTGCCCCCTGGAGATCCGTTGATTCACATCAGAAACGAGAGCGTCTCCGCCGGAGGTGACAGCTTTGGCAACGCTCCCCAGCCTGCGGTGAATTATGAAGCTCTTGAGCTTCGTTGCAGCGCCCGCACACCTGCAAGCTGCTTGCTCCGGCCTTCACGTTGTTGAGATGACGTTCTTCATCGACTACGCCTTCTCCGATCATCTTTGACATCAACCGTCACCTTCGATCTAGGAGTGTCCTCTGCTGCAAACATCATCTTCAACGACGCTTCATCAATAATTCGCAAACTCCACCGTACCTCACACCAACGATCCAACCACGCCTTCGACCAACGAAGCTCCTCCAGCCGCTCCTTCCTCGTCGTCAACATTCACCACCAGGCGGACACCATCGTCCGCCTTCGCCTACGAAAGAGCTTCCACAACCATTCTCCGCTAGTACTCCACCGCTTGGATCGGGCTCCTTCCGCCTCACTGCTACTGCTAGCAGTCGGGCGTGACGCCCGAGACCCCCCGCACACGTGTGAGGCACGTGCGTCCCGGGGGGACGTCAACGCCTCCGTCAGCTCGGGTCATGTGCTTTGCACGTGATCGTGGGCAAATTACCAGAAGCCCTCTGTCCTTCGCCATATTACGCGCCAACCCCGTCGACCCAGCGGTCACGTGCGTACGACCCGCTGGGAATTTTGCGAAAAAAACCCCTTCCTTCTTGGTAATTACTCCTAGGCCCCCGTCTCTGCATTTTATTTTATTTCTAATTATTGCATCGATACCCCTATACTCCCCCACTGTTTTAGACATCTTTGTTGCATTATTTAATTATCAAAAAAATAACATCATGTTTCTCATTTAATTCTCTATGTCTTAGCATATTGTGGATATTTTTGTGATCATTGGTTTATTAATAATTGATTGTTTTGTAGAAAATTACATATTTTGCCCATTTTGTGCTCTTAAATTTATAATTGATCAACTATTGCTCTAAAAATTTCCGAGAAATCACTTGTTGTAGAATTATTTGTGTGAATATTGTGATCAAAACGAATCGTATTTACATACATAATTTGACCTGTATAAAACCATTTTGTATATTTCAATAGCTCATTTTTAATATGTATTGGATCATGTATTTTCGAGGTTTAGGAATTTTCTAAGGTCCATTACCTAGTGATATATTTTAGATAATTTTATTCCTTGAAAATAATCTGATTTAATATCTATTATAATTAAATATTGAAATTCATTTTGTTTACATTTAAAAATTCAGAAAAAAATGATATTGCATCCAAAAATCTCAAAAAATTTACATTGCATTAATTTCATCATAATCTGCATCTTGGTCAAGTTTCATATTTTTCGGTCATTGTTTGAGCATTATTCACATTTTAGTCCCTAAAATAGGATGAATTGCATTTTGCATCCTTTATTGCATTAAAAATTACAAAAAAGACTGCCTTGAAAATCGCACATGAACTTTGATAGACATAAGTCTAGGTTGTTCCTTAGCCTCTTTCTGTTTGACCTTGGGACTTGCCCAAGTAAAATAAACATAAAACTGCATAGATTGAAAATTGATTAACTTATTGTATTGTTATTTTCTTGACCGATTCTGATTGCCACCTACAACGAAACGACAAATCAAATCATATTTTTACGCACGAACAAATACTCATTTTATTTCATTCATTTAATACAGCGAATTTCGGACTCGTCAGATGGCGTCGTTGCTGGGGAAGCAAACAGCTTAGTTTTTTGTCTAAAAAATTTTTCGTTCGGTTTTCCGCATTCGGGTAGTCTGACCCCCGAATTTCTTACTATAAATTCCATTTTTTCATCATTTATTTTCTTATTTTATTTTTTATTATTTTGAGTCACTCTCTTACATTATCTCTTTTATTTTTCTTGCGAGGTATCTGGCATATATAGAGCGGTTTTTCAAGAAACCTACGCATTTTCACCGACTTCCAAAAAACCGCAATTAATTTAAGATCGAGTCGAGTCGTGAGAGAGCATAGAGTCTAGGATTTTATTTCTGCAATTTTTAATTCCTGTAATTAATTGCTCATTTATACCAGTGTCTGTTTGGACTCTCACGTGTGTAAAAAGACCTTGAACTATTCTTGTGGTGTATCGTTCTTGTTTTACTCTCTGGTGAGGGTGGGGCCCGACTTGAGTGGCGATTAGGCTAGACATGCACATACGGCTCTTAGAGCATTTAAAGTTTTGATTGTACTCGTATGATCTAAGGCCACACTGCACTCTAATTGAGACACACATAGATCATTCAACTGAGCCAAATTCAACTCAATTCTTACCCGCTAATAGAACTTTCTGCTAGGTGTGGTTTTTCATCGGCTTTCATCCATATAGAATAATCTTTCAATTCTATATTACATCCCACATGGAGATTGCGAGGATTCACTGTAAGTCTTCTAACTGAGCAACATCATCGTTTTTCGCGTGCATCGTCTTTTACCGAATCTCTCCCTCTTGTTTTGTCAGATAGTTTTAAAAGGAAATCGGAACTGGACAGTAGACGTGTATTTCTGCTCACTTAAATTCTTCAGTGATCGTCTAATTAAAATTGGGACTGCTAAATATAGCTGATTTCAAATTAACCTATAAAATTGAGAATTTTTACGAGCCCCGACCTTGGATGATTTTATTTTTTTGAGTGAGCGAGAGACGACACTTAAGGCTAGAGCCCAAAATTCGGATTTTCATTCAGACTACTGATTTTAAAAATGATTAGCTACTTCTCAGAGAGGAATACGGGTAGCCGGTAAACGGTCCCGACTTCCTTAGCAGAGTGGGTGGTTTAAAGGACACTGCGTAAGGCTCCATCCTAAGTAACACGGGTAGCTGTTTTACAGTCCGTACCTACACCTATACTGGCTGAAAGTAGATACAACTAGTCGTAGGAATTCGGGACAGTCTTTAAGAAAATTTCTGGTACCTAATAGCTCGCTTAATTATTTTCCAATATTGGCTTGTCACCAATTAAAATTGAAAAGATAATGGCCGAACTCTTACAATTTCATTTTGTTAGTTGGTGAAACCGGGGTTCGATTTGTGTTTGCATTGGTGTACATGAACCGATTTCAATGATCAAAAGCTACGCATTTGATAACATTTCTTTTAACTATCCCATGCAATCATCTCTCTCCTTTCTTGATTTAAACCTCATCATGGAACTTTTGTCTAAAAACTCTTCGGATCCAGATCATAAAAATCATTGCAAACCCAAACCATCATTCCTTTTTTCTCTCTCAAAAATGACCGAACATCTATCTGAAAATCCATCAAAGCTATACTATGAAAATGAATTCGTATCGATTAGACCCCAAAACACCTCCTCCAATTGCCACAAGAGACTCTCAACCATCAATAGATCCAATACCCTCTACAAATCCGATTTGTTCCATGAATGACAACCCTTTGTATTCGGACCAGTCAGTCCAAGAACCAACTGAGGTTTCCACTTCTCCATACATCAATCCACTCTACTCCGATCAAACAATTCATTCTTCATATTCAGTACATGCCAATCCATCATTCATGGGAGATTATAGCCACATGATCGAACTCAAAACTTCTTCACATCTCCCGTCTTCCCCACCATTGAACATGAATGAATAATCATCATCTTGGATTGACCATGACAACCCCCTCTTCAGACATGATACTCAAAAGAAGGATTGGACTGGCCACATAGAAACACATCAACCCTGTATGCTGACTTTACAATATCAAGGTCCGACTACTCATGATCAAAGGATCGAACTCTACTCGGATCAACTCCACATGCATGGACCATATGACCAGCCTCCTGCCATAATTTTTGAGGAGAAAATTTCAGAAAATAATGATCGTATGTCGGATATTCCGAGAGACTCTTCTCCTAACACATATAGGAAAATGGAAGAGGAAATTATTGAATTTCAAAAACACACATCTACTGCTCCCATAATGAGTCGTGAAAAGATTTTGAAAGATGATATATCGAGGATAAAGAGGAAATTTGATTATATGAAGGATAGATTTCGAAAATTCATCGATCAATTAATCTCTGGTGGCTCGGACATTAAAAGGAATGAAGAAATGATTGGATCTAAGATTGAAATTTTTTAGGATCTTCAGGAACCTAGGGACGATTCTGACAGCAACACTTCTGCATATTATTCCCCTAGAAATGACTATGCTTCTGACTCATACTCTAAACATCAAAACCCCTTCTCATCTGAGGAACACACCACATCACCACACCACATAGAAAATACCAAAAAAATGGGAGTATTCAAAAACACCAAAAAATTGAAAATCCAGAAATTTTCATAAAAATTGAGACTGAAGAAGATTTGAAGAATTTGGATCCTGCTTTACGGGAAGCACTGGAGAAATGATTGATTTTTGAACTTTCCTTTATAAAAACCATTGAACACTGACCTTAAAGGATTTGTAATGGATAAATTAATGATCAAAAAGTCAGGCAGGATACGGACAAAGATTGAAAGACAACTTGTCAATGGCCTCCTCCTTGGTGTTGAGGAGAAAAACCAAGAAACGCATAGTGAAGCGGTTCCCCAGATTTGACTTGAAATCAAAGACACAATTTTCACCCATGCTTGAATTGATGACGATTCACCGATTAATATCCTCCCGACCTCTGTATTCCACAAACTCAAACTCGGACCGATCATGAAGATATGAGAGATTGTTCAATTGGATGGCCGATTGATAAAGCAGATGAGAGGAATCAATTCTGTCATCATGGCATTCCAAGATGCTCAGCTCAAAGTAGAATTCACGATCATTGATATTTAGCATCAAGGAGAATTCACCTAGTCTCCAATTATTCTCTGAAAGCCATTATTAGCATTGGCTAAGGCAGTTATTGATTGTGAGACTCGGGATATCAATTTCATAGCATTGGAAGCACTACAATCTGACATAGTCTTTGAGGAACCACGATTTTTCTGAGGCAACCCACGAAGTCCCCGACAATCGTAACCATGAAGCGGTAGAAGAGCCCTACCTTGCTGCTACACCTGAGATAGAAGTTGTTTATGAGACTATTGGTTTAGAGAATCTCCCCCCTGCTACATTCCCAGTTCCTCTCACCATGGAGAATCGAGTATACGAATCATATAATCCGGAGACTTATGCATGGGTACACCCTGGGTCAACCTATTCCGACTACAAGTATCACATCAACTTGACATAGGAATGCTCCAATCTTAAATCAATTGAGAATGCACATGCAGAGACTCTTCCCAGTATTTCAATTCCCGTGGATCTCAAAATAGACAAATCCTTCTTCTACGATACTGAGACATATGCATGGTCGCACCCAGGAGCAACCTTCTCTGAATATATTGACCAAATCATCATAAATCGAGAGTGCACCAGCATTCAGGAGACTAAGAACAAACACGCAGGTCGCACACTGACCAAGGAGAAGAATTCCAATGGTTATTCATCTGGATACTCAAGTGAACCGACACCTTCATGAGGTAAGAAAAAGAAAGTGACCTTTGACCTTTCGGAAGAGGAATCAACTGATGATCCCTCATCAGGATCGGAAAAGGTAATCTACATAAGTAAGGTCTGCTCGGCAGCTCTAAAATCATATCTTCGCAAGGATCCAAAATTCGATTCTCGTTGGACAACTCGCGTTGCTAACTACCATTCATCCAAAGCTGATGCTCCTACCCTCTTCAAGTACACTGGAATTATTTCTTAGCAGCTAACTAAGACCGATGCTTCTGAGTATTCATCTACGGAGAAACCACTTGTTCCCAAGAAGGAATGAATTCTGAGGAAACAACGGAAGAAATAAAAAAACCAGAATATCTGGAGTGTGTCCACTTTCAAATACTATTCCTCTGAGGATAATTCTGATGATGGATATCTTTCATCTGATTCAAACATTTCATCCACTATCCATCATGATTAGTCGGAGGATGACACGGATAATAGTTGGGAATCATATGCTTCATCGCCGTCTCATTATTCCGATCTCCTATCGCAGGCTCACAAGAAGATCATCCGGAAACCGCCTTAATCATCGGCTACCCACCCTCCCTACCGACCACATCGGTCTCCTTTCATAGCTTCTTCCTTTACTTAGGCCAAGGCCTAAGTATAGGGGTTACCGATGCCATCTGTATACCATCCTTCTCCTATCTCCTGATCGCTCCATTTCCACCCTTCTCTTATACTCAGACTGACCAGAGCCTAAGTAGAGGGGAAATCGATGCCCATATGTTTATACTCTCCTCATTCGCATACATCGATCACTTCATTTTTCTCGTTCTTCTTCTATACTTAGAATTTTCAGGGTCTTAGTATAGGGGGCGGATCTGTAAATCTTGTGCTTTTTCTTTTCCTTTTTCACTCTCTTATGCTTAGACCAAGCTATGTCTTCTTTACGCTTCTTGTGCTCTGAGGACAAAACACTTGCTAAGTATAGGGGGGTCTGTATATATATTTCATATATATTTTACCCATATCTCGTACTTCCGCATAAGTCTATATGTATTTACAAGGTGGGTAATTAATTCAAAAAAAACAACAAAAGATAAGAAAAAGAAAAAGATTTTTGCTACTAACACTGACTATGCCCTAAATTTTTGAAAAAAATAGCTTCTTATTCATTTTTTGCACTAAAAAAACAAAAATCCCCTACATAAAAAACCAAAAAAAATCACAAAAACATGTGTCTGCACTTCATCTAGCATCGCATTCATATGCATCTGTGAAAAGTCTTTGGGTTCTGAACCAAGTTATGAGCAGAAACCAAGAGTGGTTTGGACTTAACCTTAATCCACTTAATTTTCAGAAGAACTTCACCCAGAAATAGGATTTTAGAAGCTTCAGGTCTTTGACTTAAATCTTTGAGTTCCACATGACAATGTGCAACGTTTGACTCTTAGTGTCTAACCTGGTCTCTTCATTCTGGGTACAACTCTGGAATAGGGAATTAATTTGTACTCTCGCAGCTCAACTCAGACGGGATGTTGGAAGACTGGGTGAGTTTCTTTTCTAGTAGCATGGAAATCTAAAGACCGGAGTACAGGTTGAAATAAAGCTTCGGAAAAGGGATTGAAGGTTGGGCACAATTTTTTCTAAGACCCCAAAAAATGTATGGAAACAAAAAGATTCTATATCCGTAGGGGCACAACAAGATCCAAGCAGAAACACCAAAAATTCCAAATACAAAGAAGCCACTACCAAATAAATATCTGACTAGAAAGGTCCAAGCTTCAAGAAAACTGGATTATCTTGGTGGAGACTCAGCTACACTGACCAGCTTCACAAGGAGAGGTGGCTACACTGGCCACCCTCCAATTATTTTCTCTTTCTTCTAGCTTATCCCTGCAATTCGATTGTGAACACAGCGTGACAGACCTTAGAAGGAAATATATGACTCCCCGAGGACGAGTTACTGGAGAGGAGAGGAGCATGGTAGTCCGGCATTCTGGATGGGAAGAGCTAAAACCTTTCACACACATGAGTTGATTGTTCAATGTTGATAGGGTATACTTTGGGAAGAGGATTGATCTAAGATGACTTCTGAGCCGAAACTGTGACAATGATGTGTAGAACTTGAGGGCTGTTGATTTTAAAATTTAAGTCTCACAGAAGTTCCGCCACACTAATAATCCAAAGGTTGAGTCTAGATTCATTTTCACCTTCAGCTCATGGTCTTGGTATGGAACACAATCTCATTTCACCTCATGGCATTTCTTTTTTATGCTCAGGGACGAGCGTGGTGTAAATATTGGGGGATGATGAATCTCATATTCATCACACTAAATCACATTACATGAGCTCAAATCCCTCAAAATCATTGGCATTTCTTCATTTATTCTGCATAACTAGCATTCATGTATGTTTTGATAAGAATTGCATTTTATCACTAATTTCTGCACAAAATAAGAAGCCTAAAATCTCAATCAAAATTAACATGTAAACAACCTGACTTCCTTGATTTTTAACTAATTCATTCTAACTCCAAATGACTCAAAACCACTCCACTGTTATATATCACTAACAAAAATCAATAAAAAATACAAAAAAATCACTAACCCAAATAAGTGGACCAAAAACCCAAACCTAGTTTCAGGATTTCCGGACTAAAATTCTCTTATCTTCCTCATTCAATGCCTATTTTAATCCTACTCACTATTGAACTAATATGCATTCCATTACCTTCAAAACAAGACCAAGTTCAAGTGAATCGGAGCTCGTATGTGAATGTTGGGTTTTGTCCTCTTTTGTACATTTTGTATTTTAGCAGTATTTGATCTATTATTTTATGTACATAATTAATCTATTTTAGTTCATTTTTTTATTTGTATTCTTTGATGAAAGTTATATTCAAACGAGTAAAAATCTAAATCTAAAGTAACCATGAAATCAAAGAAACAAATCGGGTTTGAGTCTTCACTAACCGACTGTACAAAATTAGTCTTTTCGTGTTTTATTTTATTTCTTCTGTTTCTTAATTAATAAAAATCCAAAAAAATTAGATAAATGTGTAAATATTTATCTTTGATGTTACCATATTTTTTCGGATCTTTATCTATTTAAAAATGACAAAAAAATACAAAACCCAAAAATCAGGGTATTCTATGTACATAGGATACCCCCAAAATATTACTTTGTGCAAATGATCGATTTTGGTTTTGATATCTTCATGAAAGTTGTATATCTCATCGAGGCGAGCAATTTTTGTGAAAAAACATTTTTGATTCGAGGTCATTTTATTTTTAATTTGTATTTTACAAAGTATTTTTTCGATTTTTGTGGTGCTGACTTGTGGCAGCTCCTGGAGCTGCCACCTGTCATCCATTTTTGGAGGCCTTTATGTATTTATTCATTCTATAAAAAATTATAATAACTAAAGTCCTCGTATGTGCACAGCACGTGCCTCCCAGGCACGTGCCCCGTACGTTCACCGCCCTACTCACATTTGATCACCACGTGTCTCAACGTGGACCGTCCGATCTAAACCGATCGGACGGCCCGCAGATCGCCTTCAACCTCCTACCTTTCCCGTTTCATCTGCACCTCCCTCCACCCCGATTTTCGCTGGAGATCTCGCGATCTTGCACCGCCTTCTTCTACGAATATCGCTGACCGCCCAAATCTCAACCTCGTCTCCGATCAGTCGAATCCTATCGAATCATATCCCGCGCATCTCGCTAATCACCATCCCCGATAACCCCCCTTCCATCATCGGCAACCTCTTCCCTTATTTAAAGAACTACGCCACCCCAGAGGTCCATCTTTCGTCGATGCTCCAGGCGAAGCCTGGTGGTGACAACACCAACTCCGTCGTCGATGAGATCCGAGGGCTCCCCGGCCCTCATTGCAGAAGCAGCTCCGCCACCGCACTTGCTCAGCTCCACCTTGGCATCGAGCCTACGACATCGATTCCGAGAATCGCCACGTCTACGACACCAAAGTTCCTTCAACAACTACAGAGCAACGCCCACCTTTGCCTCTGACTACGACAACCTTCATCATATTTAGCTTCAGCTTCGCCTTATAGACGCTCCACTTCACCAGCAGCTCCACCGACCACCGAAGCACGTTGTACTGGCCCCCCTTCCACCACTCGACGACAGCCGCAAAGGGGGGGGAGGCGGTGACGCTCCTCTACTGCCCTCGAAGATCACCAAACAACCATCGCATCGCCAACCACCGGGGGATGACCCGAGACCCCCAAGCGCATGTGCCACGTGCATCCCGAGGGGTACGTCAACATTACGTCCGCACAGCCAACCCTGGGGTCACGTGCGGAGTACTGACCCGCTGGGTCATTTACAGATAGCGCCCCGGAGATCCGTCGATTCACATCAGAAACGAGAGCGCCTCTGCTGGAGGTAACAGATTCGGCAACGCTCCCCAGCCTGTGACGAGATCTGAAGCTCTTGAGCTTCGTTGCAGTGCCAACACACCTGCACAGCTCCTCGCTCCAGCCTTCACGTCGTTGAGCCGACGTTCTTCATCGATTATGCCTTCTCCAATTATCTTCGACTTCATCCATCACCTTTGATCCAGGAGCATCCTCTGCAGCAAACATCATCTTCAACGACGCTTCATCAATAATTCGCAAACTCCGCCGCACCTCAGACCAACGATCCAACCATGCCTTCGACCAATGAAGCTCCTCTAACCACTCCTTCCTCATCGTCAACATTCACCCCCAGGCTGACATCGTCGTCTACCTTCTCCTATGAAGGAGCTTCCACGACCATTCTCTACTAGCTACTCCACCGCCAGGACCGGGCTCCTTCCGCCTCGCCGCGACAGCTAGCAGCCAGGCGTGACTCCCGAGACCCCCCGCGCACGTGCGAGGCACATGCGTCCCAGGGGGGCGTCAGCACTTCCGTCAGCTCGGGTCACGTGCCTTGCATGTGACCATGGGCAAATTACCAAAAGCCCCCTGTACTTTGCTATATTGCGCTCCAGCCCCACCGACCTAGGGGTCAGATGCATCGCACGTCAGCACCTCTGTATTTTTTTATTTCTAATTATTGCATCGATATCCTGTACTCCCCCTAGTTTTGGACATCTCTGTTGCATTATTTAATTATCAAAAAATAGCATGATGTTTCTCATTTAATTCTCTATGTCTTGACATATTGTGGATATTTTTGTGATCATTGGTTAATTGATAAAATTATTTTGTAGAAAATTGCATATTTTTCCCATTTTGTGCTCTTTAATTTATAATTGATTAACTGTTGCTCTAAAAATTCCTGAAAAATCACATGTTGTAGATATATTTGTGGTGAATATTGTTCCCAAAAAAACCGTACTTGCATAATTTGTCCTATAAAAATCATTTTGTATATTTCAATAGTTGATTCTTAATAGCTATTGGACCGTTTATTTTCGAGGTTTAGGATTTTTCTGAGGTCTAATACCTAGTGATAGATCTTAGATAATTTTATTCCTTGAAAATAATTTGATTTAATATTTATTATAATTAAATATTGAAATGCATTTTGTTTGCATTTAAAAATTCATAAAAAATCATATTGCATCCAAAAATCCCCAAAAAACTTTATTGTGCATTAATTTCATCATAATTTGCATCTTGGCCAAGTTTCATATTTTTCGGACATCGTTTGTGCGTTATTCACATTTTAGTTCCTAAAATAGATCGAATTTGCATTTTGCATCCTTTATTGCATTGAAAATTATAAAAAAAGACCGCCTTGAAAATCACGCACGAACTTTGATAGACATAATTCTAGGTTGTTTCTTTGCCTCCTTGTGTTCGACCTTGGGACTTGCCCAAGTAAAATAAACATAAAACTGCATCGATTGAAAAATGATTCACTTACTGTGTGGTTATTTTCTTGACCGATTCCGGTTGCCGCCTACAACAAAACGACAAATCAAATCATATTTTTATGCATGAACCAATACACATTTTATTTCATTCATTTAACATAGCGAATTTCGGAATCGTCAGATATACACCATCCACAATGCACTACGTGTTTAAGTGAAGGAATCCAAGCATCGTTCAGTGCCCATAGTGGGTAATTTTGTCCTAGCCCCCTGACTTTTTTGCATTTTATTTTTAATCCCTAATCTTTCATTTGTAGTATAAAAACTTGTTATTTACATGTAGCCCCATGTAGTTGTTTTAATTACACTTAGGTCCTCTACAACGTCACCTCATGTGCCCATACACGTGAGGTGGTGGGCATTTTGCAAGGATAATCATATGTTTTTGTATTATTATTCAGTCCATAAACTCTATATTTCATTTTATTTTTGGTAATTTTATATGTATGCCCTATCAGGTCTTGTAAATTTCATGTATACATCTACCAACATGGAATGAATTAAATATTTGTGGGTAATTAACGTAGAGGCCTCTATACTTTGGAAATTGGTTCTAGAGTAAACTTTTATTTATTTTTATTTGCATATTAGTCCTTGTTTCTATTTCATTTTCATTTTTTATTGTCTTTACACTAAAAATATTAATTTGCCTTTAATGTTGTAGGATTTTATTTATAAGTTCCTTATATTATATTTCATCACATATATTTTTTGTTAGGAATTTAATATTAATATATTGTATTTAAAAATTCAAAAACATTGTATTTATTCCTTGTTTGTATAAAAATCCATAAAAATTAAAAAAACATTTTGAATATTTATAAAAAAATTTAGGGGTTGATTATTATTGGTTTACACCTACAGACCAAAAAACACTAAAAAATTCAAAAGAAAACACAAAAAAAATAACCAAAACATTCTACCTTGTAAAAATTATAAAAAAACCATAAAAAACCTAAAAATTGTTTTTTCCTATTTTTTCATCTCCAATGTTATATTTCTCATTTACTAAAATTATTTTTAGCAAATTTTGAGTTTCCTAGCTATTTTTAAGTTCCAGGACATTTCCTCTTATTAAAATAAGTCAATGTTTTAATATTTTTATTTTATTAAAAAAACAAAAAAATAGTAAGAATTACGAGAAAAATAACTAAAATAGATAAAAATATAAAAACTGCAATAATATTTTTTTCCTCATTATTGAAGTATTTATGGCTATTTTTCAAATAACTAAAGGGCAACATCTTTTTATATAGTTATATTTATTTCTTATTTGTAGTAATTATTATTATTAAAAATCCGAAAAAATGTTTCTATTGCTTTTAGAAAAATAAAAAAAGAATGTAAATTAGGGAATTTTCAAGATCTTGTCTTCATTTTATATTTTTATTATCTATACTAGCTATTTTATATATGTATTACGTATACTTAAGATATAGATAATTAAATAGAAAAAGAAAACTAAATCAAAAATATAAAAAACAAACTAAAAATTATAAAATTGAAAATAGAAAGAAATATATAAAAAATTCAAAAAAAACTTAAATAATTCAAAACCAATTAAAAATAAAAAAATCTTCACAAAACACCAAAACTAATTCTTGAATTTTTGCCATTTATTGTTGTCTATTTACCTTGGTCCATGTGTTTGACCTACACAATGCCTGCACCTATACACATCTTTTGAAGTGTTACAATACATTTTAACTCCACATTTTGCTTGATTTATTTTGTTTGTTAATTGTTGATTGATCCAGGGTTTTATGAGCAGTCACCTCTACAACATTGTTTCGTCACCTTGCGCGGATGTTTTACACCCTCAAAAAACCCCTGTCATCAGTGGATTTAATTAGACGACCTGAATCGCTCCAAATGATTATCTAATGGGTAACCAAACCCTAATAAGAGGCCATTAGATCAACGAGATCCAACGACACATGTACCTTGCATGGTTCTTCTTCAATTGAGCAGTGACGAAGTGCGGCGGTGGACGGTGGTGGAGTTTGAGATCAACTGCTTTGTATGTCAATGAAGCCCGTCAGCAACTTAAGGAGGTGTGAGGTGGAGCAGGAGGCTAGGGCTTATAGATCCTAGCAAAGCGAAGGATGATTTCTCCTTATCTCATCGATAGGGCTCTCGGGGATGGCATACTTGTAGATGTTAGAAGCCAAAGAAGGACAAGGGGGAGGCACAGGGGCTTTGTCCAAGGGTAGAGGAACAGAGCAAAAGCTCGATCTACGTATTCAACTGAGGTAGAGGGATCTAAAAGTTATAATGGAAATGGAGAGTGTAGAGGGTAAAGATGGATGTTTGATTGGGAAAATGGGTCCTAAGTGAAGAAGAAGAATAAGAATGAAGAGTGAAAACTGAAAGTAGGTGGAAGGTGGTGAAGGGGGGTTACCGATGCTAATGAGAGAATAGTGTCACATCGGAAGGATCTCTAACTCCTCTGGTCGTCATATATACATTACAACGAGGAAGAGTGGAAGCTCTACAGCAAACTTGTGTGAGCTATTGCAACAAGGCATAATCATGCCCTGGATCTCTCATGAAAGCACACATTCATCATCCCTCTGAATAACCTTTCTCCAACTGTCACCTGGAGGAGCTTCTAGGTTGATGCCTATGTGTTTTTGCTAAGGGTGGATGATCAAGTAGACGGTGGCAAGGCTTTATTAGCAAAGGGAAGGTAAAGGTTGAAGAAGCTACTCTATAGACAATCAAATACAAGGGGGTGAGATGTATTAAAGGACGATTAAAGGTGGTGGCATTCTATGCATGATGATGATGTGAGAGGATCTTTTAACAACTGTGGGAGATCGAGAGGAAGCGAGGGGTGGTCGGTGTAATGCGAAGGGCTGGCTGAGAAGTGGGGGTGGAAACAATGGAGGGGGAATGAAGATGCGATACACGTAAGGAGGTAGATGGTGGGATGGTATAGGGTCGTTGGATCTGATCTGATCCAATGACTAGAAGTGGGTACTCTCAAAGAAAAAAAAGGGGAAGATTGGTCAATGTTTGTGGCTGAATTGGCGTAAGGTGGCCTAATGAGCATCTGCCATGCAACTTTCATAAAGATAAATAAGAAGTGAAAAAGAAGAAAAACTCAAATAAAAAAGTGGTAAACATGAAAATTTTTTATTTCAATGAGATATACAACTTTCATAAAGGACCAAAAAGCAAAATAAGTCATTTGTATAAAAAACAGTTTCCGTATGGATATCAATTGTCAATAAATCGCTACATTTGTGTGTGTTTGTTGATTTTGTTATTTTCATTTGATTTTTCTTAATGGATTAATTTATGCGTAATATTTACATAATTAATATATTTTTTATGGATTTTTATAGGTTAAAATAAAGATGCAATAAAAAATAAAGAAAAATTTGTATAAAATGTAGAGGTTCAAACTCTTTTGCGTTCTCTTGTTTTTATAGTTTTTATGGATTTTCTATCTTAATTCCAGGCTAGTTAATTAATTAGAGAATTTATATGATAATTAAGTCTAAAATACTTAATTTTGTTCATAAAATAATAGGTCGAAGTTAGGCAAAAACCACGGTTAATTAATTACAGATTTTAACCCTAATTTTATGCATTCGTTGTAAATGTTAATTTATTAATTTTAGGGGAATGCATTAGTGATTTGTTAACGAGATTTTGTTAAGGTATTCGTATAGAGTAGCTAAAACAAGGATTTATCATGCCCCTATATTTGGACCTTTGTTTATCCCTAGACAATTTTTTTAATTAGTTTGAAGGTTGATACCGAGACTGTGCATGTGAAAATACATGACATGAAGACTAGACCACGAGTTGAGGTGACTCCTTAATCTAATTCTAATCAAGTCTCATCAAACATTAACTTAACATTTCTAATTTTCAGACTCTCAAAGGATACATATGTATAACATGCATAACTTTAATGTGTTTGTTCCATTTGCTTGCATAGATTCTTTACTTTCCTGAAGCCCTAGTCTAGAGGATCTCTTAAGGTCCAATCCTCAAACTCTGATCCAATAACTAAGTTTTCCATTAATTTACCGTATATTTAGTTGTGAGAATCGAAAGTGTAATGGTGATCATGCCAAGTATGGAGGAAGTACGATTGTCATATTTCTTTTCTCCTCTGATTGGAACAATGATCTCTCGGGTGCCTTTATTGCACACACATGTTTTTTTTGTGAAGTATCATGTCTATCAAGATATTACAGAGTTGTCTACACTTGTTTTTGTGGGAATGCATCGGGATGCCCCTTTTGAGTATATACTATACCTTTGATACCTAGACTTGTATCAGTATATGACGTAGAGCCCTTTTTTGGTGCTCGCCCGACTCCAACAACCTAATAGCTTTGGTCCAAGTTGACAATTTGGAAAGGTTGAGAGAGCTCGCACGTTATTCAACTCTTTTTTTGGAAATTTTCCTTTGGAATTTTGTACTTTTTTTGTTTGATTTTTGTAATGATAACAGTTAGCTATCTCCACTGATTTTACCACGTTGACACGTGAATATCCATATTTTTAAGGGTTTTAACACACAGTAGCACCTGGGATATGTCAAGATTAGTACATGGACCTTGTCTCGATACTAACTTATATGTGGACACTTGGGTTTCATGAGGTGACATCCAATTATGTCCCATCCTCTAGAATTAGATCTGAACTCGAGACTCTCATACAAGTTCAACATTGACTCATCACAAAAATTACGTCAACGTGCAAGCTTTATGCAAGTCATATTCTTCAAGCTTTTCAGATTCCATATGCAATATAGAACACATATCATCTAACTAGGGATGTTTAGTAAGTAAGTCTTAGGACCCTATCGGAAAAAAATGACATCACTCGGATTCAAGTGTCATTCTAAACCAAGCAGTCTAAATACATAAGTCTTGTGTCAAGTAAAGGGGTTCAGGGATAGACCCTTAAGTTAGTTAGTTTTGTTTTGTTTTTGTTTGTTTTTTCTATTTTGTTGTTTTTTTAGTGAAATAGTGACTTATTGGAAATGCGAGCCTCTGACAAGCATTATGCAATAAATGTTATTGCAAATTCATTCCCTGATCTAAAATGAAGAATCGCTAATTTGCATAATAGGTCCCTTAATACAATTAAGTTTATGTACCATGATCATCTTAATGATCGTACAACTGTTGATTCAGTTGTTGAATCATAGAGGTTAGTGCTTGGATGAATAACTAAATACTTAGATTGAGGACATATCGAGCACTGTTAAGTGATTACTAAGAGATGATCTCCAACTTAAGTAGGAGATGGCAATCCTTTCTTTTTTGGCTGATATCTGACCAACCTCTTAGTGCATGTCGTATACATAGGAATAAAGGTTCGATGATGTCAGATAAGTTAGGTGAAAGAGTTGACTTAGCGAGATCGAGATAAACAATACCAATGTCGTATGCTGTCACGATAAAGGCACTCATCCTCTGATCGCAGACAGATGTGTTACTGTATGTCTAAGTATATATATTTGGCAAACAGAGAGGTTGATGGTATAATCAAGGTCTATACACCAACGCGTTGGTGTGCATACAATAACATATGAGTAATATGATCTCTTAAAGGGATAATACATGTTCACTGAACCGAAAGACATGAGCACACTATTGAGATATTGGGATCAAATTTTGTGTACGATTGTCTTGTTTTAGAAGCTCGAGTGAACTTGCGGATTTGATATATACTTTTGGCAAGTATATAATCAATAAGTAAGTATTATTTATGCTTTAGGAAAGTATATGATTTATGCCAACTCCCAATGATTAAATTAGAAACTTAATGATAAAACCCTGAAGAAGACAATCTAAATTAATCTAAAACTTCGAGTTTATTCTAGGTCATCTAGTATGCAGAATGTAGATGTACTAGAAATACCTGAGGGTGATGTGATCAATAAATGATTGTATAACCATGACGCTTCCATTCCAAGGGAGTGATGAAACATGTCTGGATTTTAATGACTCCTCCCAATAGAGAAGTATTTCAATCTTAGTCTAAATGTTGGACATTCATCAAAATACGGTTTATAATGTAATGATAAGATTAGATTTACAGCTTTGATTTAATAAAACATCTTTGGGAGGTCCCCTTGACGTTGATTTGAAATATGATCTCAATATCCAAGTCACTATAAGTGGAACATACAATTGTCATGTCCTTATCTCCAAGTACCCATGGAGAAAGCGCATTGTTCTTGAAAGTGTTCAAGAATAATTCATTGTTGATGATGTATCAGAGACTTGAGCAAAATAGATAATTAAATATGATTTAGTTATTGTGAATAAAATTAATGTGATTCACATTATTTTTACACGTGAGAATTGAGATCCAAGATAATTAAAAATGGATTAATTATCAAGAATTTGAATAATTTGGATAGCACCATCCACCGTAATCATATATAATACAAATGATATTTTATATGATATTAGGGATAGATAATTTTAATTTATATTTATTATTTAAATGTTGGTGTGAATTGGATTCATGTTTGACATTTTATTGCTAATGCAATTTATATTTAATTTTGTGTGTATGAATATAATTCACATTTTTTTCATGAAAACAATATTCACAAAATAATTATGAATTATTTGTGAATGAATTTGCAACAAGTATTGTTTCAAATTATGGTCAAATACATTGAATAATAGATTCTATGTAATAGGAGAAAGGAGGCTCCTTTCCTATTAGGAAGGGGGGATGTCCACCAAGTCCTATTTGGACTTGTTGCTGTCAACCCCTTTTATGGAAGGTGGCTTGCCTCCTTCCTATTTCTCGAAGGTAAATTAATTTATTGAAAATTAATTTATCTTGATTATTATTTAATACAATTAATTTAATTAAAATGAGTGTTGTTGTCTTTTTTAATAACAAAAACATGGCCATTGAAAGAAACACAAATCAATCTCCACCATTGGATTTGTATTATCCATGGATTGAGATCCATGGACTCCCAAAAATTTATATAGGAGAGGCAACCCTAGATCTTCATTTGAGAGACAACATATTATCAAGATCTCTCTCTCATTCTCTACTTGCCTCCTTTCTCTCTATCTCCTTAGAGTGGTTGTCCACTCTAAACCCTTGAGAGGGCTGTTGTCGTCACCACGTCGTTGTGCCACTGCTTCGACTGCTCGTAGATCTCTGTCTCCTTTAGTGCACCTGGCTCATGAAGAAGATGTCATATCTTGTGAGATGAGATCAGGAGATTTGCCTCTTGGATCATTAACATGGACTGTGAGGAGCACACATTTCATCAATTCATTCGTAGGTGTCTCCTCCGTTGGGTAGGACTTGATATACGAGGTTTCTTCATTTAGAGACTCGATTGAAACTGTGCTTCAAAAGGTAAACCTAATATACTTTTCTGATTTAGATGAAATGATCCAAGAAGTGTTCTTGAATCATGTGGTTTCACTGCTTTAAAATTTTTAATTAAATTTTGTTGCCTCGAACAACTAGTGTGACTAGTCCCTCCTGATCGCATATCATGAAATCTCCACACTTCATGATGCACATAAGGTTTTATACATAACCTTAATGTGGTATCAAAACCATAGGTCAGAGGTTTTGGATATGATCCATAAACCTATGATGACAACGACTTTTTTGATTGTTTGAATTTTCATCATGTTTTGTTCACACAACCCTATTTTGAGCAATTTTTCACCATGTTTCAGTTTCCTTAAAATTTGAGTTTATAGATTGCATTATGTTCTCAATATTATTAGAAAACCATAGGACATGAGTTTGCATGATTTGTAATCCATTTGCTCAAGTTATCATCGTTTTAGTAGACATGTGTCTACTATTATGGGAATGGTAATATAGAATTTAATCAAAAGATAACCATAGTTTTACAACACATAGAAGTACGTGTCTATTACTTTTATTCTATTGTGAATCAAGGTGTAAAATCAAAGAAATCAAGTTTGCTTGTTTTGTAGTTTATTTTTTTAAGATTTGTTAGATTTAGTTAAACCAGTGTCACCACTAGAAACTTAACAAAATCGAAAAGAATCTTGTGATTTTCATGCAATTAATTCATGGAAATTAATGATTAATATTCTGGAATAATTAGTTATTATATATTCGTTAAATATTCAATAATGAGAATTATTTTTGGATGACCATTACGAGCATGATAAGATAATGTGTCTTGATTGATTTGGTTGTAATAACTTTCCAACAAACGTTGATACTTGAATAGTATTGGAGAATTTTTAAAATCTCCTTATAATATTAATCAAAATGGTTTTTATAAATTTTATATGGCATAACTTTGGTTGTAAGGCCTAATATAATCTCAAATACAATATGATCAAATCACATTATCCCAACCTGAGGCGGATATGGTGTCTTCTCGGGGATCGTTGGGCTAGAAGGTTACTCTGTGAGCAGTCTGTCCCACATCCTATTCGTACTGGCCATGAAATATGGTAAGGAAAGGATAATACTTGAAATGATCATTAGGTATTTTCCTAATTATTAAAATTTGAATAATACATATTTTTTAGAGTATACCATCCTTCATGTAACGATGAAGATTGTGTGTTGGTTGTTTGAGTTCGATTGATAGTAGAATTAATTTGATGAAATGAATTATATCCAATAAAACACTCTATTATGAATAGTTCCCATGTAAGAATTAATTATGTGAATATGATTCATAATAATTATTTAGAATTTTAGAATGATACGAAGGATCACATAAGTGACATCCATGGTCATCCATCAAGGTGAAGGATTCCGTCACCAGGGATTGTATACAGGAGACACCTATCTGAAGTGATGACTCTTGCATACAAGCACGTCTGAATCGCTATTTTGTTCTCGAAAGAGTAAGGCCACATGCATAGTGACCCCAATATTGGTTCCTCATATTATTGAGGGGATATTGGATTGCACATAGCGATTGTAGTTTCTTTTGACAGTTGGTTCAATTAATAATGAGTCAACATCGCATTAGCTGTGGTGGGCATGGGTGTTAAAGATCAAATTGGGAAATGAAAGTTGGACTTGCAAGTAAGATGTTGACTCGAGATCTCGAGTATCGATTTAAATGACATATGAGGTCATCGTTATCCGCAAAATTCCCGAATCAAACAAATAAATATATTTTTCTCTTCTCAAGCTGTAAAATTAACTACAAGAGAATAATGGCGCAAGAGAAATTTTTGCTAATTATTTAACTATATAACAGATAGGATCAAAATCAGGGAGGTTGTAATTCACGAGGGTTATTCAAATAATCGAAAGAAATTTAATTAAGAGAAAAGTAGGAATCTCAAAGGCAAACTATTCTTGGTATTTGTGGATTTTTTCTATTTTTAATTTCTTTTATTTTTTTCATTTCTATTTTTTTTTATTTTGAAATTTTTAGTGATTTTAATTTTTTCTTTTTTAAATTCCAAATAAGGAAAAATATGCACAACATAAGAAATATACACACCACACTTTTTTGTATGTTTCAATTATATCAAAAATGCAAAAAAAATCCAGAGAAAATATTTTTGGGTTTTAAAGACTTTGAAATGTTTTGGGGATTTTTTGTAGAATTTTTAGGTGTTTTTGTATTTTCTTACAAAAGTAAACATTTGCAAAAATGATAAATAGTGCACAACCTGGAGTAATTTGCAACTTAAAAATATTTGAAGTGCCCAAAAATACTTACAATTGAAAACAATTTTAATGATCAAACATAGGCAATTATCTATAAACAGGAACTGAAATCAAAATTTTTCGATTTTTGTAGATTTTTATACGATTTTTTGTACTTTTCAATTTTTTGAGGTTTTGAAGAGAATTAATGCACGAAATTTGGATAATAATTAAAAGACAATAAAATAATAATACTCTATTTTTTGGAATATTTAAAGCGATATTAGAATTTGTTGGAATTTTGAAATTTCAGGAAGAGAAAAAGACATCGTTTTTTTTAAAATATTAAATGAAAATAAAATTAATGAAAACTTTATACTAGAAAGATACACACATCAGGAGCATAGCATGATTTTTGGGAAATTGATTGACCAACGAAAACATTTATTTCATTAAGAAAAGCAAGCAAAATAAAGGTCTAGAATTCGGGGACTGGTTTACACATAATTTATTATTTTTGCTAAAAATAACAAAACTAAAATGCGAAGGAATGACGTAATTTACCCAATCAAGACATGCTCTACATGGACATTTGGAGCAGGGGCTTTTTGCATAATTTCTGAAACTGTTTGGGACAAAATTACAATTTTTCCAAGTTAAGCTTGATCTGGAACTGGCATGGGGCTTTTCGAAATTTGTAGAACCTCTGAGGGCTTTATTGAAATTTTGCCAATTTTTTATTAGCCCTTGAGTTGCTCTTCGTTCCTATCTTCTCAAGAAAAATAAGGGCCAAGAGAGAGGCATGCACCGCCTCCCTTGAGCTTCTCCTCCAGGCTGCAGGAGGCAGTTGCGTGAGACGCGGCGGTGGACTCCAAGCGGATGGTCGCTTTAAGTGATAGTGACGGTGAGACGGTGCATCAACGATGGTAGAACTCCTTATTGTGTGGGAGGATCTAGAAGAATGTGTGTGCGCGTGGTGGCTGCAAGTAGCGTTAGGCATCGACGGCGGCGGGCAGTGGAGTCGACCCCTTCGGAGGTTGGTCAGCTGGCGCTTGGGCGGCTGCCATAGTGGGCAGTGCGGTGAGAGTGGGAAGGCAGGGGCTGCGGCGACCCCCTCACATGGCTGCTTTCTTTTTTATTTCTTTTTTATTGTAAATCAGAAATGATAAATAAATAAATAAGTCTTCTTTTATTTTATTTAGACACGACAAAAACAACATTTTTTTTAAAATGTTTCTTATTTTCATATTTTTCGGCAAAAAAAATGTTAGAGAAAAAGAATATATATTTTTTTAATTATTTTTTTTAAATTTATAAACAAATTTGGATGCAAGCATGATGACTTGATCCCAAAATCAAAACGGAATGCATCAGTGAATGTAGATCTTGCGATGTGGAAGATGGATCTGAATCCCCAACCACCGTGCATGGTCGGAGGTAAGAGATCGTGCGAGGTAGGAAAGAGCATGAGTAGATCGAGATGTGAAATGAGAAATCGAGACAGTGGTTGATCAAATCATGATGGATTCTAAGAACTAGATAGAAAAATGACAAAGAAATTAAAATGCGAAATAATTAAACTAAGGTTAATCTATATTAAAAAATAAGAAAAAAATATCGGATGGCTCGGAGGTTAGGCACCCTTCTATGGAAAGATCATGATCACCTCGGCGAAGGCCGACTCATTGTCATCGGATGGCTCGGAGGTTAGGCACCCTTCTATGAAAAGAAGACTCTCGGAGATCGGGCTCCTCTCACCAAAGATTGATCTAGTTGAAAAGAGGGACGAGGAGCCATATTAATATAAAGGATGGAATTCGAATTTAAAAATTTTGAACAAAGATAAGAGATAAGAGAAAAGAAATTTAAAATGAGATAAAGATAAAAGAAATTAGTGTTCAAAAATATTAACAAAAATTAACTATTTTTTATATTTTCATCACTTTATTTATTTGAAAATTAAATGTTAGTTTTTTTATTTTTTGTGGTAGTTCGTTAAGAAAATTAACTATATACATATGCTATATACATATATGACATTATATACATGGTAATAGGGAAATTAGTTTTTTGTTTTAAAATTTATATTATTTTGATTTATTCATTTTTTTATTATTTATAATTAGTAAAAGTATTTACAAATATTTACAAGTACGATATGTACAAATAAATGGTAAAATTACACAAACCATTCTAAAAAACTGACTTTTCAACCGTAACTCCAAAATTTATGAAATCACATCCACTTTAAAGATAATTAAATTTAGAATACAATGGAAGTGAGTTTGGTTCAATTTGAGTTCATATGGAGTCGGAATTTATGTTTCAATTATTGCTTAATGGCTTTTTTCGGTTGTGGTTACTTTTATTATATGCATGATTTCATTGTGCAATTATTTTTATTATTTAGCAAGATTTTTATTTACAACTTTTGTTTTGAAAATTATTTTATTTAAGGTCAATTTATGTATAAATAGAATAGTGTTATTTTCATAGAGATATACAAAAAAGTGAGAAGTATATACAACACACACATTTTTTTGGATTTTCTAATTAAGGACCCTATCTCCCATTACTTTATTCCTGGTCGATCAGTTCAAGTCTTGACCTTCTCTCAGGATTCGTGTCAGCATGTATCTATTACATATATATATAGTATTTTTCTTTTCTTTCTTTCTTTTTCATTTATTTATTTATTTATTTTTGGTTAAAATAATATACAAATATACAATATTTACTCGCATATGCAAATTAGTAACAATACGGAGTTAGTATTATATACATGTGTTTTATAAGGGATTTTAAGCTTAAATAAATGAATAACGTTGATGAAATGCAGATTCATCAGCAGAATGAGTTTCTGTTTCTTTCTATCCAAGTTACAATTTCACATATTATTGGGTTTCAACAAAGATGATAAAGTAAATCCCAAATTTTACTATAGATATAAGGGGTTAATGGGGCTTCCCCGTCCCATTTTGGGGCAAATTTTTTTTTTTTTTTTAAATATCGTCATGTATATTCATCCCTATATTCCTCCTATATGCCATTCGAATTTCGTCAGAAACAGAGACTCCTACGACCTCCATCTAGACATAGTTGATTTAGAAAATCCTGCGACCATTATAAAAATGACGTCTGGATGGAGGTCATAGGAGTCTCTGTTTCTGACAAAATTCGAATGACATATAGAAGGGATATAGGATGAATATACATGGTGATATTTTTCCAAAAAAATAAAAAAAATGTACGAAAAATGGGGTGGGGCAGCCATGTTGGCTACCCCTAGGGGGCAACCCCATTTTTCCCTAGATATAATGGTAAGTATATGTCTTACTTTAAAAGTGACAATGTAATGAACTTTCAGAGCGGACAAGGTAAGACAACTTTGATATAAAAATTGCTACATAAAAGTAAAATATGTGTCTATGCAAATTATCTTATTTCATATAACCTACGTTAAACCCACATAAAATATACTCAATAATAACTAGTAAATTACCATGAATTGGATTCATGATAAAGATATTGTACTTGTAGTTGGATACATAATGTGTGTGCTTGCAATGTACAAGTTTCCTCATAATAATGAGGAATTCGAATTAAATAGACAACAAGACTACAACCTAAGTTTTGTATATCTCTATAGTTCTGATCTCTCATCGAATGTGCTTTGGAAGTATCATGTCTATGATGATTGATGACCCTAACTTTTGCTACTCGGGTTAAGTAATAATTATGGTCATTGCAACCTGAATAACAAGGCGGAGTCAACAAGAAAATCAGAACACTAAAATAGAAATCAAACAATCAAAATGTGGCAAGTGGTCTTGCTATTTATTTTTTACCTGGTACAGCTACCAGGGTCGAACACAAGGAGCACATAATGCAAAAGCTACGAAGTAGTCGAGAATCCAAGAAAGCAAAGAAATAGTGGTTTTTAATTTTTTAAAATTTTTTATGATGTTTAATTTAGGAGAAAGGCAAAAATAAACACTCACACAATTATTTAATAGCCCAAAAGTACTCAAAATTCAGCATAAAAATATTTTTGTGCTTATGAAATATTCCCATGTTTTGTGAATTTTCTTAGATTTTTTTGATTTTTTTATGATTTTTCTAAAAATCAAACAAGGTTAGAAATAACAACCAGTGTACAACTGGAATCTAAAGGAAAATTAAACTTACTTAAAATGCGTATAAAATTTGAGCAACAATTTTATGTGAAACTTCAAGCAAAAATCTAACTATAGAAGAAGAAAACACATTTTTTTGAATTTTTATGAATTTTCACTGATTTTTCTATGTTTTTTGTCTTTTTCAATTTTTTTAGGTTTTATAAGTGAGAATGAACTGAAAATTGGACAGAAGCTCAAGCAACACAAAGGAGCAATTAATATTTTTTTAAAAATTTTTCAAGGCTTTTTAAATTTTTTAGTTGATTTTCTAAGACAGACAGTGAAAATTTTTAGGGTTTTTGAATTTTTAAAAATGGTAAACACAATCAAAACAGAACATGAAATTCACCAAAATTCCTACACCATGGAAGGAGCCGTGTGTCAAAATTTCGTGAATTTTGGAATTAAAATGCAGTTTATTTAATTAAAAATAAAATACACAGCATATAGGGACCAAAATGCAAAGAAAACATGTCTCTGGACTAAAAAATAACACGCACGAAAACTATAGTTCCACGAATATCAGGACATGTCACAAATCTGCACGGATAGGGGTATACATGCAAATATGAAAACTAAAAATTCAAACTATAATAGTAAAGAAATCCAAGGTTCATACTACAAATATCCCCAATAACACGTGATGAAGCACATGGGTCTACACAGGCAGGACTAAAATGCAAATATCGAAAACTACAAGTGCTAAAATGCAAAAAGGTCCACTATATAACTTTTATTTTACAAACTTAAATGGAAACTAAAATAAACGCAAGGTAGACTGACAAATTATCCATGCAGCATGTGAGGGGGCGCGTGAATGATAGGTGGTGTCTACATCCTGTGCGTGGGCGAACAGCTCTGGATGCGTCAGGAGACAGTTCTGATGGTTGTCAGATGTCAGCTACATGAGTGGTACGGGACCGTTAGAACTGACATCTAACGGTCCGACACCTCCAGTTGAATGGGCGGCTGTGATGAAGATTGGACGATGGAGTCGATCCAATGACAAAAAGAAGGTATGGAGTAACTGTGTCAAGGTGAGCTTCGTCGGAACACATGCGAAGATCCGGAACTTCGATGAATGATCGGATGGCGCCATTAGTATCGTGAGGACCTTTCGCGTCGAATGGCCAGCTCGGATGGAGTAATTAACGGTCGGATCTGCGTAGCGATGGCTGGGACCTGGGCGAACTCCGATAAGGATGGTCGAAGGTGGATTGTGTAGTCTCCATGCGTGCTAAAGCCTGCAGGGTAATGCTCGGACTCGGAGGAATACTCCGGTCAGGGTTATTAGACCTAAAAGAACGAGAAGCGGTGGTGAATGGAAGGGGGGTCTCCGGCAAAAATGGTAGAGGAGACATATTTCCTAATCTCGACATGAGGATCGAAGGTCAGGGTGATCAGACTGCGAAAGAAGATGGAGGGCGAGCGGATGCGTCGATCTGAGCAGATGGGTAATGGTAACGAAGCTCCGACCGGCTAGTCGGAGCTAGTGGAGTGACTACGGAGTGCTAGTGCAAGATTGAGCAAATGAAGGAGCTAGGAATGATCGAATGGTTACATGATGGTCCAAATAAGATCCTAAGCTCTAAGGGATGTGAACGGTGGGTTTGTGGCCTCAACCACGCTACAGCTGGCAAAGGAGGCTCCTCACGGCGGTTCTCCGGCCACGACGGGTGAGCGTCGGCTACACAGCACCTCTTCGAGCACCAAAGGTGGCCCCCTACAGTTGTCACTACGGTGAAGGTAACTAGGGTATCAGAAAGGGGTGCGGTGTGAGCTACCCATCTGGGATCCCATGTAGCCGGAGGAAGGGGGCCAGGGCACACAATCCGAGGGAGATCTGCGCTTCCCTAGGGATCCGCGTAGATCCTGGATCCATGGGGAAGGCACGGCGGAAAATTGAAGCAAGGGGATGCATGACCCAGCCAGGATAATCGGGTGAAAATGAACCGGTGGAACAGTCGGGCCGGGTCAAGCCCTGGAAGAGGGGGTTGACCCGAGTCAACGTTCCTCCATGGACCAATCAGATTAAAGGATGTACAAAATATTTATAAATTCAATTAAAAATAGCAAATGATTTTAAATTGAAAAGTGTAAAAATAATAAATATTTGTTATTATCCCAACTATTTTTTTGTGATTTTTATTCATTTTTTAAAGAAATAAATTACAGTATATACAATATAATGTATTATATACAGGTATAAAATACCTATGTATTTTGTACAATTATTTTTATTTTATTATTTTTACATAAATACCCCAATTTTGTATTTGATTTATTTACAACATTATATTTGGAATATAAAATAATTTTTAGATTATTTTTATTATTTATTTACAAGTATAAATAAAATAGGGAAAGATACATATATACATGTGTTATGTACAAGGTGATAGAGATTATTATTTTATTTTTATTTTTCTCATTTTTATTTTTTAGAAGTATATACAAGGAGATAGGAACACCTTCTTATCTTTATTTTTAGAAATAAATTATATAGATAAATATATATACATAAGTGATACATATGTACAAGGTAGAGTGGCCCTATCTCTCTCTACATATTTTATTTGGCGATCAGGCCAATTCTTGGCCCTCTCTTAGGTTCAGGTCACTCAATATTTATTCCAAATATTTCCTTCTTTTTCTTTTATTCTTTATTCTTTTATTTTTGTTCAAATATATGCTAATTATTAGATATTAACAAGTGCATGCTCAATGTTAATTTATTGTATTTACAACTATTTACATGATGCTTTGCCAAGATATTTAGCTAAAATAAAAGAATAAAGAGTGATGAATGAGGATTCATCACCGCCCTATACTTTACTTTTGCTAGTCCCTTAGGAAACACTTATTTGGAAAAGAAGTGAAAAGAAAAAGAAGGTAAATCAAGGTTGATTATTAAACTTGTCTTCTTTAAATTGAAGTATGGAGCTCAGTCAGACCTTTGGATTACTAATGTGTCAGAACCTTATTTGGACTTATGTTTAAAACTCAACAGCCTCTAATTTCCACCAATCTACGATCAAGACTCCTCAACAATCCAGATCAGAACAAGTCTATATACACAAACTCTAATGACCATGAATCTTTTCTTGTACTTCATAAGTGATATTTAGCCCCCCACCTCTAACAACCCCCCTCAACAAGGTAACTCTAATGCCCTAGTCTGGCAGCTCTTTCCTCAAGGAGAGGGGTATTCCCTTCTAAGTTCAAGTTCAACCGACTCAAGAAGAGGAGGAAGAAGAGAATGGACCATGACCAATGTAGCCATTTATCCTTGGGAGACCAACCATTGTAGCTAAATCTCCCGCTGCAAGCTTCATGAGATGAGAATGTGCAACATAAGCTTTGCTTTATTTGACTACATAAACTCCTGTGGGTATTTTATTTTCAATCAGACCAACCACTTTTTTGGAGCTTTTCGTTCTTTGCACATTTTTTTGATGTGCATATGTACAACATATCTACATGGTGCAACATGCATACATAAGGAGTTTTTCCTCTTGAGCCAGTATACTATCCCTCTTTTGAAGCTTTATTGCTACCCACAACTCCTGTCTTTAGAACTCAACACCACCAGACCAAGTTGAGACGTACTTCCTTCACTAAAAGAAAAAGAGAGGTTCCGCCTAGAAGTACCACCCTCATATGCTACCCCAAGCCAAAGAAGACTGCCTCCTCACCACATCATCTGTGGAGTGTTATGTGTAAGGTGTTGGTGCTAGTAAAGCCATTGTCTATGAGAGTCATGTGTGCATTGTTAAGTGTTCTACTTAGGCTCATCAAGATGACATATGATCATAGCCTAGTGGACTCAAAGAATTAAGTCCCCAAATGGTCCTGAAAAGTCTTAACCCTAAGCCCTATAAGGTTCCTCTTAGAATTAGGTGGATTAATGTCTTAACTAAGATCCATTTTCCAATTTAATTCCAGGATAGTTTAAATGTCAACTATGATTCAGAAAAACTGTACAAATATATACAAAAATCTTTTCATGCATGTTTTTGGAAGATGTGCAAAATTTTTGAAAAATGTTTGAATGAATGAATGCATGAATGTAGAAGTTTTGTAAAATATTTACACACATTTACACAAGGGTTTTTGCAAACTTTTGTTTTTCAAACATTTTACAAAAATTTTGTACTATATACATAATTTTGATATCAAAATATTTACAAATTCTTTACACAAAACATTTTTACAAACATTTGTACAAAAATAATTTTTATAAATAGTTATGTATGTGCAAGAAAGGATTTTATGTACAAGGAAAAAAAATGAATTTTTATGGTATTTAGATAATAGAATTTAAGCCATTTTATTTATTAATACACTTACACAAAGTACGAGTTATGGCTTAAGTATATATGAAATATATATGACACCCCGTAATATTTAGCTCGAACAATGTCCTCGGTGTGGATTGAGAACGATGAAGAAGACATTACTCGTGCTTAGTATAGGGAAGTGAAAAAGAATGGTATACTACAACGACGAATCAAAGAATAGAATGAAGAGAGCTCGATGTTTCCCTTTATACTTAGGATCAAGTAATCCTAAGTATAGCAGACTATTCATAAGGGGAAATCCGAGTGAAAGAATGTATAGGATTTACCTCCCCTATACTTAAGGCGAAAGTTCCCTAAGTATAGGCAGCAAAGTAGAGGTAAAAAGAATCAAAAGAATACTCAAGAATACAACACACCCCCCATACTTAGGGTAAAGTACACCCTAAGTATAGCATAATCATAGGATGCAGATGGGGTGTGGGACTATAGAATGAGAAGATATGCACATCTGGACCTATACATGGCGGGGGACAGTGATAATCAGGCATGAGATGCACTAGGTGAATCAAAGACCACATCTCACGCATAATGAATAGGGGCGTCGTCAACGACCAACGGCTCATGATCTAGATATGGTTTGAGCTGCTTCCCGTTAACACAAAAGGTAGAATCAGATGACACTTCAGATATGTCAATGCTTCCATTGTCATGTACCTTTCGGACCAGGTATGTTCCCTTCCACTTGCTCTGCAACTTCCCTGGAAATAATCTAAGCCTGGCATCAAATAACGATACTCTCTGATCTGGCTCAAACTGCTTGTGGCTGATATGCGAATCATGCCACTCCTTCACTCGCTCCTTGTAATGTAGGATGCTTGAAAAGGCTGCATCTCTAAGCTCCTTCAGGGCTGCTAATTCGACCTTCCTCTGATCTCCTATACTCATTGGATCCAAAAGTATGTCTGTGACAGCCCAAATTGACTTGTGCCTAATCTCAACATCTAAATGGCAAGGCTTTCTATAAACGAGGCAAAAGGTATATGTACCCAAGGGAGTCTTGAAGGACGTTTGCTATGCCCACAAGACCGAGTCCAAAAGCTGTGACCAATCCTTTCGGTCAGAGAGGACGACCTTCTGCAATATAGTCTTGATCTCCTTATTCGACACTTTAGCAAGACCATTTGTCTGAGGATGATATGGAGTGGCTACTCGATGGTCAATGTTGTACTCGCTAGCAAGGGCCTTTACCTTGCCATTAATGAAACGAGAACCACCGTCAGATATCAAAACTCAGGGTACACCGAACAGTGAAATGATATACTTCTTCAAAAATCTGCAAACAGTCCTAGCATCTGCGGTTCGGGGGGGATGGCCTCGACTCAATGACTCAAATAATCAACGGCCAACAGAATGTACTTGAATCCCTGACTCTTAGGGAATGGACCCATGAAATAAGTGCCCCATGCATCAAAAACCTCACATAAGTGAATGTGCTGCATCAGCATCATGTCACACTGTCCACAAGTGCCCATCTTCTGACAGTTAGTACATCTCTTCATGAATTCGTCAGAATCCTTGAAGAGAGTAGGCCACCATAGGCCGGATTGGAGCACTTTCTGTACCATTCTCCTCCCAGAGTGATGTCCTCCTGCCTCCAGCTTGTGGTAGTAGGTGAGGACGCTATGGTGCTCCTCTTGAGGAATGCACCATCGTCAGACTCTATCCCCTCCTTCATGGTAAAGGATGGGATCCTCCTAATGGTAAGACTTGGCCTTCGTTAGGAAGGTCTCAAGTCGCTGCCTGGGCCAACCTTGTGGAACTTTCTTGGCAACAAGATAGTTCACAATGTCAGT
The DNA here is from genome assembly GCA_037367405.1 of Ottelia alismoides. Lineage (NCBI taxonomy): Eukaryota > Viridiplantae > Streptophyta > Magnoliopsida > Alismatales > Hydrocharitaceae > Ottelia > Ottelia alismoides. The sequence goes on along the minus strand of JAZKJV010010216.1, from coordinate 254,311 downwards.
GTACCACGGGAGCGAGGCTATATCAAGGATCGCCTCGTCTGGGATGGTCTCACATATAGGATCAATCTGCTCAGAATAATCAAGATGCTCTAATCGGGAGAGATGATCTACCACCACATTCTTGACTCCAGGCTTATCCTTAATCTCAATATCGAACTCCTGGAATAGAAGGATCCATCTAGTCAATCTCACTTTGACATCCTTCTTTTCCATGAGGTACCTGATGGTGGTATGGTCAGTAAAGATAGTCACCCTAAATCCAATGATGTAAGATCTGAACTTATCTAGGGCAAAGACTATGGCTAGCATCTCCTTATCAGTGACAGTGTAGTTCTGTTGTGCGGCATCCAATGTACGACTAGCGTAGTGAATGGAAAAAGGCAATTTATCCCTCCTCTGTCCCAGCATGACCCCTACGGCAAAATCGAAGGCATCCGCCATGATCTCGATTGGGAGAGACAAATCAGGCGGTTGGAGGACATGAGCCTCAACAACTATGCTCTTGAGAGACTCAAATGAAGCAAGACACTTATCATCTGCAATGAACTCGGTGTCTTTGGTCAGCAAATCAGTCAACGGTAGGGTGATCCTGCTGAAATCATGAATGAATCTTTGGAATTTTAAGAGCGACGGTTAACCAACTACAAATTTAAGAGCACAATTAACTATTTAAGAGCGACGGTTAACCAACTACAAATTTAAGAGCACAAATTGGGCAAAATATGTAAATTTCCACAAAATAATTAATTATTATTTAACCATCAATCACAAAAATGTCTACAATATGTCAAAATGTAGAGAATTGAATTACAAACATCACGCTATTTTTGGATTAATAAAATAGTGTAAAGAAGAGGTCCAAAATTACGGGGGAACACAGGGGTGTAATCTACAAATATAATAAATAAAATAAAAAGATTGACAGGGACCTATATGTAATTACCAATTTCCTGGAGATTCTTCTGCAAAATTGCCACCAGGTCACGTCACAAGCACGTGACGTGGTCGGTGGGGGCGTGCACGTAATATGGATGACTATCGGTGGGGCTTTTGTAAATTGCCCAAGGAGGCACGTGCGCAGCACGTAACCCCTGGGCTGCTGACCTGGAGACATTTCCTTTGCACGTGCGTTGCACGTGGGAGGACTTCGGGGCTTGAGCCCGGTGGCTGGGGCGGTGGTCCTGGAGGCGTGCGAAGGGCCTCGGCCAAGGGAGGTGGAGGTGGATCGGTTAGCGATGTCGGAGGTGTTGGATAGCTTGGTGAAGTTGAGGCGTTGTTGGAGCAGATCGATGTCATTGGCGGTCGAGGATGAAGGTCGGAGAAGCATGGACGAAGGCAGAGTTGTGGGCAGAGTAAGTCGGTGGACGATAAACGGCCGTGGGTCGTAGATGAAGATGGAAGCGTGGTTGTCACCGACACACGGCCGAGGATGGTGGATGTAGCTGCAAAGAGAGAGAGAGAGAGAGAGAGAGATAGATAGATAGAGAGTATACCTAGGAGAAGAATAGGGCTCGACGACGTTGGGAGCGGCCGGAGCTGAGCAGCGATGGCGAGGGGCGCTCCGGCTGCAGGTGAAGCACGACGAGGTACTTCGGATCTCGTCAATCCTTGGTTGTCACGGCCAGAGGAGAAGCACGACAGATGGGTCCTGAGGGAGGCGGCATTGGTTCTTAAATACGAGAGAAGGAGAGGTTCGACGATGGAAGGTTGGCTGGGATTGTGATTCGATGGAGTGGCGCACGATTCGCGGGAGAAGGGAGATTAGATTGGAGAAGATCGGAGATTGGCGACGGTGACGGGATTTGCGATCGGAGGAGCGGCCCGTGAAAATTGCGGAGGAGATCGGTAGGGCAGCGGTGATTTCTTTCCAAAGGGGGACGGATGAGGACCACGCACAGGCGCCGTCCTATCGAGCACGATCGGACGACCCTAGTTGCGCCACATGGTGGGCGGGTGAAGTCCATAGAAGCATGTGCGCGGCACGTGCGTGGGAGGCACATGCTTTGCACGTGCGGGATTTTATTTTTTTATAAAGACAACTTAAAAAGGCAGAAAATGGCTGACACGTGGCGGCACCAGGTACGGCCACGTGTCAGCACAAAAAAATTCGACAATAAAGATTTTGAAAAATAGATGAAAATAGTAAATGACCTCGTATCAAAAATGTTTCTTCACAAAAATTGCTCGTCTCGATGAGATCTACAACTTTCATGAAGACATCAAAATCAAAATCGATCATTTGCACAAAGTGGTATTTTTGGGGTATCCCATGTACATAGAACACCTTGAGTTTGGGGTTTTATAATTTTTATGTTTTTGTTAGATCAGATAAAAATCCGGAAAAAATATGATAAATCAGAGATAAATAAATACACATTAATCTAATTTTTTTTGGATTTTCTATTAATCAATAAAATATGTACATAAAATAATAGGTCAAAAACCGCTAAAATATACAGTATACAAAAGGGCCCAAAATCCAACTTTCACATATGAGCTCCGATTCACTTGAACTTGGTCTTGTTTTGAAGGTAATTGAATGCACAGTAGTTCAAAAGTGAGTAGGATTAAATCGGACATTGGATGAGGAAGATATGAGGTTTTTAGTCCGGAGATCCTAAAACTAGGGTTTGGTTTTTTTCTCCACTTGTTTGGGCTAGTTATTTTTTTTTATTTTCTTTATTCTTGTTAGTGATATGTACACAGTGGAGGTGGTCTTGGTTTATTCGGAGTTAGCATGAATGAGTTAAAAATCGGGGAAGGTAGGCTATTTACAGGTCAATTTTGGCTTGGATTTTTGGCTTCTTTTATGTGCAGAAATTTGTGCTAAAATGCCATTCTTATGAAAACATGTAGGGATGCTAATTATGCAGAATAGATGCATGAATGCTGTTGATTTTAAGGGATTTGAGCTTTAAAAATGAGATTTAGAGTGATGAATCCGAGATTCGTCATCCCCCTATACTTAAAGCATGCTCGTCCCTAAGCAAAAAAAAGATATGCCATGAAGTGAAATGAGATTAGGTTCCATACCAAGACCATGAGCTGAAGGTGAAAATGAATCTTAGAATCAACCATTGGATTAATAGTGTGGCGAAACTTTTGTGAGACTTAGAATTTTAAAATCAACAACCCTCAAGTTCTACAAATAATTGCTTACAGTTTCAGCTCAAAAGTCATCTTAGATCCATCCTCTTCCCAAAGCATACCCTATGAACATTGAACAACCGACTCATGTGTGTGAAAGGTTTTAGCTCTTCCCACCCATAATGCCGGACTACCGCGCAAACCTCCTCTCTAATAACTCATCCTCGGGGAGTCAGGTATTTCCTTCTAAGGTCTATCGCGCTGTGTTCACAATCAAATTGGGGGAGAAGTTAGAAGAATGAGAAAAGAACTGGAGGGTGGCCAGTGTAGTCACCGTTCCTTGTGAAGATGGCCAGTGTAACCGAGTCTCCACCAAGATCTGCAGGTTTCTTGAAGCTTGTACCTTTTGGTCAGATATTTATTTGGTAGAATGCATCTTTGTATTTGGAATTTTTGGTAGTTCTGCTTGGATCTTGTTGTGCCCCTACGGATATAGAATCTTTTGTTTCCATACATTATTTTGGGGTCTTAGAAAAAATTGTGCCCAGCTGTCCATCCCTTTTCCGAAGCTTTATTTCAACCCGTACTCTGGTCTTTAGATTTCCACGCTACCAGAAAATAAACTCACACAGTCTTCCAACATCCCGTCTGAGTTGAACTAAGTGCATAATGTGAGAGTACAAATTAATTCCTTATTCCAGAGTTGTTCCCAGAATGAAGAGACCAGGTTAGACACAAAGAGTCAAACTCTGTATAGTATCATGTGGATTCAAAGAATTAAGTCAACGACCTGAAGATTCCAAAATCCTATTTCTCAGTGAAGTTCCTCTGAAAATTAGGTGGATTAAGGTCAAGTCAAGACCACTCTCAGTTTCGGCTCATAACTCGGTGTAAAACCCAATGACTTTTCAACGAAGCAAATGAATGCGATGTTGAATGAAGTTCATGTGTGTGGAATGCAGACACATTTTTTCTTTTGATTTTTTTATGCAAGGGATTTTTGTTGTTATTGTTTTTTTAATGCAAAAAATGAATAAGAAGCCATTTTTTCTTTTCAAAAACATTGGGCACAGTCAGTGTTAGTAGCAAAACTTTTTTTTCTATTTCTTTTATTTTGTTGTGTTTTTTTAATTACCCATCTTGTAAATACATATAGACTTACGTGAAAGTACGAGGTATGGCTAAAATATATACACAGTATATATACAGACCCCCCTATACTTAGCGAGTGTTGTGTCCTCAGAGCACAAGAAGCGTAATAAAGGCAGCTCAAAAATTGATATACAATGGTCTGCCCTCCCTATACTTAGACTATGAATAGTCTAAGTATAGAAGAAGAGTGCAAAAAGAGGCGGTCGGGATATGTAAATGAGGAGAGTATATACAGGTGGTTGTCGGTTCCCCCTGTACTTAGGCTCTGGTCAGCCTAAATATAAGAGAAAGGTGAAAATGGAGTGATCGGGAGAAGTAGTGTGATGCGGGAAAATGGTATATACAGATGGCATCTCCCCCCCCCCCCCATACCTAGGCCTTGGCCTAAGTAGAGGAAGAAGCTGTAGAAGGAGACCGATGTGGTCGGGAGGGAAGGTGGGATTGATCTGATAAATCTTCGATGTCTTTCCTCTACGTGAAATAGATGACCTCAACTTGAACTGTATGCTCTTGGGATGATTCTATATATGGCTTCAGTAATTGTCCATTCTCTGAGAAAGGTTGTGCATCATCTTTGAGTTCTGCAATATCCACACTTCCATTGGTATGCACATCGATGACAACATAGGGACCCGTCCATTTTGATTTCAGTTTCCTATGAAAAATCTTTAACCGAGCATTAAACAACCACACTTTCTGCCCAGGGACAAAGATTTTATCTTGAATGTGTCTATTATGCCATCTCTTGACCTTGTCCTTATAGATTACACTGTTGTCATATGCTCAGTTTTGGATTTCAATTAGCTCATTCAAATTTAAGTCTCCACATAATTTCCCAACGTAACAACTCCAATTAAACTTTTTGATTGCCATTCAGATTTGTGAATTAATTCTGCAGGTAGATGGCATGGCTTGCCATAGATCATCGTAAAAGGTGAAGTACCGAGTGGAGTCTTATAGGCTGTCCTATAGGCCCATAGAACTTGGTCCAATAGTTTTGACAAATCCTTCCTATCTGGACGAACCAACTTTTGAAGAATTCCCTTCACCTCTCTATTAGAAACTTCTGCGATGCCATTAGATTGTGGATGATATGGGTTGGCTATTCTATGCTCAAATTTGTACTCATTAGCCAAAGATCTCATTTCCTTATTCACGAAGTGGCTACCTCCATCAGAAATCAAAACTTTTGGTATTCCGAACCTTGCAATGATATTATCCTTGATGAACTTACAGATGATTTTGCTATCTGCGGTTCGGGTTGGAATTGCCTCTACCCATCGAGACAAATAATCAACACCTAACAAGATGTACTCAAATCCATTTCTATTGGGAAAGGGACCCATAAAATCAATCTCCCATGCAACGAAAACATCACAGACAATCATATGTTGCATGGGCATTTCATCCCTATAACCAACAGTCCCTCCCATCCTTTGGCAAATCGGGCAAAGACCGCACAAATTCATTAGCATCACGAAATAAGGTCTACCAGTAAAATCCACATTGGAGTACCTTGTGCGTGGTTCTCTATCCCGAATGGTGTCCTCTGGCCTCGAGAGTATGACAATGTGTGAGGACACTCTGGTATTCTTCTTGAGGAATACATCTTCGCCAGACACAATCTGCTCCTTCATAGAAAAGGAAAGGATCGTCCCAATGGTATTTTCTTGAATCCGACTTCAGTCGATCAATCATTCTCTTGGTCCACTCAAAGGGAACCTTCTTGGAGACAAGATAGTTCACGATGTTGGAATACCATGGGGTTGAATCAATAATGCAAACAGATTCGGCTGGAAAAGTCTCCTTAATAGGTCCAGTGTCAGGATAATCATTTTGCTCAATTCGGGAAAGGTGATCACCAACAATATTTTTTATTCCAGGTTTATCCTTGATCTCCAAATTAAAGTCCTGGATTAACAAGATCCACCTCAAAAGCCGTGCCATGACATCTTTCTTATCCATGAGGTATCTAATTGTCGTATGATCAGTGAAAATTATCACCTTTGAGTCCAATTTTATGATCTGAATTTTTAAAGGGCCCAAACAACCGCGAGCATTTCCTTTTCAGTCACTGTATAATTTTTCTGTGCAGGATCCAATACTTTTCTCGCATAGTGAATCGCGTAAGGGATTCCATCCCGTCTTTGTCCAAGCACAACTCTGACAGTGAAATCCGATGCATAAGTCATGATCTCAAAGGGAAGAGATTGTCGGTAGCTTGTAATATTGGCGATTCACATATTTTCTTTTTCAGGAGCTCGAAGGCCTCAAGACACTTGTGATTTATAATAAACTCGGTGTCTTTTCCTAAGAGCTCAGTCAGTGGGCGGGCAATCTTCGAAAAATTAGGAATAAACCGTCGATAAAATCCAACACGCCCTAGAAAAGACCTCACTGACTTGACGTTGGTTGGTGGCTCAAGTTTCTATATTACATCCACCTTGGCAGGGTCGACCTCCATTCCCTTTTTGGAGATGACATGCCCCAACACGATACCCTCGGTCGCCATAAAATGACTCTTCTCCTAGGAGAGTACCAAATTAACCTCCTTGCATCTCTTGAGGACTCGGTCCAAGTGCGCTAAACATGTATCAAATGATTTACCATGGACCGAGAAGTCATCCATGAGGACTTCCCGGAAATCACCCACCATTTCGGCAAATAGGGCAATCATGCACCGCTGAAATGTGCCTGGGGAATTACAAAGCCCGAATGGCATGCGCTTGAATACGTAGGTACCGAAGGGACATGTAAATGTGGTTTTTCCTGATCCTCGGGAGTGATAGCCATTTGATTGTAGCCAGAGTACCCATCAAGAAAATAGAAGAATGCTTTCCCTGCAAGTCTCTCCAAGATTTGATCAATAAATGGCTGTGGAAAGTAATCTTTCTTGGTCGCAGCATTTGAACGCCTGTAATCAACACAGACACGCCACGACATGGGCACTCGGGTCATGATCTCTACCCCCTCCTCGTTGGTGACCATCTGGATTGCCGACTTCTTCGGGATGACATGAAGGGGGTCACCAACTTGGAGTCAGAAATGGGGTATATAAATCCTGCTTTGCACCATTTTTCTATTTCTTTCTTAACTACTTCCCGAAGATTGGGGTTTAATCTTCTCTGAAATTCACGGCAAGTCCTTGCGTTATCCTCAACTTAAATTTGGTGCGAGCAGAGAGTGGGGTTGATTCCTACGAGATCCGACACAGTCCAAACGATGGATTTTCGATTTCGCTCAAGGACTTCTAGAAGTCTAGATTCTTGGTTCATGGTTAATGATGAACTAATAATCACAGGGAAGTTATCTTTAGGTCCGTTGAGAAATGCATACTTCTGTGTGGGAGGGAGGGGTTTCTGCTCCGGCAAATCTGAATCATCAATCAAGTCTGGCTGAATGTCTTTTAATTCTAGCTCTGTGCTGGTTGATGGTGAATCATTCTGTAGTATGTTAGCCACTAATCCTGAAGGGATGTGAGTCGGAACGCAAAAGTAGTGCGGTAATTCGGCCAAAGCCGCGTTCGAATCATCATCGAGTTTTCTTGATTTTCCCGAAGAAGATGGGATTAACAAATCCGAAAGGATTTCTATGTCATCAAGATTATAAACATCCGAGTGTTTAGATTTGTCTAGCAATAGGTCACATACTGTATGGCGCATTTTTCTTCCTCTACTGTGGTGGTATCAATCTAAAGATCTAGAAGTTGGTCCCATGTCCCATAAGTGCTAATGAGATTGCACTCGGATGTTTCGGCATCTTCAGTGGTGGATTCAGAATATGGTCTTTGCCACTTTATTTGTTTGATCTCCAAATACACTTCTCCATCTAGGGAGCAGAATTTCATCATTCCGGTGTCGTAATCGAATACAGCCTTGGCGGTTCTTAAGTATGGTCTTCCAAGAATGATTTGCGATTCTTTCCAATGGTTCGGGGTCTCCATATCAAGGACAGTGAAGTCCACTTTGTATTTCGTACCCTCAACCATAATGATAACATTTTTCACTTCTCCCTTAGGTCTTTTAGTTGATTTGTCAGCGAATTGGAGTAAAGATATTGATTTCTGAAGAGGACCTATCTCAGATCTATAATATAAGGCTAAGGGAAGAAGACTGATGGAAGAACCATTGTCGAGAAGTGTGCGTGCGAACGCAATGCCGCCGATGCGACTTTCTACATAATGAGCACCCAGATCTCTTTTCTTCCTTGGTAAATGATGATTTCTAACGCATTTGGTAGTGGCCACTGTCAGAACATGAGTCTCCACAAACTGATTTGTTTTCTTTGTACGAGTCCTGGTGGGAGTACATTTCATTTTCAAGTATTTCTGAAATGCTAGATTACTGGCCACATACTGATCAAAGGGTACTTTGACTGTAATATTCTGCTCGCAGAATTTTTCCATCACTGGGTCACTCTGAATGTTTTTCTTTTGTTTTCCTTTCTTAAGAGCTTGGGGGAAAGGAATGGAAGCATTTGAGACAGGAGAAAGAGAGCCAGAATCATAAATAAGAGCATGGAGTTCTTATTACAATCAGAATGTTTTTGATAATAATCATCTTGCTGAAATGGTGACAAAGGTATTTTTGCAGCAACTAGAGGTTCAAGGTCCCCTGCGGTCTTCATAGATTCTTTTCTTTTATCTCTAGCTGGAATCCTCGGGTGTCCTTCTTCATCCTCAGAAGCATCCTCCGATTAACCTTCCGAGTCTTGATGGTCCGATTCCCTTGCCCGGTTAGGTATGACCACGGTCCTTCCGCTCCTGAGTGACATGGCATTGATATTGTCAAACGAAAGGATCTCATGTTCAGATGTGGAAAAATCTGAATAATACACCTGGCTATTGTGTTGAGATGATTGAGATCTATTCAATCTATTTAGATTAGCTTGAACTTGGGCGGGAATGGTTGTGGCTGGGGCTGTCTGTTCATCCCTCCAACGGGATAAGCGATTAACATCTACCTGTAAATCATACAGCTCATTTCGAAAACTTCGAATTTCCTCCAGCATCTGTCTTTGGATGTCTACCGGTTCTTCTGGATGTTTGGATGATTGAGATGCTTGATTTGGAGCTTGATATTGCTGATGATGTTGCTGAGGTTGCTTCTGACAGTTGTGTGGCTGCTGCTGCCTCGAGTGCTGAGTGTGTTGTGGAGCTGTGGGAAATGCGGCATTGTAGAAGGTGAGTGGACGTTGATATTGTTGTCAGTCCCCCATATTACCCTGTCGGGTAGTTTCCTGTGTGTACCAAATGTCGTTTATTTCGAATGTCAGAGGCGGGGCTTCTTCGACTGTCTCGACTGGTGGAGGTGATTGTTGGGAAGGTTGGGCACAGGATTGGTCCTGAGCCCATGGTTGATGTTGTCCTGACCTTGGATGCTCCTGGCATGATGCACATGATAGATCGGGGCTGTAGGTGCAGTAGGTATACCTATCTTGGATACCTTCTCAGTTAGCTCCTCCATTTACTTTGGAAACTGAGAGAACCGGTTGTCGATGTCGTTCACCCTTTTATGAATGTGATCCACCAGTATTAATTTATCTGCGATGATGTTCATGTTGGGAATCAAATCCTCTACTATTTCGGTGACAGCTTTCTTCCCTCCTTTGGCTTGAAAGGTGTTCAGGGAATCAATGTAATCTCTACTAGCGATTTTTGAACGGCTAATCTCCTCCATCTGCTCCAGTATTTTCCAGACGGTATCAGCTCCTTGAGATGTGTAATTTCCTCCACCGGCGGCGCTGACTAAACCCTAAGTCCCGTGGTTAAGACTAGAATAGAGTGACTGAACCAGGATGTTATTATCTAGGTCATGGCAGGGACATTTCTGAGCAGATCTTTAAATCTATCCCATGCATCACAAAGTGGTTCATTTGGCATTTGAGAGAAGCTAGTGATGCGAGTCCTCATTTGATTGCTTCGACTAAAAGGGTAGAATTTCTTCAAGAATAGGTTCTTGAACCTATCATAAGTGGTCACCGTCACTCCCAAATTTTTCACCCAGTAATCTACCTACCTTTCAAGGCGAAAGGTAATGCAGTGAGACAAATGTAGTCCTGGTTGACTTGTGTGTGCCTCTGATTAGAACATACTAGCTCCAAATCACGCAAAAAATCATATGGTTCTTCATCTGCATTACCATGAAATTGTGGTAATTGACTCAGGAAGTGTGGATTTAGTTCATGGTGAACCTCAGGTTGAGGTGGCTGCAAGTAATTTCTAACTCTGTATTGCCCAATTTTGTATGTGGCTTCCATTGGTGGTTCTCCCTCTGCATTTAACCGTTCTAGTTATTCCCTCATTAAATTTTGTTGTTGTTCAGACGCGGCTAATCTTGCGAGAACCATTTGCATTGGATCTTCATTGAGTTCCTCTTCCTGATTGCTCTTCTTTGGAGGCATCTTTCATGAGTTCTTCTTTTCACCTTAAGATTGTGAAAAATTTGAGTCAATATTTTGGAAATGATTATAAGAGGATGATTCAAGGGGAAGGTGTCCATGAATCCAAGGTGGTTCTGAGTAAGAGTGGCTCAGAACATTGAGACTGGAAAGTTTGTGGCAGTCAAAAAAGGTTCGCTGAGTCCGAACAGAAATTACCACAATATTCCATTCTCGAATCTAAGAGATTATCAAGAGGTGTATGAATTATGATCTAGGCAAAAGTGTGCGGTATTCGATGATCAACTAAGTTTTACGCACAAATCAAACACAATACAAAGTTTTGTTTCACCAACTCACTCAATGAAGGTCGTAAGAGTTCAGTCAGTTATCTTCTCTAATTTTAATTGGTGAGAAGTCAAATCTTACAAACCATTTAACGAGCTGTTGGGTGCCAAAATTTCCTTAAAGACTGTCCCGGGTTCGTACGACTAGTTGCATCCACTTTCAGCTAGTATAGGTGTAAGTACGGACCGTAAAACGGCTACCCGTGTTACTTAAGGACGGAGCCTTACGTAGTGTCCTTTAAACCACCCACTCTGCTAAGGAAGTCCGGACCGTTTACCGGCTACCCGTATTCCTCACTGAGAAGTAGTTAATCGTTTTTTAAAATCAGTAGTCTATATGAAAATCTTGGCTTGGCTCTAACCTAGTGTGCGTCTCTCTTCTCGTTGCAAGATAAAGACAAACAATGTCAGGGTTGCTCTCCCGCAAGAATTATTGATTTTATGGGTTCTTAAAATCGGCAATATTTAGCAGTCCCAATTTTAATTTGGTGATCACTGAAGAAATTAAGTGAGCAAAAAAATATACGTCTACCGTCCAGTCCCAATTTCCTTTAGATTTAAGTGATAAAACAAGAGGGAGGAGTTCGGTAAAAGCCGATGCACGCGAAAAACTATGATGTATGCTCAGTTAGAAGACATATAGTGAATCCTCGCAATCTCCATGTGGGATGCTAGACAGAAATTTAAATTTATTCTATATGAGATGCAAGCCGATGAAAAGCCGCACCTAAGCAGAAAGTTCTATTAGCGGGGAAGAATTGAGTTAAATTTTTGGCTAAATTGAAGATCTATGTGTGTCTCAATTAATAGTGCAGTATGGCTTAATCCTACAATCACAATCAAAAATTTAAAATGCTTAGAGAACCGTATGTGCAAGTCTAATCTAATCGCCACTCAAGTCGGGCCCCACCCTCAGCGGAGAGTAAAACAGGCCACGACACACCACAGAATAAAGTCATAGGTTTTTCTACACACGCGAGAGTCCAAATGGACACCGTTGTAAATAAGCAATTAATTACAAAAATTTAAGTTCAGAAAAATAAATTCTAGACTCTACTCTCTCTCACGACTCGACTCAATCTTAATTTTAATTGCTACTTTTGCGGAAGTCGGTGAAGTTGCGTAGGTTCTTTGAAAAACCGCTCCATGTACGCCGAGTACCTCATAAGAAAAATAAGAGAAATAGTGTAAGAGAGTGACTCAAAAATATATGAAAAATAAATGCCAAAAATAAATTGCAGGAAAAAAATTGGAATTTACAATAAAAGAAATTCGGGGGTCAGACTACCTTAATGTGGAAAACCGAACGAAAATTTTCAAAACAAAAATCTAAGTCGTTTGCCTCCTCGGCAATGGCGCCATCCGACGTATCCGTAAAAGCCGAGTTAAGGAGTTGTTTACGTATCCGTAAAAGCCGAGTTAAGGAGTTGTTTTTATGTGTTCGTACGTTGTAGGCGGCAATCGAAAATGGTCAAGAAAATAACCACACAGAATTTAATCAATTTTTAATCATGTGGTTTTATGTTTATTTTACTTGGGCAAGTCCCAAGGTCGATCACAAGGAGGCAAAGGAACAATCTAGAGTTATGTCAATGCAATTAAAGGGTGCAAAATGCAATTTTGGCCTATTTTAGGGATAAAAATGAAAACTACGTTCAAACGATGTCCGAAATATACGAAACTTGAACGAGATGATAATTATGACAGTAATTTTTTTTGGAATTTTAGGATGCAATATGAATTTTTTATGAACTTTTAATTGCAAACCGAATGAATTTCAATATTTAATTATAATAAATATTAAACCTAATTATTTTCAAGCGATGAAATTATCTAAGATCTATCACTAGGAGATTGATCTCGGCAAAATCTTAAACCTCGAAAATGTGAGATCTAATACCTATTAAAAATTAAACATTGAAATGTGCAAAATGATTTTTACAGGGCAAACTGTGCATGCAAAAGCATATATTTTTGGGCGCAATGTTAAACACAATTAACTCTACAATATGTGATTTTTCCAGAATTTTTCGAGCGACAGTTAATCAACTATAAATTTAAGAGCACAAATTGGGTAAAATATGTAAATTTCCATAAAATAATTAATTATTATTTAACTATCAATTACAAAAATGTCTACAATATGTCCAAATGTAGAGAATTGATAACAAACATCATGTTATTTTTGGATTAATAAAATAGTGTAAAGAAGAGGTCCAAAATTACGGGGGAACACAGGGGTGTAACCTGCAAATATAATAAATAAAATAAAAAGACAGACGGGGACCTATATGTAATTACCAATTTCCTGGAGATTCTTCTGCAAAATTGCCACCAGGTCACGTGACAAGCACGTGACCTGGTCGGTGGGGGCGTGCGCGTAATATGGATGAGTATCGGGGGGCTTCTGTAAATTGCCCAAGGGGGCACGTGCGCAGCATGTGACCCTTGGGTTGCTGGTCTGGAGACGTTTCCTCCGCACGTGCGCTGCACGTGGGAGGACCTCGGGGCTTGAGCCCGGTGGCTAGGGCAGTGGTCCTGGAGGCCTGCGTAGGGCCCCGACCAAGGGAGGCAGAGGTGGACCGGTTGGCGCTGGCGGAGGTGTTGGATAGCTCGGTGAAGTTGAGGCATGGTCGGATTAGATCGGGGTCGTTGGCGGTCGAGGATGAAGGTCGGAGAAGCGTGGACGATGGCAGAGTTGTTGGCGAAGTAAGTCGGTGGCCGACAAACGGCCATGGGTCATTGATGAAGATGGAGGCGCGGTTGTGGCCGACACACGGCCGAGGATGGTGGATGTAGCGGCGAAGAGAGACAGAGAGATAGAGAGAGTATACATGGGAGAAGAATAGGGCTCGAAGGCATTCGGAGTGGCCGGAGCTGAGCAGCGACGGCGAGGGGCGCTCTGGATGCAGACGAAGCATGGCGAGGTACTTCAGATCTCGCCGATCCTTGGTTGTCATGGCCAGAGGAGAAGCACGGCGGAAGGGTCTTGAGGGAGACGGCGATGGTTCTTAAATACGAGAGAAGGAGAGGTTCGGCGATGGAAGATTGGCTGGGATTGTGATTCGATGGAGCGGCGCGCAATTTGCAGGAGAAGGGAGATTAGATTAGAGAAGATTGGAGATTGGCGGCGACGGCGGGATTTGCGATCGGAGGGGCAGCGCGCGAAAATCGCGGAGGAGATCGGCGGGGCGGCGGTGATTTCTTTTCAAAGGGGGACGGATGAGGACGACGCACAGGTGCCCTCCGATCAAGCGCGATCGGACAACCCCTGTTGCGCCACGTGGTGGGCGGGTAAAGTCTGGAGAAGCACGTGCGTGGGAGGCACGTGCTTCGCACGTGCGGGATTTTAATTTTTTTTATAAAGACGATTTAAAAAGGCGGAAAATGGCTGACACGTGCCGGTACCAGGTGTTGCCACGTGTCAGCACCACAATATTCAAGAATAAAAGAATTTGTAAAATAGATAAAAAAATAGTAAATGATCTCGGATCAAAAACGTTTCTTCATAAAAACTTCTCGTCTCGATGAGATCTACAGCTTTCATGAAGACATCAAAACTAAAATCGATCATTTGCACATAGTGGTATTTTTGGGGTATCCCATGTACATAGAACACCTTGAGTTTGGGGTTTTGTAATTTTTATGTTATTTTTAGATCAGATAAAAAATCGGAAAAAATATGATAAATCAGAGATAAATAAATACACATTAATCTAATTTTTTTGGATTTTCTATTAATCAATAAAATATGTGATGAATCTCCATTTCATCACCTTTATTCTATTATTTTGGCCTTAAAAACCCCAGCAAATGCATGTAAATAGCATCAATTTGTACATAATAGCATCCATTCTTTATTGTATTTATTGTACATTAAATAAGGTTTTTAATGCCAAAATTATAGAATAAAGGAAAGAAAAGAAAAAGGAATAAAATATTGCAAATATTTTATGATCCTAACCCCGAGACCAAGGCCAGCATGGAATTGGTCGACAATGAATAAAGTAGGGGGGATAAGGGCCAATAATACAATAAATATCTCATTTATTTATTCATTCATTTATGTATTTTTGACACATATTTTGTACATAATTATTTATTCATCAAATAAAGAAACTTTGTACATGAAAGTTGTAGATAATAATGTAAATAAAAATACAAAATTGAATATGTGTAAAAAGGATACACAGTGTACATTTTATACCCAGAATAAAAAGCCAAGATCTCAACTTCACAGACCCATATCTTGCAAATAAAAACTCCAAATCACCCAAACTCACCTTTAATTGTATATAGCTTTCCATGAACTATTTAATAAAATTAGTTTCATAAATTTTTGGAGTCCATCTGTGGAAGTTAGATTTTTGGCCCCCATTGTACATAATACTGATTAAAATATTCATTCAATGTCTATTATTTTCACAAATTTATATTTTTAGAATTTTGTAAATAATGTATATAATGCATACACATATTAGAAGTTAAAGAAAACCAAAAATAATTTGTAAAGTAAAATAAGTCTACAAATTCATAGACAAAATACCTATGATATATACCTATATATAAATAAAAAGGATTTTATTCCTTGGTTCTTTTATTCTTTTATATTAATAACTCATTAAAAATGTAAATCCAGAATAAAAATCAAGAAAATACAATAAATAAATTAAGTGTATAAATACATAGATAAAACACCTATAAGTATACCTACATACACATATACCTATTTATTTAACAATATAAATAAACCCATAAAAATCAAACAAAAATACTTTTATACTCACAAAAATAAATTATAAATTTATAAAATAAGCCAATAAAATAATAAAAGAAAATAAACAAATTAAAAATAAAATACATAAAATACATGTAAATACATACATATACACATTATTCAAATAAAACTATAATAAAACACCTCGAAAAATTCAATAAAAATCATTAATAAATACTAGATGAAATAATACACATTTTTTTATTTTATAAGAAAAAAATAATAAAATCATTTACTACGCCAAATAATTCAATTTCGTGGAAAATTCCCTCTTTTGTCTTCTTGCGTCCGACGTGGCCCAATAAGGGTGCGGCCCGAGTTGACCTCCGGTCAACTCTCCCTGCGCTTCTGACTTCCGTCAGAACTATCTTTTCGCCCATCTTCTCCCCTTTTTTCCGCTCGATCTATCGTTCCATCACTTTCAAATCCTTCACGGATTTTGTTCTCTGATCAACCGAGATTCGTGCCGATCATTTGGATCCCTTGTACATAGACTCGATTCATCAATAATCGCCGGTCATTGGGGGTCTTCGGGAATGTTTATAAATAAGCCCCTCCGCCTCCTTCCTCGAATTTGGCCAATTTCATCCCCCTCTTTGAGCTTGAAACAGGTCCTGGTGGAGCCCTCGTGACAGGAGGAGCTTCCCAGCACCTCGGTTCGGTCTGAGATGGAGGAAATTTTGTCGCGGCGGCGCTCCGGCGGCTGCCCTACTCCCTGGAGGCCCCCAGGTATAGGAGCTGAGCATTTTATCTTTCTAGGTAGTTTTTACTTCCAGCATTTCATTCCTGCAATTAGTTTTATGTTTCGCTTATTAGTTTAGCGTAGTTTAGTGAATTCGTAGTTCGCCGGAGCTCCGCTCCGCCGAGCTTTTCACCGTGTTCCCGACTGTTCTCCGACCCGCTTTCACTTCCATCTCGTTCCCCACCGCCTTCTCCACCTTCCAGCCATCTTTGTTCAACCGGATCCCTCTCTGATCAATGAATCGATGCTCGCCTCCGCCACTTCGCCGGAGCATCGCCACCCACTGTCGTTTTTATGCTAACAGCTTCAAACCCCAGGTCGAGGGTGACGCCCTCGAGCCGTGCTATCTTCCTGTGCAGGTCTGGTGCGCAAATGAGCACCCAGAGTCGAAACCAAAGTACGCCGGAGGTACCTGGAGCGCCTTGCCTTCTCCGACCTCGCGGGGGCGCTCCAGTGTGCCTCTGGTCGATCCGAAAGCTCCAACAGCTAGAGACACCTTCCAGGAAGCTAGGAGGACCTTCAGGTGCGATGAAGACCGGCGGAGGAGCAAGATCCAGGCGGAAGAAGCTCGCCTCGGCGAGCCTTCTTCCCTGTTCTTGCACGTGAGCTCCTAGCCGTTAGATGAAGACGAAGGCCCCAGTTCTAACGCCAACCGTCCGATGGAGTGATGCCACGACCGTCGGATCTCCCACGAGATCTAATCTCAAGCGCCCATCGTCGAACCGGTACAGGTCGTTGGATGCGCGACACATGTCAAGTGAAGTAATCTTATCCGTTCACCAGCGCGCCTATTGGGATGTAATTTGCACATCTAGCCCCTGTCATTTTTGTATTTAATTTTTAATATTGTAAAATATATAGCACGTTGTAAATAAAATGTAAATTTTACTGATAGGACCCTGAACTTTTTGGAATTGCATTTAGGTCCTTCCGCGCCTCACGTGCAGTCCCACGTGAGGCGCGTGAAATTTTCACTTTAGCCCTGGCGATTTTTGTATATTGTAAAATAGTTTTAAAAATCAAAATAAATTTCTATTTCAGTAGGGATTTTTGCACCTGTGTCCTTGTCATTTATTTAATTTGCAAAAATGCCCCTGCTAGGCTGTTTGCTTTTTGTGTCTTTTATCTATTTATTTTAAATACCTATGAGGCTTCTAAAAATTCACAAAAATTAGGTTAAATGCGTCATGCCTTGTATTTTCACGCCCATATTTTATTCTATAATTTTGGCATTTTTCCTAATTATTAAAAATAAAAAGAAGCCATTTTTGTACTGTTTAAATTAGAAAATACAAAAAAACTACAAAATGCTTTTGAAAAATTACAAAAAATTATATATGGCATATCTATATCTATATTGATTCCAGAAAATGAAAAACCCTAAAAATAGAAAAAGAAAAACATAAAAATTTCAAGAAGCTCCAAAATCCTAAAAAAATAGAAAATACCCTTAAAAATCCAAAAAAAATATATTTTTCTCTTTTGTAATTATCTATATATTATTAATGTATTAACATTAATTTGGGTAATTTTGGAGTTTATTTTATATTTTTAAAACCCAAATTAAATTCGGCTATTTAAATAGTCCTATATTGTGGACATTTTTGAAATTAAAAATACATAAAAATTAGCAAAATTCCAGGAAAATAAAAAAAATTAGTAAGATATTAAAAGCTAAAAAAAATTTGTATCTATATATATCTTAAGTATTTATATCTATATATATACTATATTAATCCTCTCTCTCTCTTCTTATATCTATATATATATATATATCTCTTTATGTATATATGTATACATATCTATATTGTATAATTTGAAATATAAAAAATATATATATAAAATATAAAAAAAATAAAAATTATAAAAACAAAAAAAAATAAAAATATTATAAAATCCAAAACCCACAAAAACAATAAATGGACATGAACAAAGGATTGAATACATTGTACCTCACATACAACCATTCGCCTCCCAGTGTTCGACCTCTACCTGTGCTTACACCTATACACATTTGCATGTAGAGTTATAATAAATTTTAACTCCACATTTTTGGATATTCATTGCATATATTTATTGTGGGTTAATTATTGATCGATTTGGGATCTTTTGTCGGTCGCCTCAGCGACATTGTGATCCCGCCTTGTGCGGATTACCTTAGACCGATGGAAGATCCCAGTCATCAATATGTACATAAAATAATAGGTCAAAAACCGCTAAAATATATAGTATACAAAACGGCCCAAAACCCAACTTTCACATATGAGCTCCGATTCACTTGAACTTGGTCTTTTTCTAACGTAATTGAATGCACATTAGTTCAAAATTGAGTGGATTAAATCAGACATTGGATGAGGAAGATATGAGGTATTTAGTCCGGAAATCCTAAAACTAGGGTTTGGGTTATTGGTCCACTTATTTGGGTTAGTTATTTTTTTTGTATTTTTCTTTATTCTTGTTAGTGATATGTACACAGTGGAGTTGGTTTTGGCTTATTCGGAGTTATCATGAATGAGTTAAAAATCAGGGAAGTTAGGCTATTTACAGGTCAATTTTGGCTTGGATTTTTGGCTTCTTTTTTGTACAAAAATTTGTGCTAAAATGCCATTATTATGAAAACATGTAGGGATGCTAATTATGCAGAATAGATGCAGGAATGCTGTTGATATTAAGGGATTTGAGCTTAAAAAATGAGATTTAGAGTGATGAATCCGAGATTCATCATTCTTCTTACTTGGATAAGTAATTCATCAAATGAATTATTCTTGAACCCCTTAAGAATAATGTGTTTTCTCCGTATATACTTGTAGATAAGGACAGGGTGATTGTATTGTTCCACGTATAGTGACTTGGAAGTTGAGATCTCATCTCAAATCCAGATCTTACGGACCTCCCACAGATGCTTGATTAAATCAAGGCCGCAAATCTAATCTTCTCATTGCATCTGAATCACATTCAGACCAATGTCCAACACTTGGACTAAGATCAGATTGCTTCTCTCTTGAGAGGAGTCACTAAAATCCAGACATGTTTCATCACTCCCTCGGAATGGAAGCGTCATGGTTATACAATCGTTTACGATCACATCACCCTCAGGTATTCCCAATACCTGTACATCCTGCATACTGGAAGACCCATGATCATCTTGAAGATTAAGATCAATTTTACATTGTCTTCTTCAGAGTTTAATAACTAAGTTTCTCAATCTTGGTCATTGGAAGTTGGTATCGATCATATGCTTTCCCAAAGCATATATCATACCTTCAAATTCTTGTCATGCTTCCAAAGTACGACGACCATGCATGGAATTTCATCGGTCCCAATACCTCATGAGTAAGCTCATGTCTTCCAGTTCATAAGTGAACCTATATGATCCCTTTGAGAGATCGTATTGCTCATATGCCCTTATATGCACACCAGCTCGCTGGTGTATAGACCGTGGTTAGGCCATCAACATATCGGTCTGCGAAATGTACATACTCAGACATATAGCAACATCTGTCTCCGGTTAGAGGATGCGTGCCTATGTTGTGACAGCATTCAACATAGGACTTAGGTTATCTCGATCCCGTTAAGTCAATCCATTGACCTAACTAATCTGACACCTCAGAATCACTATTCCTATGTAGAGGACCTGCATCAAGAGGTCGGTCAGATATCAGCCTATGTGAGAAAGGATTGCCATCTCCTACTCAGGCTAGAGATCATCTCTTAACAATCATTTGACGGTGCTGGATGAGTCCTCTATCTAACTCCTTATATATTCATCCAAACACCAGCCTCTATGATTCATTTAATGAATCAACAGTTATATTATCATCAAGATGGCCATGGTACATAACCCTAATTGTATAGAGGGACTTTATAGTGCATTCATTCATTTAATTTCAGAAAGGGAGTAAAACATCAATAACATTTATTAATAAACAAATATATATTACAATAACACTTATTGTAAGAATGGTTTGCCCAGGGATCACAAGTCTAACAATCTCCTACTAGCCCTCAGAACCATTCAGGTACAATCCGTAAACCCATATTCATTACATGCTGGTCAAAAACCTTCTGTGTCAGAGGTTTGGTAAGAGGATCAGCAATGTTGTTGGCAAAGGCCACCTTGGTGATGTTGATATCACCACACTTTTGAATCTCCCGAATGATGTGGTATTTCCATTCCACGTGCTTACTCTTTTGATGGCATCTGGGTTCCTTTGCCTGGGCAATGGCTCCCGTGTTATCGCAGGGTAATGGGATGGGAGTATCAGAGGAAACTACGCCAAGCTCCAAGATGAACTTGCGCAACCACACCACCTCCTTTGCAGCATCCAATGCGGCAATGTATTCGGCTTCTGTTGTTGAATCCGATGTAGTGTCCTGTTTCTTGCTTCTCACGCTCACAGCACCACCGTTCAACAGGAACACAAACCCTGATGCTGACTTTCGATTATCAATATCAGACTGGAAGTTTGAATCTGTATATCCCAAGACTTGGAGATCACCATCCCCATAGACCAAGATGTAATCTTGAGTCCGTCTTAGATATTTGAATATGTTCTTTAATGCATTCCAGTGTTTCTCTCCATAGCAGGATTGGTAACAACTTACCACTCCCACTGCATGGCAGATGTCTGGCCTAGTACACATCATCGCATACATCAAGCTTCCTACAGCTGACGTGTAAGGGCATCCAGCCATGGCTTTCCTTTCCTCAACACTTTGAGGTGCCATCCCTTTGGACAAATGGATACCATGTCCTAAGGGGAGGAATCCCTTCTTTGAACTATCCATATGGAATCATTTAAGAATCTTCTTGATGTATCCATGTTGTGATAATCCCAGTATTCTCTTTTCCCAATTTCTGAACAGCTTCAGGCCTAAGATGTAAGAGGATTCTCTGAGATCTTTCATCTCAAAGGTATGGGATAGCCAAATCTTTACACTGGTCATCATTCTTGTATCATTCCTAATGATAAGGATATCATCTACGTAAAGCACGATGAACACAATGGCACTCCGACTAAGCTTCTTGTACCCACAAGGTTCATCAAGATTCTGCACAAAATCATAACTCTTTATGGTTTCGTCAAATCTGATGTTCCAGCTACGAGAAGCTTGTTTAAGCCCATAGATGGATTTCTTCGGCTTGCATACTTTACCATCCTCAACTATGAAGCCCTGGGGCTGCTCCATATAGATATCCTCCTCGAGGTATTCATTGAGGAAAGTTGTCTTGACGTCCATCTGCTAGATGTCGTAGTCAAGAGATGCAGCTATGGCTAGCAGTGTCCTGATGGACTTAAGCATGGCCACAGGAGAGAATGTCTCATCGTAGTCGATGCCTTCTCTCTGTGTGTAGCCCTTTGCTACGAGTCGTGCCTTGAAAGTCTCTACTTTCCCATCAGGTCCCCTCTTTTCTCTTGAAGATCCATTTACACCCAATGGGTTTTACCCCTTTAGGTGGATCCTCTAGGGTCCATACACCATTCTTATGCATGGAGTCAATTTCTGACTTCATTGCTAGCATCCATCTATCCATGTCATGATCCGTGAGTGCTACATCAAATGAAGAAGGATCATTGTCAGTTTTACCTGACACATGGAATCCATACCTTTCAGGTGGTGCAACCCTAATGTACAGAGGGGCCACTTAATGAATCAACAGTTATATGATCATCAAGATGGCCATGGTACATAACCCTAATTGTACAAAGGGACCTTATAGTGCATTCATTCATTTAATTTCAGAAAGGGAGTGAAACATCAATAACTTTTATTGATAAACAAATATATATTACAATAACACTTATTGTAAGAATGGTTTGCCCAGGGCTCACAAGTCTAACATTAATAGCCCAAAAATACTCAAAAATTTATAATAAAAATATTTTGTATTTTTGAAATATTCAGATGTTTTTGAGAATTTTCTTAGATTTTTCTGATTTTTATGATTTTTCTAAAAATCAAACAAGGCCATAAATAACAACGAGTGTACAGCTGGAATCTAAAGGCAAATTAAAATTACTTAAAATGCCTATAAAATTTGAGCAAGAATTTTATGTGAAATTACAAGCAAAATCTAACATAAGAAGAAAACACATTTTTTGAATTTTTATGAATTTTTACTAAATTTTCTAAGGTTTTTGGTCTATTTCTATTTTTGGTTTTTGTATTTGAGAATGAAGTGAAAATCGGATAGAAGCTCGAGCAACACAAAAGGAGCAATCAAGTATTTTTTAGAAAATTTCAAGGTTTTACTATTTTTAGTTGATTATCTAAGACAGACAGTGAAAATTTTTAAGGTTTTTAAATTTTTAAAAATAATAAACACAATCAAAACAGAACCAGAATGTCACCAAAATTCCTACACCATGGCAGGAGCCATGTGTCAAAATTTCGTGATTTTTGGAGTCAATGTTATTTATTTAATTAAAAATAAAACAAACAACATACAGACACCAAAAAGCAAAGAAAACATGTCTCTGGACCAAATAATAACATGCACGAAAACTATAGGGTCCAATCTGTAAGGGTGATCAGACTGCAGAAGAAGATGGAGGGCGAGCGGATGCGTCGATCTGAGTGGATGGGTGATGGTAACGAAGCTCCGACCAGCTGGTTGGAGCTGGCGGAGCGACGACGGAGTGCAAGTGCAAGATTGAGCAAACGAAGGTGCTAGGAACGATCGAATGGTTACCTGAAGGTCCGAATGAGATCCTAAGTTCTAGGGGAGGTGAACGGTGGGGTTGTGGCCTCGACCACGCTACGGTTGGCGAAGGAGGCTCCTCGCGACGGTTCTCCAGCCATGATGGGTGAGCGTCGTCTACACAGCACCTCTCCGAGCACCAAAGGTGGCCCCCGAGGGTTGTCACTACAGTGAAGGTATCTAGGGCATCATAAAGGGGTGCGGCACGAGCTACCCAGCTATGAAGGTGAGTGAAGTATTTATAGGGTATCCCTGGTATCCGAAAGAAACATGCTAGGGCACACAATCCGAGGGAGATCCGTGCTTTCCTAGGGATCTGCGTGGATCTTGGATCCATGGGGATGGCACAGGAGGAAAATTGAAGCAAGGGGATGCTTGACTCAACCGGGATAATCAGGAGAAAATGAACCGGTGGAACAGTCGGGTCGGGTCAAGCCCTAAAAGAGAGTGTTGGCCCGAGTCAACGTTCCTCCGTGGACCAATCAGAAAAAATTATGTATAAAATATTTATAAATTCAATTAAAAATAACAAATGAATTTAAATTGAAAAGTGTATATAATGAAAAATATTTTTATTTTCCAAATTATTTTTTTGTGATTTTTCTTTATTTTTTAAAGAAATAAATTATAGTATATACAGTATAATGTATTATATACAGGGATAAAATACCTATGTAGTTTGTACAATTTTTTTTTACAAAAATACCCTAATTTTATATTTTATTTATTTACAACATAATATTTGGAGTATAAGATAATTTTTAGATTATTTTTATTATTTATATACAAGTTAAATAAAATAGGGAAAGATACATATATACATGTGTTATGTACATGGTGAGAGAGATTTTTATTTTATTTTTATTTTTCTAATTTTTGTTTTATTTTTAGAAGTATATACAAGGATATAGGAACACCTTCTAATCTTTATTTTTTAGAAATTAATTATATGGATAAATATATATATATATATACATAAGTGATACATATGTACAAGGTAGAGTGGCCCTATCTCTCTCTACTTATTTTGATTGGCGATCATGCCAATTCTTGGCCCTCTCTTAGGTTCAGGTCACTCAATATTTATTCTAAATATTTCCTTCTTTTTCCTTTATTCATTATTCTTTTATTTTTGTACAAATACATGCTAATTATTAGATATTAACAAGTGCATGCTCAATGTTAATTTATTGTATTTACAACTATTTACATGATGCTTTGTCAAGATATTTAGCTAAAATAAAAGACTAAAGAGTGATGAATGAGGATTCGTCATCGTAATTATCAAAAATCCTTACAAAAACCTAGGAAGATGTTTTGACATACATATGTGCTCCCAACATTTAATCATGAATGACATGGTTCATTGCATTATGCATAATGGTGGCTCGACAAGAGAAGATGTACTAAAAAATATTTGAGTATGCCCCAAAGTCTTTTAGAGTTTAAATGGATGTAGATACGATGAATGTCATCATTCTACTGTTCATGCTTAAAGACATTCATGAAGATCCACAATATTCAGATTGTATAAATTGAATGAAGCATATATAAATGTTTAGATACTCTTATATTGAAGTCTTTTGAGTTCAACATAAGAGATCCTATGTCTTAAGCAATGGTTGTTTATAGATGAAAGAAGCAAAGTGGAAGCATGGTTCTGACTCATGTGAGAAGGAAAGTCAAAGAGTTGACTATACTTACGTGACTTCCATACATATGACATCCAAAGAGTTGTGTGAATGCCAATAATTGAATGAATTGATGCAATGATGGTATAATTATCTAGACTATCTAAGGATGCATCAGTATATTATATATCTACATATCATCATTGACATCGACTTACTTATTAAATAATATCAAAGTAAAAAAATGTATCTCATTCTTCTAATAACACTTGCAATTGGTTGCATATGTTTTAGATGACCAGAAACACTACCTTAATATTTAATATGCATTCACATCGATATTGATGCAAATATTGCAACAATCTCTATTGGATAGATAGACTTCATAATTTCAGTGGGAGGGCCCTTAGTCTTAGAGAATGTCTCTATTACCTAGATATTAGAATATAGTCATTCTTTATTTCTAAATATTAGAAATAAAAATGAATTATGGAATAGATAAATAATAAATAGTTATGATGGATATATTTTAGATAGTAATCTAACATCTATAGGACAATAATAAATTATAAAATTAATGAATGGTTCATTAATATTTCTACATACTGAAAATTTAAAAATTAAAAGATCAATAGGAGGATGAAGATCATTTGACAATTATCTGGCATGAAGCCTTGGACATATGTCTGTTGATAAGATCAATAGACTAGTAAGAGATGAAACTTTAGATTTCCTGAAATTTAAAATCTTACATACTTGTGAATATTGTATTCTAAGTAGAATGTCCAATGCACCCTTCTCTGGGAATGGTGTTAAATGCTAAGGAAATCAAGATCTCATACATATTAATGTATGTGGGTCATCTGTATAATAATAAACATTAATAATATGTGATATAAATTGATGATTTTTTGTTATATGAGATCCTTCCTTTTACATTAGAAACCTTTGAAATGTTTAAAATTTCACTATTTTAGTTTAGAACCGAAGTTTTAAGGAAGATGAAAGAATTTGATCTAGTCAAGGTAGTCAATACCTATTAGATATATTCATGGAATACCCTATGGAGAAAGGAATGTCATTCCTATCTCACACCTCCTAATGCACCTAATCTTGATAGATTTGCAGGGAGATGCAATTGGATCATGTGTGACATGATTTGATCAATAATGAATATTGGCATGATTACCTCTTAATTTCTAGGCATATATGTAGTGGAGGCGGCATTATATATCCTTAATCAAATTCCATGCAAATCCCTCATAAGGTATGGTTTAGAACCCAGCCTAGTGTTGGAATGCTGAGGATTTTGGGTTGTTGGTCCATAACCAAGCCATGGACGCAAGTAAGTTGGAATCTAGAACCAGAGAGTGCCACTTCATTGGGAATATAAATGATGGTAATGGATACCTACTTTATAACCTTGAGATTTTTAAAAGATTTCATCTCAAAAGATATGATTCTTAGATGATGACTTTCTTGAGAATCAAGATGAAAATGAAGTGAAGGAACTCATTTAATCTTGAGAAGAAAATGTCGCTCCTAAAATCAGAAACTAAAAGGACAATTAAAGAAGAAACACTAATACCTCTTAAAATTAATTTGGGTATGGATTCCATGTATTTGTTAAGTCTGACAATGATCTAACTTCATATGATGAAGCTACTGAGGATCATGGCATGGAAAGATGGATCTTAGAAATAAAGTCTAAAGTAGACTCCATATAAAAATGTTGTATATGGACCCTCGAGAATCCACCTATAATGGTAAGACCCGTTAGGTATAAATGGATCTTCAAGAGAAAGATGGAACCTGATGAAAAGGTAGGGACCTTCAAAGCACGGCTCGTATCCACGAGATACACATGAAGAGAAGACATCTTGCGATCAAACTTTCTATCCAGTGACCACAATTAAACCAATCAAAATATTGCTAACTATAACTAAACAACATGACTATGACATCTACTGATGGGAGTCAAGCTTGCATTCCTCTACGAATACCTCATTAAGGATATTCATATGATATAGCCCCAGGGGTTCATACTTGAGTAAGGCAAGGTGTGGAAGCTGAAGAACTCCATTTATGTACTAAAATATGGTTCTTGTAGTTGGAACATAAAATTTAATGAAATTATAAAGGTTGTGATTTCAGATAGAATCTTGATGAACCATGTGAAGCTTAGTGGGAGTGCAATCATGTTCAGCATGCTAGCATGCTAAGATGTAGATAGAATCCTAATCATTTGGAATTATATAAGGATGATAATAAGTGTTTATTGTTTGGCTATTCCATATATTGAGATATGATCTCAAAGATACCTCTTAGATCTTAGTTCTGAAGATGTTCGAAAGTGAAGATAAGAGGGTTTTGGGACCGTCAGATAAGTGGTACACATGAGACATGTTGCATTTTTGAAAAATTCCAAGAAGTCTTCTTTCGTTTAAGATATGTACTGACCTATTGATAGACTTGCTAATCACCCTATACTAATTGTTGATATGTTGTAGTCAGGCAATCAAGATCGATAAAAAATTTACCACACAAATGAAAAATAAACTAATTAATTAATGTGTTGTTTTATATTTATTATACCTAGGTTAGCACCAGGGTCGACTCAAGGAGGCAAAGGAACAACCTAGGATCCATTTAGGTCACTTTGCACAAGCAAATTTTTTGTGTTTTTTAGTGCAATAAGAAACAAAAGGCCAATATTCACTTGTATTAGGATATTAAGAAAATAAGTGACTTATCCAAATTAATTCTAATGTGAAACTAATCCAATTTATGTAAATTGGATTTTTTTTCTATAAACATAATCTAATGATCAAAGATAGGGATATATATGAAATACTGGAATAAATGTTCAACACAAGCATGTTAAGCTCAAGGGAACCTTTTTATAACCTATACATTCAGGTATGATCTGCAATTTTCTCCAGAAATTGGGGCAAATAATTTCTTCTTCCTCTTGTCATGGGTTCCAATAAATGGAACCCATGATGCCCGTAGGACGTGGGTGGCAGTTGGTACAGGATGTGCACCTGTGAATTGGAAGGTTGGGGGACCCTAATCAAGTTATTGCATAAATATGTAGGCATGCAACGAATCTCTACAGATGAGATAATTCTTGGTTGCTACGAGGAGGAAGAAACCACCTCGGATATTGATGATAGCTCATCTTCGCTTCATTTTGAAGAAGGAGCTATCATCCGGTTTCGACAAGTCTAGAGCCTCTCTCGTAGAATGGCAAATGGTCTGCATGAGGGTGGCAACCTAGATTTTATGGTCAGTTGCAGGTTATGCGGGCCACATGATATTGGAAGAGGGATCATGGGGGAGTGTGTAGGTCATGCGGAGATGTAGAACACGGTTGAGAGGGAGTGGGTCGAGCGCACAAGGCAGGGCAGGTGTGGGTGTTGTTACGGATCGTGTGCAATAGATTGGGCGAGAGGCAAGAGCGGGGGAGGAAGAGTTAATGGTGGCCACTAGGTGCGGGCGATGGTTGCAGTTGGAGCGGAAGTGGAAGTGGGGGATCATGTGTGTCACACGTGATGGGTGGTAAAGGAGGAAATGCAACGTGGCATGCGTAGGTGCAGCCACGTGGGGGGTAAAATTAATTATAATAAGTAATAAATTATAAAAAAAGTTAAATGATAAAATAAACATAAATAAATAATGATAATCATAATAAAATAAAAATTTAAAAATTTGATCAAAAAAATAAATCATTGATAATAAAAACCAAAAGGGAGTGAAGATGATGAGAATATGGTCGAAGAGGAGTCACCTGGATATGATGACCAATATCCCCACATCTTCAAAGAGGAATAGGTGAATGTAAGCGGATCACGGTAGAAAACATGCAATTGCACAAAATAACACACAAAGAGACAAACACTAGATCAAACCTTGAGTTCACCTACTCAACACAGTGATGGTCGTAAAGGTCCGACCGTTTATCTTTACATTTTTACATAGGTGATCAATTAAGATATGCATCCAATTACGCAAGGCTTAAAAGTTGGTTTTGGGCACTATCCCAAGGATCCTTCCTCGCCTCTCAACAAGAACAATAGGACAAGTGCAAAATGAGAGTTTTCACTCTCCCGTAAACAATTGTTAATTTTAGTCATTTTTTTCGATGAACTCTGATTAGTAGTCTTGATTTTAAGTTTGATTCACTTGATTAATCCACTGAAATGGCACACCTAACAATTACTCTCAATTTCCTTTTAACCTAAGATTCAAAACCAAGTGGAAGGGAGTCGAGAAAATTCGATGAAAGCAATAAAATCAATGATGCATGCCCAGTTCAGAAGACTTACAGTGATCCTCATGCTCTACATGCAAGATGAAATGCAGAATTGAAATTTTTATGCTATATGAAATGCAAGAAAGAAAATCATTCCTAAACCGGCAGTTCTATTAGCGAGTGATGAACAATTTCATTCTAACTAACATCTCTAAAGTTTAAGTATGTCTCATTAATTGTGATATGTAATACTATAAAATATAACCACAAGAAATAAAATAATATACTAAAAAATGCTCTAAGAACCGCAAGTGTTGGTCCTAGTCTATGTCAATGAACCACACGACCACGAAGGGTCAAATGTCTAGTCTTGATACACATGCAAGATTCCAAACGGAAACTATTAGAAATCAAATAAATATTACAAATTCTTTTTTTTTTCAAAAATGATAACCAAAATCTCTCTTCTCAAATAAAATTTCCTTCTTGGCGCATCAGCAGCCAGCTCGCTCCACAAATCATCGGACTCTGACGTACTTCGAGATACGTCAACTTCAAGAAAGCTACTCCAAATCCATCAAGCCCTCACTCAAAAATATAAAATTCATATCTAAGAGAGAGATCAAAATATATACAAAAAT
Organism: Ottelia alismoides; assembly: GCA_037367405.1. Lineage (NCBI taxonomy): Eukaryota > Viridiplantae > Streptophyta > Magnoliopsida > Alismatales > Hydrocharitaceae > Ottelia > Ottelia alismoides. Next base: position 224,598 of record JAZKJV010010216.1, on the reverse strand, counting down.
AAACAAAGAAATAATTGAAGAAACAAAGGAAAAAAAGGAAATAATTACAACGTGGTTCGGGGTCATACTACCCGAGTGAAAAGAAAACCCAAATCTAATTTTCAAAAATGATCCCAAGTCATTTGCCTCCCCAAAAATAATACCATTTTTTTAACAAGAAAATGTTATTTTTTAATTAAAATAGAGATACAAAATTGTGGTCCAAATTAAAGCTTCAATATAGGGGCGTCCTTGCAAGTTATAAAATAAAGAAAGTAAGAGAAAAAAAAGCTCCAAAGGCACTTCTTTAATTACCTAGGCCCGTAAGGATTTTGCTATAAATACTCGAAGGGGTGGGTGCTACGCATGTGCTCCTCAAACTAGCTAGGCTTTCTCTGTAAATGCGAAGAAAGGCCTTGCAAATTCACCCCCATGCACTTGCAACACACGTTTATGAGGGATAAGGGTCTGGATGACGTGAGGCTCAAGGAGAGTACCATGTGGTTGACTGCCGACTAGAGGGCGATAGCGAAGGATGCTCGTTGGATGCAGGTGGTGATGCTTCGTCAGCGGGCTGCTCTTGGGAGGGGGAGAAGGAGCTGGCAGTGGTCACTGCAAGTCAACAATGCAGAGATGGGACATGGTCGCTTGGTTGAGGGCTCAAGGTCGACACACAACCTAGATCATGTTTGTGGAGAATCACCTAGAGGTAGATGTATGGGAGAGCGGAGAGCTCAAGGCATGATAGTGTAATGGCATATGAAGGAGTGGAGGTGATTGACGAAGATGCTCGATTTGGGAAGACAAAGGAAGAAAGAAAAGCAGTAGAGTGAAGAAAATAAATCAAAATGGGAAAGGAAGGAGGTGTCTAAGGAGAAATATACCTAATGATTGGAATGGATAGGGCTCGGTATAGTTCAGTGATTTCCTCTCGAGGGTTTGACACAGCTTGATCTTATTAGATCTAGGGTGGATGTTCTTAATAGATCACCAGATCTCCCCTAGAAATTGGGGGCATGTCGTTGCTCACCAGTGGTGATTCTCGCTCATTGTCACCAACGAGAGAGCAGAGCTTGTTTGCCCTCTAGATGGCAGATCCTCGGCAATGGCGCCATTTGTAGTCTTGTTAATCACCCTATATTGATTTATCGACTCGTTGTAGTTGGGCAATCAGTATTGATAAAAAATTAACCATATGAATTGAAAAATCAACTAACTAATTAATGTGTGATTCTGCATTCATTTTACCTAGGAATTCCGAGAAGTCGACACAAGGAGGAAAATGAACAACCTAAGATCTATTTGGGTTACTTAGCACACAATTTTCTAAGCCAAGTTTTTTGTATTTTTTAATGCATTAAGAATGCAAATGTAAGTATGTAATTGAACTAGGAAATTAAGAAAACAACCAACTTTTCCAAATTATTTTGACGTGCACTTAATCAAATAAAGCCAAAATATATTTTTTTGTAAACCTAATCTAATTTTGAATACAAAATGCATTTTTTTTGGATTTTTTGGGTTTAAAATGCAATAATGGAAAATACATATTTTTATGGGTTTTTATGCAATTTTTGCACATAAAGAATGCAAAAATTATAAATTCTTTAATGGAAGTGGAATATGATGAAAAGAAGGTATAATTTTTTTGGAATTTTTTGAGATTATATGAATTTTTGTTGAATTTTGTAATGAAAATAAAATGACTCTTAGTATTTAGTTCCTAATCAGTCAACAAAATCTATTTTCCATAGAGCAATTTATCTCAAAAAGATTCTTACATGAATTATCTAGGAGACTTTAGAGTTTGTAAATGTAATAATTGTGGATTCAATTAAAAATAAATTATAAAATCACTCAATAATTTATTTTTGCACAAGTGTCATCCATTTTTGTTGAACATTTGACAGTAATGAAAGCTCAATTAAAATCATATGATTTTTTTTTACAATTTTTTGAGCGATCATTAATTAAATATGATATTAAGACTATAAGTTGGGTAAACTTAGCTATTTTCACAAAAACTATTTAGTTAGCTACCCATATTCACAAAATTATAAATAAATAAATAACCAAGAGGTGTAAAATTAATTGAACTACAACATTTTTTTGTATTAATGAAATGCTGCCAAAATATAGTCCAACTTGACTCTCAAACATTGGGGTATTCGTGCAATTTTGAAAATGATACTTAACAAAGAAACTATGCCTAAGGGCATTTGTAAATATGTAAATCTACATAAAAAACCATGCATTATTAATAAAAAATAAAAAAAATAGGGGAGGAATCGAACTTCTTCTCTTCATTGAAAACGTGGGTTCCAAGAATGGAACGTACGTCTAGGACGTGGGTGGAGGTTGGTTCTGTAGTTTTAGAGGCATGCACTAGTGGCAGAGGATGATGGAGATGCGACCGTAAGTGGGGGCTTCAGATGCTGGTGGTGCACGGGTGATGATGGACGAGGGGGGGGGGGGGGGTTGTCCCGACGATTGGCGACGGAATCGTTGTATATGAGGGTTTTACGAGGCATGAGCGGAGGTGCAATGGCCACATGTGGGCGGTGCACGGTGGACGACGAAGGTGCAGCTACAGGTGTGGGGATACATATGCTGGTGGTACACAGGTGGTGGTGGCCAACGGGTGGTGATGAATATGCATTTCATCATCTTTATTCATTTATTTTAGCTTAAAATAACTTATAAAACACATGTATATATTATTAAATCCATATTTTCACTGACCAACATCTGTATGTAAATTTTGTACATTCATTACTATTTTAGCCTAAAAAATAAATCAACGAAAAATAATAAATAAAATATTATATATATGAAATAGATACAGGCTGACCCGAACCTCATGAGAAGGTCAAGACTTGACCTAATCGTCTAGGAATAAAGTAGAGGGAGATAGGGTTTTAATCGAAAAATCCAAAAAAAATGAATACACTTTTCATTCTTTATTTTGAATGTATATCGGTAAAAAACTAACACTATTTTATTTGTTCATAAATTGTGCTCAAATTAAAAAATTTCTTAATGGAAGTAATAAATAAAAATTTTTTCTAAATTATAGAAATACTTGTAAAACAAAATTATGTATAGAGTAAACGTAACCACACTCAGAAAAAGTCGTAAAGAGATAATTGAATGACCAATTATGGATCCATATAAATTGAATCAAAGTCATTTCCATCATATTCTAAAGTAAATTATCTTTAAAATGGTAGTGGTTTCGTATATTTTGGAAATACAGTTTGAAAGACGGTTTTCAAGGGTGGTTTTTGCAATTTTACCACTTAATTATTGTATTTATTTATTTATATTTATTTTTATACATAATATATTTTTAACTAATTCTAATATTTTTTATAGTTATTAAAAAATAAAAAATTAATAATAAAACATAAAATAACATAGTTTCCATATTTAGTTTTGTGTGTGTACCATATCTATCTATTATTTGTATATAATTAATTTCCTTAAATAGCCACTACAAAAAATTAAATAACAAACATTTATTATTTCAAATAATAAAATAATGAATATGATTCATTTTATTAATTAATTTTGTAAATAGTATACCATATGTATATAATTTAATCAATTACTTAATTAACGACCCATTAAGGTGGCTCTTTAAGTTATTGGTATTTATTATTATTATTTTGATTGATATAATTTCGAAAATTATTTTATTCATTTAATTGATTAGTTTAATTTCACCATTAACATATTTGAATTTATTTTCTCTCCATTTTTTTCATTTTTTTGCAATTCAAATTCTTTATATAGTTGCCTCCTCCTCCCTGATTCCAATTTGTCAATCCTTTGGTGAGAGGGGGCTAATCTCCAAGAGCATTCTTGTTGTTGAAAGGTTCCTAGCCTTCGAGTTGTCCAGCGACAATGAGGCAATCTTTGTCAAGGCCATCATGACTTTCATCCACTCCCACAGTGAGAACCACTTTATTTCTTGTCTTTTGTTTTGATAATTTTAGGTTTAATTTAAGTTTTAATTTCACTGATATTGTTTTCGTCTAATCTTAGTTAATCATTCCTAATTTTTATCACGATTCGATCTGCCTCCTACTACTAATCTCAGGCCCTTTTCTGATTCCTCATAGCTTCACATTCTTTCTCATGCGATCTTTCACCTCCAGCCATGTACGGTGGCTGGAGACATGGTTCTAATCCATCATCTCCGACAAAACCTCCTTGCTCACAAATTCCCATTTTTTTGTACTGAGTCGTTGTGCTCGAGACACTATCTTTTTATTTATTATAGGTACATGAATTTCAAAAATGAAAAAAATATTTAAAAACTCCAAAAATGGGATTATTTGTTGTTTTAAAAAAACAAGGCAACATCATCCATCGCAGTCACCGCCCTTCCATTGTGCCTCCATCATCCAGAGCTGTTGACCATCGGGGACATGTGTCACCCCTAGCCATCGCTGACCACCATCGCCGAACTCCCCCTGGAGCACCCGTTACTCCACCGCCACCCAAAATCACATCAATCGCCCCTTCACCGACCACCGTGTCATCATCGATGTCTGTCTCGATCCACCTTGCTTAAGGAAGTGCGCCAAGATCGTCGACCACTGCACCATAATGTGTGGACCAACCCCCTCCGTCACAGCATGAAGGATCCACCTTCCATATCGACCCTCTGCATCATCGCATCTCACTATTGCTGCTCTGACGTGAGCCCGACCTCTGCCAACACAAGAAGCTACCACTGCCCACCTACTAGAGCCACGCTTGACCATCGTCCACTTGAAGAAGTGCCACCTTCCCTGGAGTCAATCGCCCCGCCACCGTGAGCTCGTCTTCTGCCTACGCAGGACCCTCCACAAAAGGTTATCACCCCCATTGTTTGGGAAAGAAGGAAAGGGGTGGTGCCCCTTGAGCTTGGGTAAAAAGAAACAAATGAAGAAGCCTCAACGTTTAAACCTTACTTCTTAGGTACTTACTAATCCCCCCCCCCACCCTCCATGTTTTAGAAAATTAAAAAAAGACCCCTACTAGAGCAATCACATGTAGTGTATGGCATTTACTAGGAAATTTGCCTTTTCTACCTTGATTTTATTTCCTATAATTTTTATATACAAAAAACTTTAAATAATTACATTTAATTCCCTATATTCCAGTAAATGTTTTCCATGCTCAAACTAGAAAATCTTGTAATGCTTATGTTGTGTGTCACGTCATAGTGCAATTTTTTATTGCATTTTTTATTTTCTATTATTGAAAAATAAAAAAGATGCATTTTCACTATTTAAAATTTAAATATTCCAAAAATTTTGAATATTGAAAAATCCAAAACAAAATTAGAATAGTTTTCTTTTATGTATTTTATTTTAAAACCTAAAAAAATACAAAATACTAAAAAACTTATAAAAATCATAGAAATTTGTAGAAAAATCAAAAAAATATTATTTCCTCTTGTTTGTATATAACTCTTTTACATGTTTGATCATTTTTACTGTATTTAAAAAATAAAAAATTATTATTCTTTTATGTATAAATTTATTTGAAAATTATGTTCGCAAAATTAAAAATGTGCAAAATTAAAAATCACAAAAAAGTAAAAATAAGAAAATATAATAATTATAGAATGAAAAATTATAATTAAAAAAACTAAGCATAATGTACATTGAGGTATCTTATTCTTATCATTAATTTTTCAATTATTAGAATAACACTTAGGTTTTGTAGCTTCCCTTCGATCATGTTTGCTATATAGGTAAATTAAATAACACAATTTTCTTGTTATATTTTTTGTATTTATTTTCATCTTGAGAATCAAATAATTTTTTGTTCAACGCTTAATTGGGTTGTGACAACACTAGCTTATATACATCGAAATAAAAACCTGAGAAGAGTGCCCCAACAAAATGGAGTCGTTGCCGGGAAGGCTCGGTGAAGGTAGTTAGGTTTTTCATTTGACCTTCTCTTCTTAGTTGTAAATTTAAGTTTATATTTTTATACATTCTTTCATTATTCATATTCATTGTGTTTATCCAAATTCATTTTTTTCTTACTCATATTTTTATACTTGTGTCTCTTACACATTCTTTCTTTTCTCTTTCTTGTAAGGGCCCGCAGAATGAAGGAGGCGATCCTAGGAGAGTCAAAGCACCCGAGCGAAGCGGAGTCCGACGTTCTTCACCGACTGGTAGGAGAGAGCACCGAGGAGGGCCAGAGGTTGTTGAAGAGAAAATAGTTTTAGCATGGAATTTGTTCGTCTGAAAAAAATTCTTGTAATTAATTATAAATAATTTCGTCACTTGCCCTTTTTTATTTTCTTAAAGACACTATTATGCACATTCTGTTTCGTCAAGTGCTGGTGCACTTTACGGACCTCATCGTTGTTTTCTCGTTGTTTTTATCGCTTTTATTTTTATTTTGTTTGTTGCAGATTTGTGTTTTCTGACTTTATTTTATTTTTTTTATGTGTGTGAAGCACCTAGCCTTAGGTTTTATTTGGTTGAGCAAGGTAGTTATTTGGTCCAAAGCCCTAAAATAATACTATTCCTATAGATCGTTTGGACTTAAGCAAATAACTTGGTTCTTCCCTGATAGAAGATATTGCTTAGGACGATTCTCGTTTACATTTGCATATTGTTTTGTTTTATTTTTATGCGTGGATCATATAGCATGCAGAGTGCTGGAGTTAGGTACTTGCCTCTATCTCTGGCATTTGCATCTCATATTATTTCCGTGCATCGGCTTTTTCATTTTCCACCCTATATTTTGTGGACATAGGAATAAAGGAAATAGAAAAAATTCGTTAGACAAGTTTTTATTCAAAGTTATAATAAAAAATGAATACTAAAATAAAAAAGGGATTACTAATATCACATGACCCCTTAATATTAAACGTAATTGATTCATATCATTATCTTGGGAGAGCATCCCCCTCATTGTATTTGCATTTTATTTGCCACGTTCACACTAAGGATTTGTGCCTCAATCCCAGATCTTCCGACATATTTGTACAATTCATGTTTAATCACCTCACTCTAAAACCGAACCTTCACGATCTTCACATTGCATTGAGTTGGTGAATTTGGTGTTTGTATTGCGTTTGTTTGTGCTTGGTGTTGAGTTAGTTACGATCTTTTCTCTCTAGAACAATCCCCTTAATCCCTCCCTCTCAACGTAATATGATTTAATTCCTCATCATGGTTGGATCAGCAAGATCTCTTCCTTCAGAATGCATTAGTCCTTTGAATGTAGCTCTGATCTCTTCAATTCAACAGAACAATGATCTCTTTGATCTTGACCTAGATTTCTATGAGCTTGCATCTCCTGATCCATTTGGCAACTTCTTTATGACTTCGAGAGAGGACTTGCTATTTGAATATAATCATTCGTTCTCTCCTTCAAATTGGCCAGATTTGTTCCACCTCCTTGAGGGTTATCTGCTTGCGGTGTGTTCTCTATATTCAGTTTCACTCATTGGTTTTGCATCCGATCTATCGGATCATGAGACAGAGTCTTCCGAATTTTCTGATCATAATTTTTCTTCTCTCCTTGATGATCCTCGCGAGGATGGCCTAGTCTATGACATATTCAATAATTTACCTAAATTCTCTACATCACGTGCATTGGATATCAGTGAGTCTCACGATGTTGACTTTCCATATCTTTTTGAAACAGTCATTGACGTGAATGATTTCATGAATAATCCTTCTTTCTCCATGTTTCATTTTTCGGCTCCACACATTCACTCAATTCTGACTTTGAGTCGAAGATCTCATTTGTGCTACTGGTTCCTGACATGACTTTCTCTTCGATTTACCCGGTAGCAGATACCAGCCTGATTGCTTATCTAGGTGTCATCGTTCACACTATTGACAACGTTGTTGTTCTAACATCAAGACAACTACGACATTGCGATATTCCCATTATAGATGTTGTCTGGAACCTTAAAACTTTGTTGTCCTAGCCTTTGCGCCTACCTAGGGGCGTAAACTCTAGCGCTTATTGAGAGGCGCCTCAACAATGCCTGCATTGTATATTTGTGTTTCATCATGATTTGCTCCTTCGTTCTTTTGTGTTATCATTCATCTCTTGTTTGTATATGTATGCTATACTTAGGATGTGCTTTATCCTATGTATAAGGGGGAGAATGATTTGTGTTGTTCTTATTCATCATGTTTATCACTCCTATTGTTACCTATACTTAGGGATAATCTACACTAAGTATAGGGGGAGTGTTGTTTATATCAACTCTTTTGTGTTTTTATTCTTATGATCTCTCGCTTGTCTCCCAACTTACTTATATTCCATACTTAGGGCTATTCTACCCTAAGTATAGGGGGTCACAATGAGTTGTTGAGTCCATCAATTCTTTCCTCTCCTTTTATACAATCATCTATACTTAGGATTAATTAATCCTAAGTATAAGGGGGTCTCCGACTTCTATTCATTCTTTGAGTTGTTGTTTTATAGTGTTTTTTTCACTTTTTTATACTTAGCATGAGTTATGTCTTCCTTTGCAGCTCTTTGATAACTATGAGGACATAGTTCAAGCTAAGTATAGGGGGTGTCGTATATATTGTATATATACTTTTATAAATGTGATTATTTTTTTAATATTATTGGGACATGTGTATAAAATGCATAAAATCCACGTGTGCATATAGACCTTGGTCACCTTTAATTTTAAAAAAATAAAATAAAAAATTGAAAATTGGAAAAACAATGGGAAAAAATTGATATAAAAATATTGTATAAACTGTGTATATACTTGTATATATTTTACTAACCTTTTTTCTCTTAAAAACCTCTAAAGGGGGGGGGGAATTGCTTTGTATATATTTCTTGTATTTGCATGAACATTTTCAGGATAATATAGACATTTAAACTAAGTGTGGAATAAAATTGAAGAATGGAGCTTAGTTGGACCTTAATACAATTAATTTTAAAGGAACTTTATAAGAATTGGAATTAAGACTTTTCATGTCCTAGCGGCTTAATTCTTGTAGTCCATAAGACTATGTTCACATGTCATCTTGATTTGTCTAAGTAGAATATTTAACAACACACGCATGATTCTTCTAGACCATGGCTTATCTTGGATAAGTACTCTACATGTTGCTCTTCATGGAGGAGGTAGTGACGAGGCAGAATCTTTTGGCTTGGTGTAGCACACAGGTATGTAAAAACTAGTGAGAAGTCCCATCTTCCTCTATGGAGGGTAGTGCATCTCAACCTGATCTAGTAGCATTGAGGTCTAAAGACAGGATGTTGCGGGTTGCAATAATGCTTTGAAAGAGGATAGCCTACTAGATCAAGAGGAAAAACTTCTTATGTACATGTTGCACCTCGTATATTTTTGAAAAAAAATAAAAAAGATAAAAATGCAGAATATCAAAAAGCGGACAGGCCTGATTGAAAAGTAAAATGTCTACTATAGTGTAAATGCAAGTATAGAAAAATTAGAAGATCTTAAAAGTAAATTTTTTGTAATCTTGCAGCTGGATGACTAGGTTACACTGGTCATGCATCCAAGTATAGATACCTGGTAACAAGATCTGACCTGTGGTTAATAGAGTTGTCAGTTTAGAGAACTGCGGAGACAGATCCGGTTAATCAAACAAAAATCAATAAAATAGGAGAGAGAGAGAGAGAGAGAGAGAGAGAAATGAGAATAAATGGCTTCTCTCTCCTATTTTATCTACACTTTTATATTTATCCAGGTGAGTGTACCTAGGTCAAACTCGAGGAGGCAGAATAACCGTATTGTTGTATTGAGAGAAAGAAAGAATTTTGCGATTTTCTTCTCTTCTTGAATATTACAACAAACACTTAAGATGGAACTCAAAACTAGTACAATTTTACGAATATCAAAAGCAAAGAAAATACACGACAAAAATTCACGAAAATTAACAAGAAATGTCGATAGGGTAGTTATGTAACTACCCTAGAAAATTTGATGAAAAATACAATCAAAACAAGGTCCAAAAATACATGATAATTCAGGGGTATAAGTGCAAGAAAGAATAAAATTGTTCTGTTACAAAATGATCCCTACCAGGGACTGAAATGCAATAAAATTTTAAGGATTTGCATTTAGGTCCCTATGCGGGGACCTAAGTGCAAATTTTGGACTACTCTGGAGCGTGATCTGAATTCTAGAACTTCTACGGGTTTAAGATGCAAATTCTCCACCCCTTCGTCTGAAGGGCTGCGATTAGAAGACGAAGTACGATCAATACCATCCCACATGGACATGTGTCGTGAAATTGTACTTCGTCTCCGACTTCTTGGTGTTCTTCCCCTTTCTCGCAGTTGTAGCGACGAGTCTCCGTCTCCGACTTATTCCCGACGATCGGATGGATTCTTTGGCCTCCTACAGGGCCATAGGGGTGTCTCCTACATCCCTCGAGCTCGCCTGCAGATGAGTGTCTCTAAGGTGATGGGAAGCGGCGGATGGATATCAACGAAGATGGTGATTCGGCAGTAACAACCAGAAGCGAGGACGATGTCTTGAATTGATTCTTCTTCGAGGAATATTGCTCGAGATGATGAATTCTATGCTCCGGATATGAAAAGGACATGTATATGAAGGATTTGGGGCTTGATTTGCAACGAAATTGGCCAAAAAGGATTGAAGATTCACATATCTAATATTGAGTTTCCAGGAAATTACTTAGTGAGAACATGAGATATGTGAAAACGAATTTGAATGGTTTTGAAGCAGATTTGAAGTTTGGATTTGATGTGCTCTAAGAAAGATGATTAACATCTCTAATTATGTGATTAGGTAACCTAATAAAGGCAAGAGAAATGATAAATTAAATGGTAAAGAATGGATGAATGACATGTGTTTTGAGGTTATATGAACTTATGTTGGTTGCTTGATGAGGCAGCCTTCTTGGAGCTGGATGCATGTAGTGGCAGCGATAAAAGGTGATTGGCAACCCTGGAACCCTCCTCCAATCATTCCTCTTCCAGGCGAGAGCCTCGAGTGGAGTTGTCACCTCCAGAGTATGGCTGAGCACGACGAGGAAAATGGGTCGACGACAAGTAATTTGGTAGAAGTAGTTAGCTCGGTAGTTTTTAGTTGTTAATGGAGGTCTTCAAGGGGGTTTTATACAATGATTGAAGGGAAGTTGGTGAGAATCAAAGGCCTATGTGGATTGTGATTATTAGGAGGAGGAGTTAAAGGGTTTGGATTGGACGAATAAGGTGGAAGATGGCGGGTAGAAATTAGAGAAAATAGGTTGTTAGAACAGAAGCACTGACCTGCCTTCTTGGAGAAGAAGGCACCAGGTGTTGACACGTATTAACACCTGGTTGGCCAGATGGTTAATAAAAATTATAAATTAGATATTAAATAGTAAATAAAGTTATTTTAAATAAGTATAAACATAAAAATTTAAATGATAAAATTATCTAAAGCATGTTATAATTATTTTTATAAATAATAAATATTTTAAGAAATATAAATATTGTATTAATAAATAGGTATAAGTAATACTTGATAAATAGGTTTTGGATTCTTAACTTAATAAATTAATAAATAGTAAGCCATTTTTATATTTTATTTCTTATTATAATTATAAATAACGTACGTATAATTTTTTGTAGATTCGAATAAATTAATTTAAGTATGTTAATAAATATGGATATAAGTCATGTAGTTCAAAATTACCTACAAATCTGAGTTTTTGATTTATTTAAAATAATAAATAAGCTACAAAAATTATGAAATGAATTAAAGTTAAACATCAAGATAAAGAGAATATTTAGAAATTATAAAATCATTAAAACATTAAATTATGTGTTCTAGATAAAATAAATAGCATAGAAACCTAGTTGTTGTTTGGTCCCAAAACTAACTTTTTGCAAATGGATTCCGATTTTAGTGAAATCACCTTCATTAATTAGAGAATATTATTTTATAATTTTAAAGGTGAGTATATGAAATTGGAGTTCATATTAGAAACTTATGACGTTCAAAAGTTGAGATTTTGTCAATTTATAAGTTGGATTTCTTAGGAAATATATAAGGTAATATTTTTAGCTTATTTTTATATTTTTCTATACAATTTTAGAAATAATTAGGAAAAGAGTTTGGTGAAAAATATATTCATATGAATTAATTAAAAATCATTAATATTTTGGTATTTATTGGATAAATAATGAGGAATGTCTAGAGTATGGAGTTAAATATTTTTATTCATTTTCATTCATTATCTCCCCCTATTTATTTATTTGTCGACCAATCCATGCTGACTTGGCCTCTGGGATTAGGTTATAAATACATCTTTCATCTATATTTATGTCACATTGTAGATATATACATATCTACAATTGACCTTCTTTTTATTCTCTTTATTTTTATTCTTTTATTTATTTACATGATTTTAATTCATAAAAGTGCATTTTTATTCCTAAGTAGAGTTTTGTTAAAAAATGGAAATTAATGAATATTTACATGTGTTTGTCAAAAGTTTTAAGACAAAATGCAGAAAGAATATTAGTGAATCATGGATTCATTAGTAGCAACATTGGTTACCATCCATTATTTTCTCCATCTCCTTTTCTTAGGATAGTTGTACATGAACTTAGAAGGGAATATCCCCGCTCCTCGAGGAAAGAGTTGCTAAATCGGGGAACTAGAGTTACCATGTTGAAAAAAACTGTTTCTTTGCTACTTTTGAGATGGGGAGTTACATTTCACTTACACCATACAAGTAAAGATTCATAGTCGTAAGAATTTGTGTATGTAGACTTGTTCTGACCTGACTGTTGAGGAGACCTGAATAGGAGTCTTATGGAACTTCAAGGCTGTTAGGTTTTAAATCCATATCCAAGTAAGACTCCTCCACACAAATATTCCAAATGTCTGACAGGGCTCCATACAACAACTTTATGAAGACAAGTTTAATACTCTATATTGGCCCAATTCTTTTATTTTCCTTTCTTTTTCTTTTATTCACTTTATTATTTCAAATAGGTGTTGGTTAAGGGCTTAGCAAAGGTAAAGCATAGGCAGACGATGAATTCTCATATCATCATTTTTATTCATTAGTTCTAGCTTAAAGGTTCCTTATAAAACACATGCATATATTGCTAAAGCCATATTCTTACTAACTTGTGTCTGTATGTAAATATTGTACATTCATTAATATTTTAACCTCAAATAAACGATCTGGGCGGAGAGAGGCTCGTTGAAATATTGACTCTATTTAATCTGTGAAGAATTACCAAAATGCTTTCGAGCGGCGCACCAAAGCCTCAAGTCAAAAATGACTCTATTTGAATGGTCAAAGTTCAGATATAAATGCAATAGATACATGTTGACCTGAACCCAGAGAGAAGGTCAAGACTTGACCTTATCGGCTAGGAATAAAGTAGAGGGAGATAGGGTCTTTATTTAAATAATAAAAAAACTAAATTCTATTCATTCTTTATTTTGATTTTATTATGTCTACATTTGTATAAAACTTTCACTATTTTATTTATCCATAATTGAAATCACATGAAATAATTTTCTTAATGGAAGTTGAAAGTAAAAATATTTTATAAATAATAAAAATACTTACAAAATGAAATCATGTATAGAATAAAAGTAACCACGTTCAGAAAAAGTCGTAAAGAGATAATTGAAAGACCAACTCTGGCTCCATATGAACTCAAATTAAATCAAACTCACTTCCATAGTATTATGAATTAAGTTATCTTTAAAATGGTAGTGGCTTCATTATTTTTGGAATTATAGTTTGAAAGATGATTTTCTAGGGTGATTTTTGCAATTTAACAAATTATTTATTGTATTTATTTATTAATATTTATTTTTATATATAATGTATTTTTATATAATTGAAAATATTTTTTAATAATTATTTTAAAATAAAAATAAAAATTGAAGATACATAAAACATAAATTAACATAATTTCTATATTTAGTTGTGTGTATAATGTACCATATGTATATATTGTATTTATATAATTAATTTTATTAAATAACCACCACAAAAAATTAAATAAATAGCAATAATTATTTAAGTTAATAAAATTAGGAAAATTATTTATTTATTTAGTCAAGTAAATAATATGCCATATCTATATAATTTAATTAATTCCTTAACTAACCCACCATTAAAGTGGCTCTTTAAGTTATTGGTATTTATTATTATTATTTTAATTAATATAATTTCAAATTAATATAATGAATTTATTTAATTAACTTAATTCTACCATTAACATCTTTCCCTTTATTCTCTATCCATTATTTCAATTTTTTGAAGTTCAAATTCTTTATTTATTTAGATCCTCCTCGCTCATTCCAATTTGATCAATCCTTTGGTGAGAGGAGCCCAATCTCTAAGAGCATTCTTGTTGTATAAAGGTGACCAGCCTTCGAGCTCTTTGGTGACAGTGAGGTGATCTTCATTGAGGCAATCGCGGCTCTCATCCCCACACACGGTGAGATCCACTTTATTTCTCGTTTTTTGTTTAGATTATTTTAGATTTAGTTCTAGTTTTAATTTCACAGTTATTATATACTCGTAATAACTACCTCCTCCATGAAGATCTACATGTAGAGTGCTTGTCCAAGATAAGCCATTGTTTAGAAGAATCATGTGTGTTTTGTTAAATATTCCACTTAGACTAATCAAGACGACATGTGAACATAGTCTTATGGACCAAAAGAATTAAGTCTCTGGGACCTAATAAGTTTTAATTCCATTTAAAGTTCATCTAAAATTAAGTTGATTAAGGTCCAACTTAGCTCCATTGTTCAATTTTATTCAAGATTTAGTTTAAATGTCAATTTTATCCTAAAAAATGTGCATGCAAATGCAAGAAATATATACAAGCAATTTTTTCCCTTTTTTAGAGTTTTTTTAAGAGAAAATTAAGGGTTAGTAAAATATATACAAGTATATACATGGTTTATAAAATATTTTATAAGATATTTTTCCATTTTTTCAATTTCTAAATTTTTTAATTATTTTTTTAAGATGGAAGGTGACCAAAGTCTATATAGACATGTGGATTTTACACATTTATATACGTATCCCAATAATATAGAAAAAAATAATCACATTTTTTAAAGAACGGGTTATGGCTTAAGTATATATACAATATATATGCCAGGGGGTTGTCTCGGTGGTTGGTGGCGGAGTCACGATAGACGTGGGCAACATGAGGCACAGGAGGAGATGCAATGACCACATGTGGGCGGTGCACAGTGAAAGTAGGGTTGCGCACAGGAGGATGGCATGCGACAGTGAGGGTGGGGGTGTAGCCATGGGGTGTTGTGCATCCGTTAGGGATGTGATCGCGGAGGCACGCGCATATGGGGCTAGAAGGCGGAGGAGCCCTAGGCGGCTGCGGAGGGACAATAGAGGTTGCTCGAGGAGGCTGGATCGGGGGCCGCAAGTCGTGCGTTGGCACAACACAGTGCTGCTGGGGCGGGCAAGGCGCGACCAAATGTGGATGAACTGTGGCTGATCGTGCGCAGGATGGGCACGACTCAAGCTAGAGGGCAATGGCTGGTCGTGCATAGGAGAAGGGCATGGAGTGGGGACATGATGGGAGGAAGGGAGGCCATATGTAGTGGTCGAACGGGGGGAGGGGGAGTCGCAGGTCATGTGCATACCACTCCCCCTGCCTTTTTTAATTTTTTTTATTTTTTGTATTTTGTTTTTATATATTTTTTAATTTTTTAAAATAAGAAATCAAAAAGTGGGAATGAAGAGGCGGTGATGATGATAATAAAGAGGTGGTTTTGATGATAATGGTGGTTATTATGATGATTGGTGGTGATATGGTGCAAAACAAAAACAAAAAAAATGTTAGATAACGAAAAAAGTGGAAATGGAGAAGGAGAACTTACTTGGGGTTCGTCGTATTCGCGAAGCAGCTACACTGAACTCATGTCGTGGCCTCGATCTGGTTCGACGAGAAATCCTAGAAGTTACATATCATTGATGCGGCTGCAACGAGGTCGATCTCTCCACCTCGGATCTCACCAAACACGATGGAAACCATCGTTGCGTCGAAAACTTACTCGGTGCTGTCACTGTCGAGCAGGATGAGTTAGTGTCTCTCTTTCTCTCTCGATTTTGGTGGATAGGGAAAAATGAAGAGGATGAAGGAAATAAAAGGAGGAAGAAGGAAAAGTTGGAAAAAGTGGAGTGGAAATTAGGAAAGGTGGAGACAATGGGAGTTTTGGAAAATAATAAAAATTAAATAAAAATGAATTTTACTAAATAAATACTTATAAATAATTGATTAAAATTAAAATAAAATTAAAATTATAATAAATTAACAAATAATAAATAAATAAACAATAAGTAAATAAGTAAATAATTAATAAGAAAATAAAGATAAATAAAATCAATAAAATAAAATACGAAAATTAATATAAAATGGAGCAACAAGTGGCATATCTAGGAGTAGCCATGTCTAGCTCCCGGAAAAATTGAAAAATTTATTGTAAACAGAAAAAAAAAAGAAATAACAAAATGGGTCAAATGAAAAAGTGGCAAACACAAAGTTGCTCGTCTCGATGAGATATACAACTTTCGTGATGTACAGAAAAGAAAAAAAACCATTCATCCAAAAAATATTTTTGGGTGGCATCTTATAGGTATAAAATACCAAATTTTTACTATTTGCATATTTTTTGGCATTTAAGAAAAACAGATAAAAATCAAATAACATCAAAGAAAATATGAAATAAATATGTAAAACTTAATCTATTTTTTTGGATTTTTAATAATTAAGATAAATAAAGAAATAAAATAATAAAAGTGGAAATATGTACAATATACAATGACAGCCCAAACCCCAAGTTTCACTTACGTACTCCGATTCTTTTGAATTTTATCTTGTTTTGAAGGTAACTGAATGCACACTTATTAAAACGTAACTAGGGGTCTATAGAAGAGAAATATTCACATTTCAATGCTCTTAGTCTTAAACTAGGATTTGGGTTTTAATAGTCAATCTTCCAAGTAAGTTATTTTTGACATTTTTATTTATTAGTGTTAGTAATATATACAATATAGAGTTTAATTTATTCAATTCTGAGATAGAGATAAATATACAAGAAATAGTGAAAATATGGTTAATATACAGGGATCTTTTCACGGGAATTTGGCTTCTTAATTCATGCACAAATGCATGCTAAAATGCAAAGATTATTTCTAATTGGATGAATGAGGATAATGCAATATAAATGAAGAAATGCAACTAACTTGGAAATGAAGCACTATTTTTGACTTTTTAGAGTTATGAATCACATATTCATCAACCCCCTTATATTTAAACCTTGTTCGTTCCCGAGAAACTATTATGAAATGCAAACGTGAAATGATTTTGGGTTCCATACCAAGGTCATTAACAACAAGTGAAAATTGAGCTTGACTAGACCTTTGGTTTAATAATGTAGTAGAACTATATTGGGAATTGAATTTAAAACCTAACAACCTTTGAGTTCCACTAGTCTCTTTTCAGGTCTCCTCAAGATCCAGGTCAGAACAAATCCTCATATGCAAATTCTGAGGACTATGAATCTTAATTGTAACATGTAAGTGAAATATAGCTCTCCTCATCATAAGTGAGAAAAAATAACCTCCTCTAACAAAGTAAGACTAGTTCCCTGATCGAACAACTCTTTCCTCGAGGAGAGAGGTATTCCTCTCTAAGTTCAAGTGCAATCAGCTCAAGAAGAGAGGATAGAGAAGAGAATAGATTGTGACCTGTGTAGTCACATATCCATGGAGCTTGGCCAGTGTAGCCAAGTCTCCAACTACAGGCTTCCAAGGTATGAGACTTTGAAACATATGCCTTGCTTATTCATTTTTCCTCTGACCGGATTTTTTAACTTTTTACCCATCTAGATTTTTTGGAGATTTTTCTTTCTTTTTGTTTTTTTTAAATATACAAAGTGTTGCATTTACATAAGGAGTTTTTCTCCTTAAGCCAGTAGACTATCCCTCTTTTTATGCTTTATTGAAACCCACGACATCATATCATTAGATGTCGGCCCCTGTAGACTAGGTTGAGATGCACTACCCTCCCTAGAGGAGGATGGATGTTCCCATCAGTATGCTACTCCAAGCCAAAAGATTATGCCTCCTCACCATCTCATCAATGAAGAGCTATGTGCATGGTGCTAGTCCAAGTTAAGTCACTATCTAAAAGAATTGTGTGTATGTATGAAATATTCTATTTAGACCAATCAAGATGAGATGTTAACATAGTATTGTCGACTCACAGAATTATCTCTCGCCCTGAAAATCTTAACTCTAGTTCCTATAAGTTTCCTCTAAAATTAAGTAGATTAAGGTCAAATTAAATACGTCATCAACTTCTATTCATAACTTGGTTCAGAACCCACTAACTTTCCACTTTGCATATGAAAGATAGGAAAAAGAGTTGCAAATTTCATGAAATGCATTTGAATGAAGTGCAATACTTTTTTTATGAATGCAAGGATGATATGAAGAGTAAATAAGAAGACTCTTTTTTAGAGTTTTTTTGTATACATCCTATTTTTCAACAAATTTTACAAAAGTATTATTTACAAGAATTTTAGAAAATTAAACACGTGTTATAAAAATTGTACAACTTATATACAATATACAAATTCTACAAGTATACATGTATCTTAAAACAGTTTTTTTTCAATTTTACCCATCCTGTAATTATTTCATAATATATAAAAAATGCATGAAAGTACGAGCTGGGAGTAAAGTATATATGTAATACATACATGCCCCCTATACCTTAGCATGTGCTAGGTACTCAGAGCATGAGACGCGAGGAAAAGATAGCTCGTACTAAGCGTAGGATATTTAAAACAACAAAGAGTATAGTAGTAAATACACCACCCCTATACTTAGGTTCTGACCAGCCTAAGTTTAGAAGAAGAGGAAAATGGGGTGGACATGATTAATAGGAGAAATAGATGAATATACACATGGAGGGAAACAATCCCCCCAATACTTAGGCTCTGGTCAAACTAAGTCTAGGATAGGAGTGAATGTGAGAAACGATTAGATCTAGAGAATATATAGAGAATGTTGAAGAAGAGAAGAAGAGTCTCGGGTCATTCTCTCCACTATACTTAGGATCTGGTCATCCTAAGTATAGCCATAAAATGAAACAATATGGAGCCTGAGCGAGTTATACGAATCACTGGGGAGGGTGGGAAATAAAAGAAATATAATCTATACATGTAGGAGTAAGAATATACATGGATCAAGAAGGATTGCGATGAATCTTCTTGGGGAGCGAAGATGTGGGTAATATACTTATGTGTCACTGTCAATATCGTCCTCAGATGAATAACAATGAGGTGAAGGGATCGTCCAGCGAGGGCTGACACACTTTTACTTGCTCAGATATGGCTTAAGAATAGCTATAAATTACCTCATCCGGACCTAATGAGGACTCCTCCGAAAATTCCTTCTTCAGTATGCTGAAGGAAACTTTCTTAGTCGGTTTTCTTGAAACCAAAGCATTGAGAGGGGAAGGAGAGTGACATGCCTGGAGGGGTTCGGGGGAACACCTTGAGGAATCAATTCTTGACTTCCTCTCACTAGATAACATACTAGAGGAAGGATCAACCGTGTTTTTGGGTGGTGTTGATTCAGTCTTGGTTGTTTGCTTTGAAGTCCTTCGATGTGGTGCGGTGCTAACAATGGGTTCCTTGATCAGACAAGTATCCATATAAACTGTAAAATTCCTATAGGTTTAGCACACATCTGTAGTATGATATAGTGTTCTCAATTATCCTGACATTGGTCGGCTCATGTGTTAGATCATCTAATTGGTCACGGAAATAAAAAATGATCGTGCCCGACTCTAGGGAAGCTTCTGGTTGTGAGTCCTCTCTAGAAGTTGTCACGGTGGTTGCGATGTAAAGAGTGGGTGATGTGGAGGTGTAGAGAGTCTCTGAACCAATGGTCGTATGGACTGTCGGTATCTTAGGTGTAGTAGAGAGATTGGTCTTACTATCTCTCAGGGGATACAACTGTCTGCGACTTTACGAGTAACCTTAGAATATCGTGTGTCTTCAAAGATCGGGTGAGGTCGGAGTACTCCCAATGCTGTAAAATCGATCTCCCGAGTCTCGTGATATATAGTTTCCTTAGCCAAGTCAAAGAATGGCTTCCCGAGAATGATTGGAGATTGGGTAAACTCTCGTCGGTGCTCAACATCATTGATCATGAAGTCTACCTACAATAGAGAACCTTTGAAATTAATGATGACTGAAATGATTCCTCTCAATCGTTTTATAGACCGACAAGAGAGCTGAATGATCTCTCGTCTTCCTTCTTGACCTGAGTTTGAGCTTGGCATACACAAAGGTCGATAGGATATTTATTGGCGAGTCGTCATCGATTCTGGCATCGGTGGAGGTGGTGTCTTTGATTTTACAGTAAACCCTAGGAAACTTCTTCACTCTACGACTCATGTTCATTCTCCCCATCACCAAGGAGGTGGCCACAGAAACTATGTGTCCAAAACCTAACGAACCCAAGTCATCCTCGGTTAATGGATCGTATCCAAAACCACCGACCAAAGGCTCTGATACCACTTGAAGGATATGGTTAGATCCTCAAGCGCATCACAGAAGCATGAGCGTCGTATCGTATACGACGGAGAACGACTAGTCGTACTAGTTGTTCTATGCAGCGGAAATTAAAAATTTTTATGTGACGAAACCACATGATCCAAGAACACTTCTCGGATCGTTTCGTCTAAACCACAAACAAGTATTAGGGTTACATCTTGAAGCATGGTTGTGATCGAGTCTCTAAACGAAGAGACCTCCTGTATCAATTCCGATCCGTCGGAGGAGACGCTTGCAAGCGCGGGGATGAATCGCGTGCTTCTCACAATCCATGTTGATGATCCAAGCGGTGGATCTCCTGATCTCGACACACGAAATCCAACGTCTTCTTCCCGAGCAAGGCATACTGAAGGAGACGGAGATCCACGAGCAAATAATCGGGTAGCATAACGGCGACACTGCGGCGATGGAGAACCTCTCTAAAGCATCCATGGTGGACGACCATGAGAGGGAGAGAGAGAGATTTGTTATCTCAACTATTGTGTAAAGAAGAGCAAAGGGGTGCCTCTCCTTTTATAATAATTTAGGATCCATGGATCTCAATCCGTGGGACAACACAAATCCAATGGTCCTCATTGATTGTGTTTCTTTTAATGGCTAAGATTTGTGTTGGTAAAAACCAACAACAATTATTTGTTGTCTTTGAAATAAATTAAATATATTGAAAATCAATCAATATAATTCAATATAAATTAAAACAACAAACATGGAATATCTTGGAAAAGAATCAAGCCTCCTTCCATGTATAGAGTGGACGGCCACCAATTTGGAGAGCCCAAATTGGTCGTCTACTCCATGTATGGAATGGATGGCTTCTCATTCCAATTATGTTTAGATCTTATATCTTACAAGATATTCAACATATTCAACAACTTTTATTGCAAAAATATTCACCAAAATATTTCCAAATTATTTTGTGAACATTGCAATCTTGCCATTGGAAAATTGTGAATCACATTCACAACCCAAAATAAAATGCAAAATACATTTTCAATTTAATGTCCAATGTGAATCCAATTCACATTAACATTTAATTAACAAATGTAAATTACAATCATCTCTCTCTTATATATTATAAATCACATTTATTATATTTGATTAATATGGATATTGTTATCCACATTATTCATATCCATGATAATTAAATCATATTTAATAATCTTGGATCTCTATTCTCTTATGTCCAAATAATATGAATCACATTCACATTATTTACATCTTTGATAATTAAATCACATTTAATTATCTTAGATAACTCTCTTTTATAATATGAATTATATTCATATTATTAATGATAATTAAATCACATTTAATTATCCATGCTTGGATACATAATATCAACAATGAAATTATCCCGAACCCTTTCAACGATAATACGCTTTCTCCGCAGATACTTGGAGATAAGGACATGGCGATTGTATTGTTCCACGTATAGTGACTTGGGTATTGAGATCATATCTCAAATCCAGATCACGGACCTCCCATAGATGCTTGATTAAATCAAGATCGTAAATCAAATCTTCTCATTGCATCTGAATCACATTCAGATCAATGTCCAACATTTGGAGTAAGATCATATTACTTTTCTACTGAGAGGAGTCATAAAAATCCAAACCCGTTTCATTACTCCCTAGGAATGGAAGCGTCATGGTTATACAATCGTTTATGAGCACATCACCCTCAGGTATTCCTAATACATGTACATCCTGCATACTGGAAGACTCAGATTAAACCCGAAGTGTTAGATCAACTTTATACTGTATACTTCAGGGTTTTATCAGTAAGTTTCTCATTTGATCATTGGAAGTTGGTATCGATCATATACTTTCCAAAAGCATATATCATACCTAGGTCTTGATCATATACTTTCCAAAAGTATATATCAAACCTACAAATTCAGTCAAGCTTCCAAAGCGAGACGACCGTGCAAGGAATTTGATTCTTTCCAATATCTCATGAGTGAGCTCATGTCTTCTAGTTCAATGAATGAACATGTATGATCCCATTGAGAGATCGTATTACTAATATGCCCTTATATGCACACCAGCGCGCCGGTGTATAGACCTTGGTTAGGTCATCAACCTATTGGTCTACCAAATGTACATACTCAGACATATAGCAACACATCTGTCTCCGGCCAGAGGATGCGTGCCTGTATCGTGACAGCATATGATATAGGACTTTGGTTATCTCGATCTCGTTAAGTCAACTCTTTGACCTAACTAATCTGACACCTCCGAATCTCTATTCCTATGCAGAGGACCTGCATCAAGAGGTCGGTCAGATATCACCTTTAGAGATAAGGATTGCCATTTCCTACTCATGCTGGAGATCATCTCTTAACAATCATTTGACGGTGCTTGATGAGTCCTCAATCTAACTCTTTAGATATTCATCCAAGCACCAGCCTTTATGATTCAACAGTTGAATCAACAGCTGTATGATCATCAAGATGACCATGGTACATAACCCTAATTGTACTAAGGGACCTATTATGCAAATTATTTATTCTTCATTTCAAATCAGGGAATGATATTTGCAATAACATTTATTGCATAATGGCTCACCGTGGGCTCGCATGTCCAACAGAGGGATGGGGCTCCTTGTTGTGGAGGATCTAAAGCCCGATGATGATAGAGATGGCGAGATAGAATTGAACTGGATAGGAAGATGGATGGTGATAAACATGGTTCTTTAGTGGATTGGATTGACTAGGAAATAGAATATCACAATGTATCATGTAAAATCAACATGGTAAAAATGAAAAGAAAAGGATAAGAATATTTACCTAATGTTGGATGGAGACGCCCACATATGCTAAACTCTTGTCATAGCCTCGATCCGGTTTGACAAAAAATCTGAGAAGCTATGCAGCATCGGTGTAACTACGACCAGGTTGCTCTCTCCTCCTCGAATCTCGCCAAACACAATGAAAACCATCTTGTCATCGAAAAGTTTTTTGATCTTTATCACCATTGAGTAGGATGAGCTAGTGGATCCCTTTCTCTCTTGATTTTGGTGGACAGGGAACAATGAAGAAGATTGAGGGAATAAAAGGAGGAGGAAGATGGAGAAATTAGAAAAGAAGTGGGGTGGAAGTTGGAAAAGATGTGGGAGAGGCGGAAAAAATGGGAGATGGTGGGAAATAATAAAAATTAAATTTAAAAAATAAATTTAAAAATAATAATTATAATTAATTATTAAAAATTAAAATGTAAATAGATAAATAAATAAATAAAATAAAAATTTTAAATATAAATAAGTATATAATTAAATAAATAATACAATAAATATAAATAAATTAACTAAAATTAAATACAAAATATATAAAATTGGGTGACACGTTGCGGCTCTAGGAACAATAATGTGTCGCTCCCAAAAAATTGAAAAATTTTATGTAAAAAAAAGAAATAACAAAAGATGTCAAATCAAAGTTATCAACACAAAAGTTGTTCATCTTGACAAGATCAACAACTTTTGTGAAGAACCAAAAACCAAAATAAATCATATGTAATAAAAATATTTTTGGGTGGCATCTTATAGATATAAAATACCAAAATTTTGTCTTTTATATTTTTTTGATATCTAAAAAAATAAAATAAAAATAAAATAAAATTGAAGAAATAATGAAATAAACTTTTATAACTTCATCTATTTTTTTAGATTTTTAATAATTAGAAAAAATAAATAAATAAAGGGCACATGTGTACAATATACAAGGAGGGGACCAAAACAAAGTTTCAGTTACGGACTCCGATTCTTTTAAATTTGGTCTTGTTTTGTAGTAATTGAACGCACATTAATTCAAAATGAGTAGGGTTTCATATAAGATTGCATAAGAGAGATATTCACATTTTAAGGTTCTTAATCTCAAACTTGGGTTAGGGTTCTATTAGTCAATTTTACAAGTTAGTATTTTAACATTTTTCCTTTATTTGTGTTAGTAATATATACATATAGAGTTGTATTTATTAAATTCTAAGTTAGAGAAAAATAGTGAAAAAATAGGTGATATTTACAAGGGAATTTCATATCACATTTAATGCACAATTGCATGACAAAATGAAGAGGCTAATTCTAAATGCATGAAAGAGAATAATTCAAAAAAATGAAGAAATATAGCTAATTACTCAAGAACAAAGATGTAATATGATAATCCTCGAATTGCCCTATATAATAGTGTTGATTTGTTGTAGTCAGGCAATCATGATCAATTAAAAATTAACCATACGGATTGATAAATCGACGAATTAATAATGTGTGAAGTTTTGTGTTTATTTTACCTGGGAAAGCCCTTGAGTCGACTCAAGGAGGCAAAGGAACAACTTCTGGACAACTTAGATGAATTAGCTTACGATTTTCCAAGCAAGATTTTTTAATATTTTTAAGCAATATAAATGCAAATGCAAAAAATGTGATTTAAGTAGTCTATTAAGAAAAAAACAAGCAACTTAGCTAAATTAATTGTAATGTGCAATTAATCCAATTTGACCAAATTATATTTTTCCAAGAAACCTAATCCAATTATGAATACAAAATGTATTTTTTTTGGAATTTTTGGGTTTAGAATGCAGCAATGAAAAATACACACTTTTATGGCATATTATGTAATTTTCACACAAACATAATGCAAAAATCATGAAATTTTTAGTGGAAGGGAAACTTGATGAAATGAAGCTGCAATATTTTCTTTGATTTTTTTGAGATTACATAAAATTATTTTGAATTTAGTAATGGAAATAGAATGATTGCAAGTATTTAATTCCTAATTAATCCAAAAAATTAATTTATCCAGAGAGAGATTTATCAAAAATAAGATATTTATATGAACAATCTTGAAGACCTAAAATTTAGCAAAAATAATTTTTGTGTATTTAATTAAAAATCAATTACATATTCACTCAAGAATTTATTTTTGGAACAAGACACATCCATTTTTGACGAAATTTGGTTAGTAATTATAGCACGCATCATCTTTCATTTTTTCATATTTTTTGGAGAAATCTTTAATGAAATATGAATTTAACACCATAAATTGGGTAAAGTAAGCAATTTTTCACAAAAACATCTTTAGTTAATTAATCAGTAATCGACAAATTATAAAAAATAGCCAAGAGATACAGAATTAACTGAACTACAACCTGTTATTTTTGTATTAATGAAATAATGCCTAAATATTGTTTGAATTGATTATCAAACATAGGGGTATCCATTCAATTTAGAAAAAAATTAACAAACATTATGTGCCTAAGGGCACTTTTGCAAATATGGAAATCTGTGGGGGAAAATTATGCAATATTCACAAAAAAGGGAGGACAAATCAACCGTCTTTTTTCGTCAGAAACATGGGTTCTAAGAATGGAACCCATGTCTAGAGCATGGCTTGCGGCTAGTTGTGCGCTTTTGGAGGCCTGCGGTAGTGGCGGATGACGACGGAGGTGCAACCGCAGGTGGGGGGCTATAGATGATGGTGGAGCACGAGTGGCGATGGTCGAAAGGGGGGTTGTTCTGGTGGTTGGCCACAGAGTCACTATATAGGAGGGGCACGTGAGGCACAGGCGGAGGTGCAGCGGCTACGCGTGGCCGGTGCATGGTGGATAATGGAGGTGTGGCTGTTGGTGGGGGGGCTGTAGATGTTGGTGGTGCGTAGGTGGAGACGACCAAGGGGGTAGGGGCTATCCCGACAGTTGGCAACAGAGTCGTTGGAGACAAGGGAAGCGTGAGCCGCAGATAGTGGTGTAGCAGCCACACGTGGGCGTTGCACGGTGGTGACAGTGTTGCGTACAAGAGGATGGCGTGTGACGAAATGGGGGGGGGAGGACACAACCAGGGGGTCAGAATTACGTGGAGGACGATGTAGCCCCAAGGGACATAGCCGTGGAGGCATGTGCAAGAGGGTCTGGAAGGCAGAGGAGCTGTAGGTGGCTGTAGAGGGAGAGTAGAGGCCATTAGAAGCGGTTGGACCTGGGTGGTGGGTCGTGAATGAGAGCAGCGCAATGGCCACTGGGGCTGGCGAGGCACGATCGCAGGTGGAGAAACAACGGTTGACAATGCGCAGGAGGAGCATGACTCGGGCTAGAGGGCAATGGCTGGACATGCATAGGAGAAGGGTGTGGGGTTGTGGCACGTGAGGAGGAAGGGTGGTCACTAACAGTGGCCGAAGGGGGGGTTGCACCTGTTGCTTCCCCTTCCTTTTTTTATTCTCTATTTTTTTGTTTCGTTTTTATATTTTTTAATTTTTTCCAAATAAGGAATAAAAAAAGTGGGAAGGAAGAGGCAGTGATGATTATAATAAAGAGGAGGTGTTGATTATGGTAGTGGTGATTGTGATGATTAATGGTGATATGGTGTAGAACAACAAGAAAAAATGTTAGATAAAGAAAAATAGGGAAAAGGAGAAGGATAACTTACCTGTGTGGTTTGTCGGATTTGCAGAGCTACTATGATGAACTCATGTTGTGGCCTTGATCAGATTCAGTGAAAAATTGGAGAAGCTATGCGGCTTTGGATGCAGCTGCAACGAGGTTGATTTCCACCTCGGATCTCGCCAAACAAAATCGAAACCATCATTGCTTAGAAAACTTACTCGATCTTTGTCACCGTTGAGAAGGTTGAGTAGGTGCCTCCCTTTCACTCTCAATTTTTGCTGATAGGGAAAAATAAAGAGTATGAAGGCAATAAAAGGAGGAGGAAGATGGGGAATTAGAAAAGAAGTGGGGTGGAAGTTGGGAAAGAAGTGGGAGAGGTGGAGAGAATGGGAGTTTGTGGAAAACAATAAAAAATAAAATAAATAAATAAATACTTATAAATAGTTAATTAATGTTAAAAAAATATATAAACAAAAAAATAAATAAGTATATAATATAATATAAATAAGTAAATAAATAAATAATATAATAAAGATAAATAAAATAAGTAAATAGAATATGAAAATAATATAAAATGGGGTGACACGTGGCGCCTCTAGGAGCATCCACGTATCACTCCCAGAAAAATTGAAAAATTAAATGTAAATAAAAATAAAAAAGAAATAACAAAAGGGTCAAATCAAAAAGTGGTCAACACGAAAGTTGCTCATATTAGATGAGGAGATCTACAACTTTAATGAAGGATCAAAACTGAAAATAACCATCTATGTAAAAATATTTTTGGTGGAATCTTTTAGGTATAAAATACTGAATTTTTATCTTTTGCAGTTTTTTTGCATTTTAAAGAAGAAGATAAAAGTCAAATAAAATCAGGGTAAATATGAAATAAATATTTACAACATAATCTATTTTTTGGATTTTTAATTATTAAGAAAAATAAATAAATAAAAAAAATAAAAAGAAGTGGACATATGTACAATATACTGGGAGGGGGACAAAATCGAAGTTTCAGATACAGACTCTGATTCTTTTGAATTTAGTCTTCTCTTGAAGGTAATTGAATGTACAATAATTCAAAAGTGAGTAGGGTCCATGGAATACTGTATTAGAGAGATATTCACATTTTAAAGTTCTTCGTCTCAAACTAGGGTTAGGGTTTTATTGGTCAATTTTACAAGTTAGTATTTTTTGATATTTTTCTTCTATTAGTGTTAGGAGTTTATTTTATTCATTTCTTTGTTAGAGAAAAATAGATAAAAAATAGTTAAAATATGGTGAATGTACAAGTGATTTTTACAAGGGAATTTCGATTCTCATTTCATCTATAAATGCATGCTAAAATGTAGATATTAATTCTAAATGAATGAATGAGAATAATGCAATATAAATGAAGAAATACAACTAATTATATTTTTCAACATTTAGAGTGAATCACTGATTCGTCTATCCTATCTAAAGGGATAAGACATCAAAGAGTTAAGGATGTGAAATATCAAAAAAATACTAAATTATAAAATTGTCCAATAAAACTCAAGCCCTAACTTGAGACTATACATTCGACGACTTTCAAAATAAGACCAATTTCAAAAAAATCGGATTTCATAAGTGAAACTTGGGTTTTAGGCCCCAATTGTATATTGTACATATTGACCAAACTACCTTTTATTTTATCTATTCTTATTTATTAAAATTCAAAAAAATAGATAAGTTGTAAATATTTCTTTCATATTTTCTCTAATTTTACTTTGTTTTTTCCCCTATTTAAAAATGACAAATAATTGCAAAACATAAAAATACGGTATTTTATAGCTATAAGGTACCCCCAAAATTGCGTTTTGTACATATGTCATGTTTTGATTTTCGATACTTCACAAAAGTTCTAGATCTCGTAGAGACGAACAACTTTCATGTTGACCACTTTTTGATTTAAATGTTTTTGTTATAAATTTATTATTATTATTTTTATTTAATTTTTTAAAATTTTCCAGGTTCGACATGCGACAGCTCCAGAAGCCACCACATGTCACCAACATTATTTATTTATTTATTTATTTTATCTGTATTCCATTTCAATTTACTTATCCATTTCTATCTTTATTTATTAATTATTAATTTTATTTATCATTCCATTTACTTATTTTATTTATCATCATTTTAATTACTTTACTATTTATTATTTATTATTAATTGTTATTCTTCCACGTGGTTGCAACCTCACGTGCCACATGGCTCAATCATGTCTCTCATCCTTGCGCATATCTCTCCCCTCTCGTTATCCTCTCTTTGACCCCACTCTCTCTTTTTCTCCATCTCTCTTCCCTCTCATGTACTTTGTCTCCCCCTTTTTTTCTGACTACCCACGCACGTCCCTCACCCCATGCAGACTCGGCCCCTACGCACCCTCTTGCGCTCTCTCTCTCTCTCCCATGCAGGTGTGTGTGAGACTTAGGGAGAGGATTATCTGCAGTAAGTGAAATACAGCAGAATCTGCTGCAGCGGGTTGATGCACGCCACGTGGATCGAAGGGATCGAACGGCTCCAATGCCTCCTCCGCACGTACCGTCTCTCCTTCCCCGACTTCCCTCGATGCATCTGCCCTCGCCCCCCTCCTCCCCGATGCATCCACTCGGAGATGGCTCTCGCGCCTGCCTCGTCTTCACCGTACTCGAGCTCCTTCCTCGTCTTCCTCCCGCGCCTCCTATTCGGTAGGACGACCTGGAGGGGAAACACCACGCGTTTGCCTCTGTTTCCTCTCGCCTCAGGACTACAGGAGGAAGCAAGAGTTGGGGGCGAATATTGGAGGGCGACGCAGCGGGGGAGAAGGAGGCCGAGGAGGAGCTGAAGAAGTTGAAGGGAGCATGGCATCTTCCTGAGAAGAGGTGGGGAGTGGAGGCATCAGGGAGGTGGGGGGCGAGGGCAGATGCGTCGAGGGAAGTCGGGGAAGGGGAGACGGTGCGCGCGGAGGAGGCGTCAGAGCCATTCGATCCCTTCGATCCACGTGGCGTGCATCAACCCGCTGCAGCAGATTATATTGTATTTCACTTACTGCAGACGATCCTCTCCCGTGAGACTTAATCCTCCCTACGCCCGTACCCCCTTCTTTTCCCTCTATCATGCACCCTTTCTCCTCAATCTCTCTCTCTCTCTCTCTCTCTCTCTCTCTCTCAACGTGCAACCACCTTCCGGAGAGATGTCCACTCCTTCCATCTTGGGCACATCCTACATCGTCCACCTCTCACCAATAAATAACCCTTCCCTGCCAAACGTCATCGTCATCCGCCACCTTCAATGAGAGAGAGCGATGTCCCCTTCCACACTACAAGGAAAACAAGTTGTGGCTACAGAACTATGACCACGGATATGAGTTTCGTGGCCACAGAATTGGGCTCTGGCCACGACACGTCGTTGCCAGTAGCTGTAGTTACAAGTATCGTCGCGAGAGTTCTCTAGCCACGAATATGCCGTGGCCACTATAAGTGGCCACAAAACTTATCGTGGCCACAACTCTTATATGAAGACTTTGGCCACGGATTATAGCTACGAGAAACTAGTGGCCACGAAATTGTCGTGGCCACAAGTTTTCGTAGCCACATTCCGTGGCCACAATTCATTTTTCTTGTAGTGCCACCTCGGTGATAGCAAGTATGGGATCGGGTTGAGCGACGACCTCGACTCTTCTAGGCGAGATCCAAAGGAGGCATCTTCTTCATCGCAGCAGCTCTAAGCTCCTACTTAAGCTTGAGCCTAACCGTGCGTTCGAGCTACGACCAGTTAGAGCTCAAACTCCAACCTCCCATGCATCAACTCCACTCCACTTTTCATTATAGGTCTCTTCCTTTCACCACTTTCTCTGCAACATCGTTTTCTCCTTTAGTTATTTCTTGATCAGTCACTCAAACTAACTCCCCGTCCAAGTCCGACTACCCATATTCTTCTCAATCAAAACTTGTTCCCCCGTTCCACCTCCATTCTTGCAAATAACGGTGTTCCTAGGTCCTTACACCTTCTTCATCATACGTCAGACCACATATCCCTCATATTTTATTTATATTACAGGAAAACCAAGTCGATCGTGCAAGAAGGTCACTATTTACAGGTTGCAACTTCAACGGAGTAGCAGAGATTGTCCTTGTCACACCCTTCAACCACCAATTGAGCAACAGCACACAACCTCCTCCAGGTTGCTCCAAACCACAACAACAGTAGGTGCGTGCCACTTGTACTTGCCCTCACAACATCCGATTGTGTTTCGACTGGACTCATCGCTATCGACTATGCGCCTAAACTGCAAAACCGCCTTTTCTTTGACGAGTCGCGTTAGAGAAGAAGCTTCCATATGTTACACGCCACCTCCCACACATGGTCGCACTATTGGCCGCAGTAGACCACGCGTGGCAACGTGGTAGTCCTTTCCCTCTGCTCAGCAGCACTGCCGCGATTCACCTTGGTCGTGCGTCTCCATCTCTAGAATGCATCTACACACACTTCCAGCAGCCCACATCTCGCGGTCCAACATCACCGTGCGAGGATCAGCCCCACGCCTTCGACCCGGTGCCATCTCTATCAAGCTCCAGCTCCATAGAATGGAGCTCCTCCATACCTTCCATGCAGCAGTTGGAGTCCACGAAGCCCCTCGCGAACTATGCTCCAGTCACCGCAGCACCCGCACCCCAACTCCAACTTCGTTCGCGCGCCTACATCCCCATGTGTAATGCCACTGGCCTCTAACCGTGCTTCAAGACGTGTGCTCGAATCTGCGCACGTTCCTCTGCGCCCAAGAGCCTGCATGTACTTCTACATCATGTACGAGGCACGTGAGGTTTGGAAAAATTACGAGCACCTGCCTGGATCTTTTCATATCTACATCATGCGTCCCTGCCAACCTAGGTTACGTGAGGAACACGTGCTGCACTGGAGGAATTGCATCAACCCCCATCAGCTTCTTCAAATGACTCAAGCACCCCTACTCCAGCAAGTCATGTGAGGAGCATGCACGTGATGAAGAAATTACGCATGAACACCCACAAGTCTCCATAATAACACTTAGGGTCTCTTGTCAACCTATTTTTTTATCATTTTTTCTGTAATTGTATTTAGAACCCAGTGTTACAACTCTTATTTGCACCTTTATTTTACTCCATTTTTATTTATAAAATCAGCAAGTTGACGAACAATTCATTTTCTATCTAGTGAGTATTTACTTCAATTTCTGTGATCAATGGATTATCTATTTAAATTAATTTGGTGAAAACATGCGTAGTTTGTCCATTTTATGTTCTCTAATTCATAATTAATTAATCGGCAATCTAAAAAAATCAAAAAGTAATAATCGGTAGATTTTCGGTTGTTCTGCATTGTGCTCATGTTTTATCTCATTTGCATGTATATCAAGTCGAAATAAATGAAATGATGAATTTGGTAATTGATTTTAAATTAATTCAGAGCATAATATTTTTAGGAAATAAAAATTATTCTAATACCTCTCACATAGACCTATCTAGGATAAATTACTTTCTAGAAAATATTGACATTTGGTATTTATTAAAATTAATTAACTTGAAATCACCTAGTCTGCATTATTTTATTAGTAATTAATTCATTTTTATCCAAAAACTCCAAAAAATGCAATAGACTAATTTCACGAATTTTTATATTCTAGCCAATTTTCATAATTTTTGGACATTGTTTAAATAAAAATTGCATTTTAGTCTCTAAACATCACAAATTTTGCACGTCCCTTATTTATTGTGTTTAAAAATAAAAATGTCTCTTTGAATGCCTAATCTCTACATCAAATTTAAACAATGTTCACTAAATCGGCCGCACATGCCGCATATGCCCGTGCGGCGTGCAGACCGCACCGATTACTTGAATCAGTGCATTATGCGCCCTCCCAGCATATGTGGCCCGCATATGCCCGCATATCCCCGCATATGCCCCGCATACCGCTCCAGCAGCTCCAACTTTTCAATCTTCTCATTCAAGTCCTTAATTATGTAACTCTAGCTCTTCATTCAATTGTTAGAATATGACATGCATTTTCTATACAATTGCAATGCATTATACCATTATGTATATGCAATGTTTTATGTTTTTCAAATGTACTACTTTCACGAGTATATGCAATGTATTGTCGAATATTTTTTATATATGCCGATTGAGGTTTTGCTCGTGTAGTGCATGTATGTGTATCGAAGTTTTGTTATTATGAATCATATAATGTAAAGTTTTTATGGTAAATGTTTTTTGTGATTAAATACGAGGTAATTAAAAGTATATATGCACACCCATCTAACATGAATCATTTTTCTTAGATCTTCTTTAACTCCACTTAGATACATAACTTCAGTGGTGATGTTATTCATAGATATTTTTTTATTTTTAAATTAAAAATTAGAAAACCGCTTAGAACCGCATATACTGCGCATATGCCCCCGTATACCGCTTAATCAGTATTCGGTGACCAGTCCGAACGCATACGCATACCGCTTTCCTGAACCTTGAATTTAAACCATCCCAAGGAGAGAGTGGCCTCCTTGAGTTCGACCTTGGTCTTGACCAAGTAAAAAATTTGATCACTCGCTTTAATCGGTAAACTCGTTAAATTTATGGTTTTCGATTAATCTTAATTTTCCCGACTGCAAAAAACAAATCTAACATTAATTCCAATAAATTAAAAAGGGCATTCGAGGGCTCAAGAAGGTTTCGTTGATGGGGAGACGTGACTTAGGTTAAATTTTAAGAAATCTTGATTTTATCATTTCCAATCACTAGGTAGTCTGACCCTTAGTTCTTCTTGTACCTATTTCTTAATTTATTTTTCAGCGTTTTTCTATTTTATTTTGTTTGCTTTCTTGAGTCTATATCTCTGACCACCATATTGTTTTTGTGTAAGGGACTTGATGAGACGGAGTAGCCCCTTAGCCGAGCAATGTAGGAGCTTCAGAGGCCAGCATTTTATGGGAAAATAACCGACTGAAGAAATCTCATAAATTTAAGATCAAGTTGATTCTTGTGAGAGTGTAGAGTCCTTAGAATTTTAGTTTCTTTATTTTATTTTATTGCAAACTTTCCAGTAGATTCCGTTCGAAATCTCACATGTGTACTTAGACATGAACATTATTATGTTATGTGTCGGGCCTATTTCACTCTCAATGAGGGTAGGACTTGACTTGAGTGGCAAAATTAGGATATGCACCTGATAGTTTAATTACAAATTTGTATGTGCCAATTATATTATAGGCCACATATCTTGGAAGATTCACATCTTCTGAGATCTTTAATGGGACATACATAGCAACGTATTACTTAGCCAAATCAAACTCAATTCTTCCGTGCTAATAGTATATTGCTTAGGTGTGATTTTCTCCATCTTCATCCATTTAGTGTATATTTTAAAAAAATCAGTTCTACATAACACTTGAAGAGCGATGGAAGTCATTGTAAGTATACCTTCTTCTAAGCATGCATCATTGTTTCACGTTTGCATTCTGATTTCTGACTCCTCTCTGGTTTTACAATCTGGGATTTAAAAGGAGATTGGAAGTAAATGGTAGATGCGTTTTTGTGTTCAGATTAAATTTCAAGTGACAACTTAACTTAAAAATGGGTTTGAATTGAGTAGGTTGATTAAACAAAATTTAAATAAAAAGAACATTATTTTTTGGGTGCATAAAGCCATCATAGTCTAATGTACTTGCAAGTGAGAGAGAGAGAGAGAGAGAGATGACACTAGGATAGAGCCAAAGCCGGGATTTTCATATTGACGACTAGTTCAACAAAATGATTAGCCACTTTTCAGTGAGGATCTATGGGTAGCCACAAAATAATCCTAATTTCCTTAGCAGAGGGGGAGGTTTAGAGGACACCTTGTAAGGCTCCATCCTCAAGTAACAAGTAATTGTATTTATATGGTTCGTACATACTCCTATATTGGTTGAAAGTGGGTGCAACTATTCATAAGAATTGGGATTGTCTGTAGGGAAGTAAAAGCACCTAATAGCTCGATAATCTTCTAAGACTTGCATCTCACAAACTAAAACTGACAAGATAATTCGGCCGGACTTTTACGGCCCTCATGTATTGAGTTGATTAAGTTGAGGGTTTTGCATTGTGTTTGTATTGTATGAGTTTACTCCACCCATTTATGTGCACCATAGAACTAGCACTGCATTGGATACCGTACTCTCATCGATTCTTTTTGCCCCTGAAGATGACTGCCTGGGAGGATATTTATACGGACTTCACAACTCTCTCATTGATCCCTTGAAGAAGTGTGTCTTCAAAGGCCTAAGAGCAACTAGGGCCAACCTAGACTCATGACCCTCTTGAGTTCGGGATCACTCACTCGAAGGATGGTCACTCTCAAATCACCCCTTTCACTCCTCCCTCTTCGCCGAGGAAGACCTTCGCCTCAGTGAGAATATTTTCATTCCTAATTCCTCTTCTAATCAAGACCAAATTGTTGAGCCATATCATAAAGAAGATTCTAGTAAATTGCCTCCAAAAAAGAAAGAAGAGGAAGAAGAATACCCCAAGGACCCCATGAGGATGATACTAGCCAGACTCGCTACATCTGAGTAGTAACGTGACTTACTTCAAACTCAACTAGGACAACTCAATGTTGGGATCAAACCTCTTATGGATGCGGCGTGCAACCTCGGACAGTACAAAATTTAGAATTCTATGAGCTCGGACAAACCAGAAGTAGATTTGAGTTGAAACCGCAGTTCTCGAATCTACTTTTGCATTTTTATCGGCGTGCTTCCCAGGAACCTTATGCATTCCCAAGTGAATTAGAGCTCATCTGCGCTAACCTTAGGCACCCCAAGGTTAGTCAGGAGTATATTAGGCTCACAACTCTTCCATTTGCCTTTGGTGGCAAAGTTGACTACTAGTTGAAGAATGTGTGAATTATAATCAACACCTATGCCCAGTTCAAGGACATGTTTCTGAAGTTCTACCCCTAAGTAGAACTAACATGGTGAGGACATGTGTGACTCCTCTAGGATCCGGGTATTCGGAAAATCAATTCCACGCATACATATTTCCACATTCGAATACTTGACATACACATAAGCAGGAGACATAGCACAGTTTTAAACTGGAATTTAAAAATTTCTTTTCCATTCATGACTTGTTCACAATCACATTCCATTGATCATTTCCACGTCCACAAAAATATGCATGTAAGTATAAATAAATATGTCCACAATTATACATTTTACATGCCATGTCTCTCAACAAAAATGCTACAAGTAATGAAGGATGGTAAAACTGTCAACAACTGTACCACAAAAAGTATCGTGAAGTTGTACAAAAATGATGGTGCCTCCAACAATCACTGCTGCGAACCTGCGGATCCACATTTATGTACGTTATGAGAAAAGTTTCCCAATACGATTTAAACAAAACTACATAAAAAGAAATGCAGGATAAACATTAAATGTGTGCAAAAGAGAAAGAAACATGGTAATTGATCTCATAAAGAATTACATCTTTATTATTATTATTATTATTATTATTATTATTATTATTATTATTATTATTATATGATCTGGATATGGATATGAGTAACCAAGCTTCGTGGATAGCCTGTGGTCTTGGTTTGGATGAGACCTCATACTATGACTCTAAGGTAAAAAGAACACCTTAGGGTTGGGGTGCCTCTGTAGGCATGCGGTGGGGTACGATGAATCCTAACTAAGTTTCCAACACGTCTACTTAGCTCCACTTCCAATGATATTTCTGATTCACAAATTAGATTCCGACCTGTGAATCATCGCGTCCAATCCTCCTATGCACAGGAGACTGATATCCCATTCCCAACTTCATTAACCACATTTCCTGGAACTCCCCTCTTAGTGCTCTCACTCGAAATACTGACCAGTGTGGCCTACATTGACCTATACACGAGTGTTAACTCTAAGTGACAAGCGAAGCACTAGTAAACCAACCATGACTACTTAGCTCGTACTCGAGCACTGGGCTAAAGCACGCAAGTGCCGAGGCCAACACCGTCAGATTAGCACCTTGGTGTACCAAGCAACATGTCCCCCCAACCATCGCAACTACAATAGCAGTTGGGATCGTGGTCATCTACGCTCCTACCCAGGGCTCCAAGGGTGCATGCCCCTTCCTTGGCGGCACCTAGCTCCATCTACCCATTTATCATGAAAGATCCATTCACTCGAAATGATAATAACCACAATGATCAATACTAATGGCCCAAATAGGGATTCAAATAATTTCTGGCCATAACTAGAAAAATAAAGATGACAGGGATGAATCAGATTGCAGGCAACAGATTAAATTCCAATCACAACAACATAACATAAATAAATCCCAAAACATGCCCACTTTAAAACCATGTTGGGAAATACCTTGGCCATGCTAATACAATGTAATTCTATTTGCTTCTATGTTAAAGCTTCAGGTATTTATGTAACATAACCCATGAGTCAAACCAAGTATGGTACATGAATTTGAAGGGCATGGTAATGACATCTATTCATGTTCTTCAAGAACACTCCTTCCCCACATTGGGTTGCTTGCAACACAACCAAACAGGACCACGAGCTCTACGACCTCTTATGTCTATTACTAAATCTCCCTTCTGGTTACAGTGGAAAGAGGAATCCAGTGAGCTTAGCTCACACAATAAATGTCAAGGATGATCATGAAAGGAAAAGGGAAACCCGTCGCAAATGCATTCGAATGTCAAATGCAATGCTTACTCTCCTACATGATATAAACATGAGTGTTTGCACTAAATCACTGGAAATACCTTACTCGCAACTAATAGAAGTTCTGTGACACTAGTTACATCTGTTGTGATTATCAAGACAGAAACAAATTTGCATTAGTGTTCCGAAAGCAAAATCTGACAGAGCTCGAGCCAAAATTATAATTTAACATTGTGAGGATATGTTCTAAGCAGGATATATTCTAAACCTTGCATGCAGATATCGTAAAACTGCAAGTTTTATACTCTCACCTTATTCTAAGACAAACATAAAATACAATAAGATGTGCTGTCTTAAATGGGACTGGTTGCATATGAGAGAATAAAGTGCATTGCCTGATTACGTATATAGGCTTTAAAAATTTTTTTGGGATCTGTCAAAAGAAAAGATGGATGAACATGCTTCCAGGATAGTTGATGTGCCCAAATGCTCAAATCCGAAGTCAGCAGTTAGCACTCCAATGTTCAATCCAGTAGAAATCATCAAACATCAATATTATGCAAGTCTAGACAAAGGATAGAACTAAAAATCACCAATTTTCAACTAACGTATCAAATAAGTATCACATTCACTACTTCAGCAAATTGCAACATGGAGTCAAAGCTAAAGTCTAGCTTTCCATTTGAAAAGTACATCGAGTAATAAAATCCCTAAAGATACGTTGCTATAAGATTTCCACTAAACTAAAAATCACAACTTTTCCCCAAACAAAAAGTTCAGATGATCCAATTGACTCCTTCCTCCCTTGGAGAAAGGGAACAAAATTGAAAACCCCACAAGACCTGTCATGGACTCTTTAATTGCATGTTTGTCATGGAAAGTTCAAGGAAGCTCTCAAGAATTGCAGCAATACCAACATCCAGGTCGTTTGTACTCTCAACAATATCCAAGTGAATCACACGAACGATCAACAAAGTCCTCCCCCAAAATTTCATAGCACAACACATCTAAGGCTCTAATGATATTTGAGTATAGGGCTAGAAACTATGTGGAAACAGCAGCAAGGAGGAGGAGCATCGTGCCTCAAGAAGATCTGATTCCTCAGAATCTTCACCCACGAAGAATGGCACGATCGGTGCCCTGATGATGATGCAAAAACGTATACGGAGATGCCTTGGACCTTCTCTACGCGGAGGTGTTCTCGGATCGTCGATCCGAGATGCTCCGGTGAGCTCCGGCGAGGAAAAAGGTGGGGAGGAAGAGGCCTGATCGAAGGGGAAGGGGGTTGGAACGTTTTGGACGAGGGGAGGGTTGGGGTTTAAGAATAAAACCTGGATTTGGGTCCGGGTTCGGATCCGAATAGGACATGTACCCCTCCTCGCTAAAATGGCCATAACTCGGGCTCCCGAAGTCAGATTTTAGCGTTCTTGGACTCGTTGGAAAGATATCGACGAGCCCTATGCAATGAACTTCTTAATAGAATTTTTGGATTACTGAACAAGTACAGATTTTTCAATTAAGTCCAGACTCAGTCAAGATTTGCATTTTAGTCCATGTTCGGTATTCGGGATTTTCGCATCATAAAAATCTCAAAGGAAGTCTCGTCCCCAAGACTTAGGATGACTCTAATCGATTTCAACACCCGAACCCCGTTATATCCAAGTCTCCTAGAGAAATGAGCGCATAAAAATCTCATAGAGCGAAACCCATAGAAATCTCAAAGGAAACTTGACTATGGTTTCAATTACATACCAGTGAACAGATAAGGGTATTTCTCCCTCATGTCCGCCACAGGTTCCCATGTCGCTTCCTCGACGTCTTGACTTCGCCAAAGGACATTGACCAAAGTGATCTCCGTCTGCCTCAGCCTCTTGACCGCGTGGTCCAAAATATGCACCGACTCTTCTGGGAAGGAGAGGTTTGGCTCCACCACCTAGACCTCGTAGATGATCACGTGTCGGGGATTGATGAGTCTCAGATCACTCTGAATCTCATTAATTAAGCTCAAATCCCTCAAAATCATCAGCATTTCTGCATTTATTCTTCATAGTTAGCATTCATGCATGTTTTCATCCCTCCTATTGAAACCTCTGTCGAGCCCAACGATGAACCCTATTTAAAACTCCGTCGAGCCCAACGACGAACCCATCCGCCGATCCAAGGCCCTCTACACCGCCTTGTCGCAACACCGCTCGTGCTTGTTGCCTAGCTCCGGTGTATTGCCGTAGAGCCCATGCCTTCGACCAACGATGACCACTACTCCAGGCTTCATCGCCAACAACCACGCCCGGAGCCGCGCATCCTCAACGACGGTCCCAGCCACTTCGCATCTTTCGCCAGGGCTCCACCGACGTCGCAACACCAGGACGCACCACTTCCCAGCTGACGCCTTGACATCTGGAGCACGCATCTCCGCTACTCCGGCTGTCGGAGCCCTCATCAGTCGCCAGCCTCCGCAGCACCGGCCCTCCTTCGCCGCTTTGCTCCGCCACGCCGCTAGGGGCAGACCCGAGACCCCACGCGCACGTGCGAGGCACGTGCGCCCAGAGGGAACGACCCCAGCATCCAAGGGGTCACGTGCCCAGCACGTGACCCATTGGAAAATTGCAAACGCCCCCTCAGAGAATTTCCATATTGCAGCACGTCCCCCGTCGACCAGGTCACATGCTTGGCACGAGACCTGTTGGGAATTTTACAACCCCCCAGTCTATAGGTAACTGCATCTTAGACCTTTTGCATTTTAATTATCTATTTATATATTGCAGAAATACCCCTGTATTCCCCCTCTGTTTTGAACTTCTTCATTGTATCCTTTTATTTATCAAAAATTAGCATTTTGTTCTACGTTTAATTCTCTACATCTTGGCATATGTCTAACATTTTTACGAGTAGTGGTTAACTAGTAATTAATTATTTTGTGGAAAATTGTGAACTTTGCCCATTTTGTGCTCTGAAATTTATATTTGATTAACCGTTGCTCTAAAAATTCCCGAAAAATCACATATTGTAGGATTAATTGTGCTTGACATTGTTTCCAGAAACAATCGTATTTGCATGCATAGTTTGTCCTGTAAAAATTATTTTGCATATTTTAATGTTTGATTTTAATAGGTATTGAATCTTGTATTTTTGAGGTTTAGAATTTTTCTGAGGTCCATTACCTAGTGATAGATCTTAGATAATTATATTCCTTGAAAATAATTAGGTTTAGAATTTATTATAATTAAATATTGAAATTCATTCTGTTTGCATTTGAAAATTTATAAAAAAGTCATCTTGCATCCAAAAATTCCAAAAACATTACAGTGCATTCATTTCATCATATTTTGCATAGTGGCCATGTTTTTCGGACATCGTTTGAGCGTGATTTACATTTTAGTCCCTAAAAAAGTCCAAAATTACATCCGCATCTTTAATTGCATTAAAAAATTACAAAAAAACTGCCTCGAAAACCGCACACGAATCTTGATAGACATAATCTAGGTTGTTCCTTTGCCTCCTTGTGTTCGACCTTGTGACTTGCCCAAGTAAAATAAAAATAAAACCACGTGATTAAAATTGAATAAATATTTGTGGTTATTTTCATACCGATTCCGATTGCCACCTACAACAAAACAACAAATTAATTTTTCCGCATGACAAATACATACACATTACATTCATTTAACAAGAGCAATTTTTGGATTCGTCAGATGGCGCCGCTGCCAGGGAGGCAAATGGCTTAGTTTTTTTATCTTAAAATTTTCATTTGGTTTTCCGCATTCGGGTAGTCTGACCCCCGAATTTCTCATTGTAAATTCTATTTTTTCCTGCTATTTATTTCATATTATTTTCAGCATTTTTTATTTATTATTTATTTTTGAGTCACTCTCTTACACCTTCTCTCTTATTTTTCTTGCGAGGTACCCGGCGCACGTGGATCGGTTTTTGAAAACTGAAGCATCTTCACCGACTTCCGAACAAGCTGTAATTAATTTAAGATCGAGTCGAGTCGTGAGAGAGCGTAGAGTTTAGATTTTTAATTTCTGCAAACTTTTAATTTTTTAATTAATTGCTCATTTATAACGGTGTTCGTTTGGACTCTCACGTGTGTAAAAGACCTTTAACTCTTTTTGTGGTGTGTCGTAGCCTGTTTCACTCTCCGGTGAAGGGTGGGGCCCGACTTGAGTGGCGATTAGGATAGATCTGCACATACGGTTCTCAAAGCATTTTAATTATTGATTGTGCTCGTAGGATCTAAGGCCACACTTCACTAATTAATTGAGATGTACATAGATCGTTCAAACTTAGCCAAAATTAATTCAGTTATTCCTGCTCATAGAACT
Source organism: Ottelia alismoides (assembly GCA_037367405.1). Lineage (NCBI taxonomy): Eukaryota > Viridiplantae > Streptophyta > Magnoliopsida > Alismatales > Hydrocharitaceae > Ottelia > Ottelia alismoides. Next base: position 182,621 of record JAZKJV010010216.1, on the reverse strand, counting down.
TTCTACTAGGTGCAGTTTTTCATTACCTTAAATTCATCTAGATTAAATTTTCAATTTCTGTATTGCACCCCACTTGGAGATTGCGAGCATTCAATGTAAATCTTCTAACTGAGCATACATCATTGTTTTTCGTGTGCATATGCTTTTTCCGAAATCATTTCTCTTGTTTTATCACATAATTTTAAAGGAAATTGGGACTGGACGGTAGACGTGCATTTGTGCTCACTTAAATTCTTCAGTGATCTCCTAATTAAAATTGAGACTGGTAAATATAGTCGATTTCAAATTAACCCATAAAATCGAGAATTTTTGCGGAAGAGCAACCCCGATCTTGGATGCTTTTATTTTTCTGAGTGAGCGAGAGACAACACTTAAGGCTAGAGCCCAAGACACAGATTTTCATTCAGACTACTGATTTTAAAAATGATTAGCTATTTCTCAGTGAGGAATACGGGTAGCCGGTAAATGGTCTGGACTTCCTTAGCAGAGTGAGTGGTTTAAAGGACACTGCGTAAGGCTCCGTCCTTAAGTAACACGGGTAGCCGTTTTATGGTCCGTAGTTACACCTATACTGGCTGAAAGTAGATGCAACTAGTCGTAGGAATTCGGGATAGTCATTAAGAAAATTTCCGGCGCCTAACAACTCGCTTAATTATTTTCCAAGATTGTCTTGTCAACAATTAAAATTGAGAAGATAATAGCTGAACTCTTACGGCTTCATTGTGTGAGTTGGTGAACCCAGGGTTTGATTGGTGTCTGCCTTGGTGTGCGTGAACTGATATCAAAAATCAAAAGCCATACATTTGATAAAATTTCTTTTAACTATCCCATGCAATCATCTCTCTCCTTTCTTAATTTAAACCTCATCATGGAACTTTTGTCCAAAAACTCTCCACATCCAGATCATGAAAATCATTGCAAACCCAAACCATCATTCCTTTCAGCTCTTTCAAAAGTGGTCGAACATTTATCTGAAAATCCATCAGAGCTATACTATGAAAATGACTTTGTCTCGGTTAGGCCCAAATCAACTACATCCTCTGCTTTCAATAATCCTCCAACATTTGTAGGAGACTTTCACCCGCGGATAAATTCGACCCCCTCATTGAATTCCCACTCGAATCATCCGACTTGACTACCTACCATCTTGGACTGAACCATCTTATTCTCGTTTTCTCGCTAATGAACCATTTCAAGATCAAAATACCTTTGAGTCTCATGACTGGCCGAGAAACCAAACCCAGATGGAAAGACCCACACTTAATGGTCATCCGTGTTGGATTGACCGCAACGATCAAATCTCTATTAACCAACCTGAAAATCACTCATTTGATCAGCCTATCCATACAGAGGACCACATGGATGATATCGAAACATATGCACCCTGTATGACCCCATTATTTGAGGATACGATCAATCATGATCATGGAAGTAGACTCTACTCAAACCAGGATGCATGTCCGAGTCACGACATGTTGAGTATGAGACCTACACATTCCCACAAAATCCTTCCGTTGAGCAGTGTCCTTCCATAATTTTTGAGGAGAAATTTTCAGAAAATAACGATCATATATTGGATATTTCAAGAAACTCTTCTCCTAGCACATACAGAAAAATGGAAGATGAGATTATTGAAAATCAAAAACACAAACCGACTGCTCCCATGATTGATCATGAACAATATTTTGAGGATGATATCTTGAGGATAAATAAGAAATTCAGATTAATGGAGGATAGATTTCAAAAATTTGCAGACCGATTAATTTCAATCTCTGGTAGCTCTAACATAAAAATAAATGAAGAAATGATTGGATCTCATGCTGAAAATTTTGAGGATATTTAGAAACCTAGGGATGATTCTGACAACGGCACCTCTGCATATTACTCCCCTAGGGATGACTATACTTCTGACTCTTACTCTGAATATCAAGACCCCTTCTCATCTACGGAAGACACCACATAGAAAATACCAAAAAATTGGAATTCTCAAAAACACCAAAAAAAATAGAAAATCCAGAAAATTACATAAAATTGAAACTGAAGAAGATATGAAGAATTTGATCCTGCTTTACGGGAAGCAATGAAAAAAAGATTGATGTTTGAACTTCCCTTTATACAGGCCATTGAACACTTCCCCGACCTTAAAGGATTTGTAATGGATAAATTAATGACGAAAAAGTCGGGCAGGATAAGAACAAAGACTAAAAGACATATCTTGTCAATGGATTCCTCCTTGGTGTTGAGGAGAAAAACCAAGAGCCCATAGTGAAGCGATTGCCCAGATTTGACTGTAGAATCAAAGACACAACTTTCACCCATGCTTGGATTGATGACGATTCACTGATCAATATCCTCCTAACCTCTGTATTTCACGAACTCAAACTCAGACCGATTAGGAAGATACGAGAGATTGTTCAATTGGATGACCGATCAATAAAGCGGCCGAGAGGAATCATTTCTGTCATCATGATATTCCAAGGTGCTCCGCTCAAAGTAGAATTCACGATCACTGATATTGAGTATCAAGGAGAATTCATCCAGTCTCCAATTATTCTTGGAAAGCCATTCTTAGCATTGACTAAGGCAATTATTGATTGTTAGACACGGGAAATCAATTTTACAACATTGGAAGCACTTTGATCTGACCCAGTCTTTGAGGAACCATGATTTTCTGAGGTGACCCACGAAGTCCTCGACAACCGTAACCATGAAGCGGTAGAAGAACCCTACCCTGCTGCTACACCTTATATAGCGGTTGTTGATGACACTATTGGTTTAGAGAATCTCCCCCTGCTTCATTCCCAGCTGCGCTCACCATGGAGAATCAAGTACATGAATCATATGATCCGGAGACTTATGCATGGGCACACCCTGGGTCAACCTATTTTGACTACATGGATCACATCAACTTGACACAAGAATGCCCCGATGTTAAATCAATCGATAACGAACATGTAGAGACTCTCCCTAGTTTTTCAATTCCCGCGGATCTCAAAATAGACGAATGTTTCTTATATGATCTTGAGACATATGCATGGTCGCACCCTGGAGCAACCTTCTCTAAATACCTTGACCAAATCATCCGAAATCAAGAGTGCACCAGCATTAAGAAGACTAAAATCAAACAGCAGGATGATCAACAACCAAGGAGAAGAATTCCAATGGTTATTCATATGGATACTCAAGTGAACCAACACCTTCACGAAAAAAGAAAAAGAAACTCACCTTTGACCTTCCAGAAGAGGAATCAGCTGATGATCCCTCATCATGTCCGGAAAAGGTAATCTACATGAGTGAAGTATGTTCGGCAGCTCTAAAATCATATCTTCGCAAGGATCCAAACTTCAATTCCCGTTGGACAACTCCCGTTCCTTACTATTATTCATCCAAAGCTGATGCTCCTACCCTCATCAAATACACTGGAATTATTTCTTATGAGCTGACTAAGACCAGTGCTTCTGAGTATTCATCCGAGGACAAACCGCTTGATCCCAATAAGGAAAAAATTCTGAGAAAACAACTGAAGAAACAAAAAGACCAGAATATTTGGAGTGTGTCCACATTCAAATACTATTCCTCTGAGGATAACTCTGATGATGGATACCTTTTATCTGACTCAAACGCTTCATCTACAATCCATCATGATTTTTCTGAGGATAGCTCTGATAATAGTTGGAAATCATATGCCTCATCTCCATCTCGTCATTACGATCTCCTACCACGGGCTCACAAGAAGATCAACTGAAAACCGCCTTAATCATCAGCTACCCACCCTCCCTCCCGACCACATCGGTCTCCTTGTACAGCTAGTTCCTCTACTTAGGCCAAGGCCTAAGTATAGGGAGGGACCGACGCCATCTGTACATACCATTCTCCCCATCTCACGATCATTCCATTTCCACCCTTCTTCCATATTTAGGCTGAACACAACCTACGTATGGGGGAGCCGATACCCATTTGTAAATACTCTCTTCATCCACATATCCCGACCATCTCATTTTTTTCGCTCTTCTTATATACTTAGATTATTCACAACCTAAGTATAGGGGGCGTTCCGATCCATCTTAATTTTAAGATTTCATAAAAATAAAAAAATAGACATTTGTTTGAAAAAATTCAAAAAAATATAAAACACAAAATAAAATCGGGACTGCTAATATATCAGATCTAAAAATAACCGTAAGATTCATTTGACTTGGGAGAGTAATCCCTACAATTTTTCAGAGTGCGCGAGCGAGAGACGACCCTTAAATATAAACCTGATTTCTTTCAAAATACTACTTAGTTCATACACCTAATCACTACTTTTCAGTGGGTACGCTCGGGTAGCCGGAAATGGTCTGAGTTTACTTAGCAGAGTGGGGGATTTAGAGGACACCGCGTAAGGCTCCGTCCTCAAGCAACACGGGTAGCCGGAACGGTCCGTACTTGCCACCATACTCGCTGAGAGCAAGTGGTTTTCTGTAAGGAGTCGGGACAGTATCGTGGGGAAAACTCGGGCACCTATCAGCTCGCACAGCTCACGATAACCGCTATACTTATTTGCTAATTACAACCCTAAAACCGAGAAGATAAAAGATCGAACTCTTACGGTCATCATCGGGTTGAGTTGGTGAAAACGGGATTTGCTTTGTGTTTGCTTGCAGGGCATGAGTTACCGCGACTTTACGCATTTCTCTCTCTCTCTTGAATCACGATTTGTGCTCCTCTTTTCTCTTGACATCGAAGATGATGTCTCAATGGCTTTTCTGCTCAGACTCCGTGAGCTTTCGACCGTCCACCGTCGTTCGTACATCTTCACATGCTTGGGATGACTCTCTTCCGAAGCTGGTCCCATATGATCTCGAGGAGAGTCAGACCCAGACTCCCTCGCCTCCTGGCCAGATTATGGAGACAGACCCTCGTCTCAATACATCATCTCCAGCAGAATTTTTGCTGAGTTCTTACAAGAGCTTCTCTTTTCCAGGTGATTTGAAGCAGATGGCTCGCGACAAAGGACCAACAGCAGACGAGAGGCCACAAGCTGAGGAGCATCATGACGGAAGACCGGATCCAGCCGCAGATGTCACAACAGGTATTCTCGAGACTCTCCAACAGATGAACATACAGATCTGAGATTAGTTAGAACTCAGAATGAGTTGCGGGTTGAGATAGCCGTGCTGAGAGCAGGGGCCGGGAACCATTTACCGCCTACGGTTCCCGCTACTTTATGGGAAGAGTATGACCCATACGCGAGAACGCTACATCATTGGATTCGGCTACCGCCGAATCAAGGGCCATACGAATCGAGGTTGTCCTTCATATCACTGCTTCCCAAGTTCTACGGGAATGCTACAGAGGAGCCATTTACCTTTCTGCAGCAATTCAAGATGATTTGCGGTATGGTTAGTTATCCAGGAGTTACACAGGAGACTATCCGCCTCAAAGCTTTTCCCTTCGCCTTAGCCGATAAGTCTCTTTATTGGTTGAGTCACTTGGGAAGGGAAATTTCTACATGGGACGATCTGAAGTCCACATTCCTACGTAAATATTTTCCTCTGAGGAAGACGAACATGATGAGGAGTCACATCTCCTATTTCACACAGCTTCCACATGAATCTTTCTGTGAGGCATGGGATAGATTCAAAGATCTTACAGAGAGATGCCTGCATCATGAGATACCAATGAAGGTGCTAGTTCAGAATTATTTCGGAGGACTCCAGCTGGATATCCAGGGGCTAGTGAGTGCCGTATGTGGCGGTAGCTATTTGAATAAGGATGTCGAGTCAGTCTGGGCCATCTTCGAAGGGATGGCTGAGAACTCTAGAGTTGTCGACTCTACTCGGGCATTTCATAAAGCCCCACAACCACCACATCACCGAGAGGTAGAATCTGAATCCAACACCAACATGGGATTCATTAGCGAGAAATTAACGTTGGTGGATGTGATTCAGAAGCAAGTTCAGGACTTACAGCTGCTGCGAGAGCTGGAGAAACTGACATCTCTACCTCAGCAGCTGAGTGATCTTTCGAATAAGGTTTCTGATCTTCAGCTCCAGTACCAGCTGATGACCGGCCGAAGCGACTGAGGTAAAGGTGCTAAATGGTCGTCGCGACCTCAATCACTCGGACTCGATCAATCAAGAAAAATAGACCACCAATATCAAATAAAATCAATCAAAACAAGCTAGCGGTCTTGCTATTATTTTAACCTGGTATAGCGACCATGGTCGAACTCAAGGAGCACGTAATGGCTTTGCGGCCTACGAAGTAGTCAAAAAGAGAAGAAAAGGTGTTTTTGGTGGTTTTTAATTCTTTTTATATTTTTTTTGGATTTTTTAATTAATTAAGAAATTAAGGGAAACAAGTAAAGCAAGCAATTCAACTATTTATTTAATGTATCAAAACTCAAGCAAAAATTCCAGAAAAAATATTTTTGAGTGTTTTATAATTTTTACTGTTTTTAGTGAATTTTTTAGAATTTTCTTATGTTTATTTAATTTTCTAAAAATCAAACAGTGAATGAAAAAGAAGGTACTGTCCAGCCGAGCTTGAGGGACTTAGATAAAATATCTAAAAGTCCCCAATAAGCCTGGAGGTACTTTTCCTATATAGAGAAAGAAACAAGGAAAATTTGGGCACCTAAATTATTATTTTTGAATTTTCAGATTATTTATTAGAATTTTTATGCGTTTTTTAGTGTGTTTTAATTTTTAGGTGTTTTAGATAATGAAAAATAGCCAAAATTGGCTAGAAAATCAAGCAAGCCAAAACAAACAATAGGTAATTTTTTTTAAATTTTTAAATGAGTTTTAGTATTTTTTTGTTATTTTCAAATTTAAACAGTAAAGAAAATACATGTTTTTGAATTTTTAAAAATATCAAATCAACATAAAAATGTCTCCAAAAATCCCAGAAAATTTTACACAATGGCAGGAGCCATGTGTCCAATTTTCATTAGATTTGGAGTAGGTTTGCTATTTTATTCAAAAATCCAAATAGGGTAGTGTGCACAGGGACCTAGGTGCAAATACCCGAAGTCCTGAGGGGTCTGGTGCAAAATACCCAGGAAGTCACGCACGTCGCACGTGCCTGGGGCACTCAGGGACCCAAATGTAAGAAAAAACTACTTCTGAGGACTATTTGGTAACAGGTACCAAAAGTCCAGGGGGTAGTCTGCAAATAACCCAATAAAAAGCGCACATGCACAATTAAAATACGCACAGGGGTATAAATGCAATATCTCAAAAGTTTTCATTCATTACTTAACATCTCCGAACTACAGGGCATAGAATGCAAATACACCAGAAAACCACATGACGAAGCACGTGTCACACCATACACAGGGGCATATCAGTAAATAAAATCAAGCGAAGGGTCCTCTGTGCAAAAGTACCAAAAACTAAACAACTAAACTATCTAATTACAGGACTAAATGCGAAATAAAAGAAACAGGAGGGCCTAAGGGTAATTTACCCTTTATGAATGGAGCCGATGGATGCGCGCCACGTGGTGCATCTGACTGTGTACGACGACGGGCGCTCCACGGCTAAGCTCCTCGCAGTGATCGAACGGCTGAGGCTACGCCACGTGGAGATCGGACGGTCCTCGTACGTAGTGGACGAAGCCTCGCTGGATCGACGGCTGGGATCAGTCCTCCACTGATCTAACGGTGGCTGCTGCTCCTGGGATGGACGGGTCAGATGAGAACTGGAGCGGGAGGCTGATCGGACGGCTGCTGGAGATCCTCGAAGAACAGGTGGCCGACGAACTTCGCCGGCCCAGTGCGCTCGCTCCGAGCCTCGTCGCGGGACGCTGATGATCGGAAAAGGCTCGACGTGAGCCTCCGCGTCGGATGGGGATCTCCGATGACCCAGCCGAGCTCTAGGGAGCTCCGGCAAGGTCGGCGGAGCTGTAGCTGCTGGACCCAATGGTCCAAGCCCTCAGATGGGCATAGACGCACCTGCAAAATAGACCAAACAGCTCGCGGGTCGAGGGCAAACTGCCTCCACCCGGTTAGGCGGGGTGAAGATGGTCGGAGGGTCGATATGGGCGAGCTCCGGCGAGGGGGGTAGACGGAGGAGCTCGAGCCCCAGCTCCTGTGCGAGCTGGGTTGGATGGAGGTATGGAGAAGGTGCGCGGGAGGAAGGCGGAGGTGACGATGGATTCCGATGATCGAATGGAGCTATGGGGTGGTCGGAATCGGCGAAACACGTCGGCGTAGCGAAATGGGGGAAATCTAAAATTAGCGAAAAAGAAGGAACTACAGGTCTACCTGGGTGGACAATGAGACTGTGGATGAGATGGCGATGCTCTGGGTCGTGGCCTCGAGGAGCGTCTCCCTCAGAGGCTCGAGCTCCGGCTCTGGGCGGAGCACAGTGGTGATACTCGCCGGATCGATGGGCCACTGCCCCTCTCCTCGCTGCGACACTTGCTGGAGCAAGATGTCACTCTTGCCAACACAGTGGAGGTCACGGGTAGATGAGAAAATAAGCCAAAGATAGAGAAATCGTGCGGCGGAGCTGGGTATTTAAGTGGTTAGGGGTCTGGCTAAATGGGAGTCGAGTGCGAACGTCGAGGCACGGACCCCTAAGATCCACCCCGGGCGGTGGTCTCGGATCTGCAAGGAAGGATTAGGACTCGGGGTTTAGGGAGATGGCGAGCGGATCGAGCACGGAAAAAAAGGAGAAGTTGGGTCGGGCGCGAGGTCCGCTGGAGAAGAAGGTCCGCGGAGGGAGTTGACCGGAGGTCAACATCTCCGTGGACCAATGAGAAACTGCCACGTATAAAAGATTTGAAAAATCAATTATAAATAGTAAATGGAAGAATTATTAAAAAGTCAAAACATAAAATACTTTTGTTTTAATATTTTCTATTTTTTAGAGATTTTTAATTAATTTTTCAAAATAAAAATAGTGTATTTACATAGTAGGTCTATATATAGGTATATATACGATATATAGATTTTTAATTTTGATTTTTAATTTATTATTTTTATACAATTTTATTCCCATTTTATATTTTATTTATTTATATCATAAATTTAGGAATAAAAAGATATTTTTATTTTATTTTTATTATTTATATACATAGGTGAAATAAATAGATATGTACATGTATACACATGGTATATTTACAAAGTATTTTTGGATTTTTAATTTTGTTATTTTTATTTTGTTTTTGTTTTAATTGTTTTTATTTTATTTATTTACACAATAAAGGATAGAATATATACAAGATTTTTGGAAATTAATTTTATTTATTTATAAAGTTAATTAATAGGGATGAGTGGATTATATACAAGGTGACTATGTACATGAGTGATGTTTTTGTTTTCTTTTTAATTTTTCTATTTTTATCTTGATTTTATATTTATAAATATATACAAATATTTACAATCCAATTTTAGTCTCTTTTTGGGGAGGAAAATATTTTTATTTTATTTACATATATATTTACACACATGAGCCCCTATCTCCCTCTACTTTGGCTTTGTGCGGTCAGGCCCATGCTGAGCCCTCCCTTGGGATTAGGTTGCTCAATATTTATTCTAAATATTTCCCTCTTTTTCTTTTTACTCTTTATTCTTTTATTTTTGCACAAAAACATGCTAATTATTAAACTTTATACAATGCATGCTTTTGATAATTATTTGTATTTACATGAATATACATGCATTTGCAAAGGTTTTTTTGTAGCTAAAATATAAGAATAAAGAGTGATGAATGGGTATTCATCACCTCCCTATACTTAACTTTTGCTAGTCCCTTAGCAAACACTTATTTGAAAAAGAAGTGAAAAAGAAAGAAAGAAAAAGAAAAAGAGGGGAATGTACATGTATCAAGGTTGAATATTAAACTTCCCTTCATTAAATTGAATTATGGAGCTCGATCAGATCTTTGGATTATTAATGTGTCAGAACCTTATTTAGACTTAAGCTTAAAACTCAACAGTCTCTAAGTTCCACCAATCTATGGACAAGACTCCTCAATAAACCAGATCAGAACAAGTCTACGTACACAAACTCTAATGACCATGAATCTTTCCAAGCAGTGTAAGTGATATGTAGCTCCCCACCTCAGAAGTAGCAAAGAAACAACCTCCCCCAACCTGGTAACTCTAATGCCTCGGTCTAGCAACTCTTTCCTCGAGAAGCGGGGTATTCCCTTCTAAGTTCAAGTGCAACCGGCTCAAGAAGAGGGGGAAGAAGTATTGACTTTTCGAAGCTCAGCCAATGTAGCTAAGTCTCCCGCTGCAAGCTTCATGAGATGTAACATGGATACCATAAGCTTTTGCTTTATTTGACTATATACACTCCGGTGGGGTTATTAAATTTTCAATCCGACCCACCACTTTTTTGGAGTTCTTTTTGCGTTTTCCATTTCTTTTTTTCTTCCTTCTTCTTTCTTTTCTCTTTCTTTATTTCTTTTTTATTCAAGTGCCTCTGTACAACATATCTACATGATGCAACATATATACAAGAAATTTTCCTCTTGAGGCAGTAGACTATCCCTCTTTTGAAGCTTTATTGCAACCCACGGCTTCTGTCTTTAGCCTTCATCACCACTAGACCAAGTTGAGACGCACTTCCTTCACTAGAAGAAGAAGAGAGGTTCTGCCTAGAAGTACTACCCTCATATGCTACCCCAAGCCAAAGGAAACTGCCTCCTCACCACCTCATCCGTGGAGAGCTATGTGTAAAGTGCTGGTGCAAGACAAGCCATTGTCTCTAAGAGTCATGTGTGTGTTGTTAAGTGCTCTACTTAAGCTCATCAAGATGACATATTCTCATAGCCTAGTGGACTCAAAGAATTAAGTCCTTATGCACCTGAAAAGCCTTAACCCTAAGCCCTATAAGGTTCCTCTTAGAATTAGGTGGATTAAGATCTTAATCAAGCTCCATTTCTCTATTTAATTCCAGGCTAGTTTAAATGTCAACTATCATCCAGAAAAAACTATATACATATATACACAAAGATTCTATTTACAAGTATTTACAATCATGCAAAATTTTTGAAAAATGTTTTGAAATCATGAATGGATGGATGCATGAAGTGCAAGTTTTGCAAAAGTATTTACAAATATTTACACAAGATTTTTGCAAACTTTTGATTTTCAAATCATTTTGGAAAAATTTTGTACTATATACATAATTTTGATAAGAAAATATTTACACAAACTTTACACAAAACTTTTTGAAAACATTTTTACAACAAATAATTTTGTACACTAGCTATGTATGCACAATAAAAGAATGTTTATTTACAGGAAAAATTTTTAATTTTTTGTGATTTTTGTGGTTTTTAGCCATTTTATTTATTGACACACTCACACAAAGTACGAGTTATGGCTAAAGTATATATGAAATATATACACACCCCCCTATACTTAGCTCGAACGATGTCCTCAGAGTGATAAAAGCGATGAAGAAGACATAACTCGTGCTTAGTAAAAGGGGAGTGAAAAGGAATGGCTAGGTACAAAAATGAATGAATGAATAGAATGAGGGGAACTCAGTGGTTTCCCCCTATACTTAGGATTAACTAATCCTAAGTATAGCAAGCTGTACATGAAGGGAAATCCGAATGAAGAATGTACAGAGTCTGCCCCCTATACTTAGGGTAAAATATCCCTAAGTATACGCAGCAAAATAGGGGCAGAAAGAATGAAAAGAATACCCGCAGGTCCTACATCCCCCCTATACTTAGGGTAAAGTACACCCTAAGTATAGCATAATTATAAGATGAAAAAAAGGATGTGGGACTAGAGAATAGAGTGATATGGACAACTGGATCTATACAGGTCGGAAAAACAGTGATAATCAGGCGTGAGATGCGTTAGATGTGAGTCAAGAGACCACATCTCACGCAAAGTGAATAGGGGCAACATCAACGACCCGCGGCTCATGATCTAGAAATGGCTTGAGCCGCTGGCCGTTCACTCGAAAAGTACTATCAGAAGACAACTCGGATATATCAATGCTACTATTGTCGTGTACCTTTCTGACCAAGTAGGGTCCCTTCCACTTGCTCTGTAGCTTCCCTGGAAATAAACGAAGCCTCGCATCAAACAACCATACTCTCTGTCTAGGCTCAAAATGCTTGTGGCTGATATGAGAATCATGCCACTCCTTCACTCTCTCCTTAGACTGTAGGCTGTTTGAGAAGGCGGTATCTCTCAGCTCCTCCAAGGCTGCTAACTCTGCCCTCCTCTGGTCTCCCACACTATCTGGATCCATAAGAATATCCATGACTACCCAAAGTGACTTGTGCCTCAACTCAACAGGTAAATGGCACGACTTGCCATAAACTAGGCGAAAGGGAGATGTGCCCAATGGTGTCTTGAAAGACGTCCTATATGCCCACAAGATCGAGTCCAAAAGCTGTGACCAATCCTTTCGGTCAGGGCGGACGACTTTCTGCAAAATAGTCTTGATCTCCCTGTTCGAGACCTCGGCTAGGCCATTCGTCTGTGGATGGTATGGAGTGGCAACTCGATGGTCTATGCCGAACTCACTGGCAAGTGCCTTCACCTGGTCGTTGATGAAATGAGACCCCCCATCTGAAATCAATACTCGATGTACCCCGAACCGCGTGATGATGTGCTTCCTCAAAAATCTGCAAACTGTCCTCGCATCAGCGGCTCGGGCGGGGATAGCCTCAACCCAACGACTAACATAATCAACGGCCAACAGAATGTACTCAAATCCCTGACTCTTAGGGAATGGACCCATGAAATCGATGCCCCATGCGTCAAAAACCTCACACAAGTGAATGGGCTTCATCAGCATCATATCACGGCGTCCACAAGTGCCCATCCTCTGACAGTCAGTACACCTCTGCACGAACTCATCAGAGTCCTTGAAGAGGGTAGGCCACCACAAGCCGGATTGGAGCACTTTCTGTGCCGTTCTCCTCCTAGAGTGATGTCCTCCTGCCTCAAGCTTGTGGCAGTAAGTGAGGATGCTATGGTGCTCATCCTGAGGGATGCACCTATGCCAGAAACTATCCCCTCCTTCGTGGTAAAGGATGGGATCCTCCCAGTGGTAAGACTTGGCCTTCGCGAGGAAGATCTCAAGCCTCTGTCTGGGACAATCTTGTGGGACTTTCTTAGCAACAAGAAAGTTCACAATATCGGCATACCATGGGAGTGAGGCGATAGCAAGGATCGCCTCATCTGGGACGGTCTCACAAATGGGATCAATCTACTCAGATTCCTCAGGCTGCTCTAAACGGGAGAGATGATCTACCACCACATTCTTGACTCCAGGCTTATCCTTAATCTCAATGTCGAACTCCTGGAGTAGAAGGATCCATCTAGTCAGTCTGGCCTTGGCATCCTTCTTTGCCATGAGGTATCAGATGGCGGTATGATCAGTATACAAAGTCACTCTAGATCCAATGATGTACGATCTGAACTTATCTAGGGCCAACACTACTGCTAGCATCTCCTTCTCTGTGACTGTATAATTCCGCTGGGCGGAATCCAAGGTGCGGCTAGCATAGTGGATAGAAAATGGAACTCCATCCCTCCTCTGTCCCAGCACTACCCCCACGGCAAAATCGGAGGCGTCCGTCATGATCTCGAATGGGAGAGACCAATCTGGTGGCTGGAGGACAGGAGCCTCAACAATACACTGCTTGAGAGTATCAAAGGACGAAAGACACTTGTCATCGACAAGGAACTCGGTGTCTTTCGTCAGCAGGTCAGTCAACGGTCGGGCAACTCTACTGAAATCACGGATGAACCGCCGATAGAAACCGACGTGCCCCAGGAAAGACCGTAACTGCCGCAAATTGGACAGTGGTATGAGTTTTTTAATGACATCAACCTTGGCCGGATCAACCTCCATGCCCCTGTTGGAGATGATGTGGCCAAGCACCGTCCCTTGAGTCACCATGAAGTGACTTTTCTCCCAAGAAAGAACCAAGCGGACCTCAATACATCGCTGGAGTACTCGATCTAGGCAGTCAAGACAGGAGTCGAATCCGTCGCCGTAAATCAAGAAATCATCCATGAAGACCTCTAAGCACTCCCCTACCATGTCCGAAAAGATCGACAACATGCATCTCTGAAAAGTCGCAGGGGCGTTGCATAGCCCAAATGGCATGCGTCGGAAGGCGTATGTGCCGAAGGGACAAGTAAAGGTGGTCTTCTCCTGATCCTCAGGAGCGATGGCCACCTGGTTGTAGCCTGAGTACCCATCCAGAAAACAATAATGGCTCTTCCCTGCCAGCCTCTCAATAATCTGATCAATAAAGGGCAGGGGGAAATGATCCTTCTTGGTGGCCTGGTTGAGTCTCCTGTAGTCAACACAAACCCGCCAAGAAGTGGGTACTCGTGTAGCAATCTCCTCTCCAGACTCGCTAATCACTGTAGTGATGCCCGTCTTCTTGGGCACCACATGCAAAGGGCTGACCCACTTGGAGTCGGAGATGGGATAGATAAAATCGACGCTCCACCATTTCGAAATTTCCTTCATGACTACCCTCTCAGATTTGGGTTCAGCCGCCGCTGGAACTCACGCGACGGCTTCGCCTCATCCTCGAGATAGATATGGTGGGAGCACAGGGCCGGACTAATCCCATGGAGATCTGCTACGCTCCATCCTATTGCCTTGCGGTTCTTTTCAAGAACCCCCATCAGACGGGATTCCTGCTCTCCAGTCAAATCGGCTGAGATAATGACTGGGTACATCTCATGCTCACCCGCAAGGAATCTATTCTTCAGCGACGAAGGAAGTGGCTTCAGCTCTGGACAACTCGGTGTTGGCAAATCTGGCTTCGAAAGAAGACGTGTGTATGCTGCCAAATCTGTCCGGGAGACTGAAAGTGTACTCTCGCAAACTGGATCGGGAGAAGGCTGCTCAATTGAATTGTCTCTGATGTGCTCTGCATCTACCTTCTCCTCAGTTGTAGGCTCTGTGAGACTCAGGTCTAACATCTGATCACCGCAATCTGCCCAATCAGACTCTGAATCCGAGGGATCTGCATCAAACAGGGTGGCATCAGTACCACCATCTCACAAGGTGGCCTCAGTACCACCGTCACTGAACTCTGTGTCGTGGTCGAGAACTGGCTCTGCTGCCTCTGTAGTATCCTGAACCAGGAATGTGCTCTCCAAGCTCTCCTCTGCTGTCATCTCTGCATCAGCGGTGTCTGAAAATGAGAGGATGGCCTGTGCTGTTGGGTCTGCCCAAACTGCCTCATCATCTGTGATCACAAAATCACAGTCCTGGTGGATGTCTAGCCCGATGTCTGTCAGATGCTCTGTATCTGTGCTGGTCTCTGAGCATGCTCTCTCTCTGGCTCTGTAATCCTCGACCGTCTCTATTTGTACACTTTCGCCCTCGACGTGAAAGTATACCTTCCCGCTATCATGGTCGGTCACTGCCTTGGCTGTGGCCAAGAACGGGCGACCTAAAATGATGGGGGTATCGGTCACTGAATCAGGGATCTCCATGTCCAACACTACGAAGTCCACGGGGAATTGCAGACCCTGAATAGTGACGACAACGTCTCGCAACAACCCCTTGGTCGAGAAGGGCTGCTGGAAGGAGGCTAATCGACGATCCGCTATCCAATAGAGTCCGGTCGAACCTCTGCTCTCTGATATGACATCTGACATATGGGGCTCCTGAATCTGGCCTCTTGGCCGGCAGACGGTTCTGGATCGCGAAGCACGTGGCTTTCGTCATCACATGAATCTCTGAATGGTGGTTCCTCCTCCTCCTCCTGACTGTGGTCCTATCTCTCAACGATCGCTGAAGAAGGGGGATGTGCTGCAAAGCCTCCTGAAGGGTCAGCTGTATAAGGAATCTGTCGATCATACTCTGGCTGAACTCCTCCTGCTCTCTCTTTTTTGGATCTTTTTCTCTTTTCTTCCCCTTCCCCATCTGAAGGGCTCTAGGGAAGGGGATCACAGGGTCCTTCTCAGATGAAGGACTAGAAAAGGGTCTAGGCGGTTCGACGACCGAATCCACACATACATCATGCACCACAGTGGGACCAGAAGAAAATAAACCCTTTCCTTTATTCACAGAGTTGTTCGGAGATACAGGTGTAGAAGAAGGAAAAACAACAGGTCTCTCAGAAGTATGGGTGTCCTCAGTACCACCATCGGCTGGCTCAGCTGGAAGACTCGCGGCCTCAGTACCGTGCTCTGGCTCGGCAACTCGGGTGGCCTCAGTACCACCTCCTCGAACTGGTGAAACGACGGCCTCAGCACCGCTTGGGGCATCAACATCCTTGGTGGCATCAATACCACCATCATCATCATGTGCGGCCTCAGTACCGCTCTCCTCCTCCTCATCTAGCGCTCTAGGTGTATCCTCATGATGTCGCTCAGACGAGGTGCCTCCTACTGGTGCCCTACCGCTCCTAAGTGTAACAAAATCAGCATCAAAAAGATCTGAAGACATATCATCAAACGGATCACTAGGAGTGGCATGCTCAGTGTAAACTACCTGCTCAGATTTCCGCTTCAGGCTGTTGGGATTCGGCTCTATCTGGGCAGGGATGGCGGCCTTCCCTCTCACGATGTCCCGCATCTCCTGGCGGAACTCGTCCATCTCCCGTCTGAAAGTAGCCTGCTGGTCCGTGAGGAGGTGAGCTATGTCGTCCAAGGCGGGGCTCTCGTATGGTGGACCATGAGAGCCCGACGGGTAGCCTCTCTGGTAATGAGGTTACTGGAACTGGTGCTGCTGCTGCTGCTGAGAGGGGTAGGTAGAAGGGTGTTGCTGCTGGTGTGGCTGGTGAGGTTGCTCTCGCCTCCAAGACTGTCCCTGCTGATAGGGATGAGGAACGAAGGATGACTGCTGTTGAGACTGGTAAACTGGGGGCTGCTGCTGCTGGTGATCCCTATGCTGGCTGTACTGGCCTCCCTGGCCAGATGGCTGCTGCTGGGGCTGGGTACCTCCACTCCCCCACCTGAATCCGAGATGGTCTCGTCGGATCCTAGGCTGAGGACGGTCATACCAAATCCCGTTGACATCCATCAACGGCTCTGCATCGTACTGGGCTGGCGGGAGTACTGCCAAAGGCTGATCCTGCTGGTATACCACCATCTGCATGTCTGGAGATGGTGGTGACTGGTAGGAGGGCTGCTGCTGGTACGGCTCCGCCTGTACAAGGTGAAACTGTCTAGGCTGCTGGTGTGAGCTGGAGCACTGGAACGAACTGCTGCTGCCGCCGGTATCGCCTCGCGACTGAAGACGGGGCTATGAAGCCGTCTGTGCCTCCTGGAGACACATGAGCTGGGTCTTCATGTCGCTTAGAGTCTGTGCCATCTGCTCCATCTGAGTGATGCCCTGGCACTGCTTCTTCTCGATCAGCTCCATCCGATCCAACTTCTCACTGATGATACCCATATCCGCATCGGATGACTCTGCATGTGCTGCTGCTACTGCGGATGAACTGGATGGACCGGCATCGACCCGTGCTATCCTCTGGTATTGCACGGGTCCAGGCTGTTGAGGTCTGCCCTGAGTGTATAACCTGGTCTGGGACATCACCATAGTTCTCAGCCATCTCCTCAAAGATGGCCCAGACCTGGTCGTGATCCTTGGCGAAGTAAGACCCGCCACAAGAAGCATTCACCAAGCCCTGAAGCTCTGGTGTCAGCCCGCTGAAGAAGCTCTGCACAAGGTTGGGCTTCGAAATATCATGGTGCAAGCATCGGTCAGTCAGCTCACGAAACCTCTCCCATGCCTCATGGAATTGCTCGTTAGGGAGCATGGAGAAGTTGCTGATGAGGGCTCTCGCTGCATTGGTCCGCCCGAGTGGATAGTACTTGTTCAAGTACTCGGTGCGGAGCTGTAAAGCCTTGAACTTGGCATATCTCGGATCCTATATAATAAGATCCGGCTCGTAAAAAGGAAACCGACAGAATTTGTTTCGTGTGAATCGGACTTCGTTTCGATTTGTTATGAATTTCGGAAGAAAGAGAAGTAAGGAAGGCTAAGATGTCATTAATCCATAATGACTGTCATTAAGACTAATTAAACATGATTAAAGAAATTAATGACGATTGAAAGCCGCTAATGATCATTAGTAAACACTAATCAATAGTTAACAAAAGATATGCGTAAGCTGCGAAAGTTAAATCGCGATTAGTGAAAGTTAATCACGATTAGTGTTAATTAAGCGTCATTAGCGAATCTAGAATCCTTTAGAATGTTCTAACTTAAGCTCCAAGTTTGGGATAAGTTTTGGCTAAAACCATGGGCCAAAACCATGGGCCGCTAAACCATGGTTAAGGTCTAAACCATGGTTTTCTACCATGGTTAGTGGTTTTCTGGGGCCTATAAATAGACCCCCCTACCCATTCATTCTCTACAACTTACACTACCACCACCCCAAGGGCTAGGGTCGAGAGGTTGGGAGGAGGAGTGGGAGGCGAGGGAGGAGCGCTAGCGAAGCGCTGCCGGGAGAACGAGGAGAAGAAAGGTATGATCCTCTCTTAGTTGCTTCATAAGCTAGGCTTTCAATTTATACTCTTGTTCTTCCAAGTTTTGTTTTTGATTCATATTTCTTTCCGATTCGTTTTCCTGTTGTGGTTCGAGGAGAAATCTGTGTAACACCCTACTTAGGTGCGGGCGGCTATGCACGTCAGTGACCCTGTGACTCGTCACACGTTCAATCATCTAAGACGCGTGGTGTCTACCGATTCTCCATCGTTTATGTTTCTATTCTTCGTATTATGCTTTTATAGTTATTTCGATGGAGAAATCTGTGTAATACCGTACTTAGGTGCGGACGGCTGTGCACGTCAGTGACCCTGTGATTCGTCACACGTTCACTCACCTAAGATGTGTGGTGTCTACCGGTTCTTCATCTCTTGTTGTTGAGTATATTCTTTCAGTTTCATTGTTATTTTCCTCTCGATTGATTTTATAGAGGAAACTCTTTTCGTTTTTATTTTGAAATATGTCCCAATATAAGGGGAAACTCTGCCGAAATTTTCCGAGAAATATGTCCCGATATAAGGGGAAACTCTGCTGAAATTTTCCGAGAAATATATCCCGATATAAGGGGAAACTCTGCTGAATTTCTAAGAGAAAATATGTTCTTGGCGTTCTTCGTGTTCTTCGCGTTCTTCGCGTTCTTCGTTCGTTCTTCGCGTTCTTAACATGTTCTTAACGTTTTGATACAAAAAATGAAATTCGATCTTTTCAGGAGCCTTAAATTAGCCTTTCTAAAAACAAAACTCGATAAAGCCTTGCATACACGAGAGAGAGCTCGATTAGGTAACGAAATCCTTCTTTTTGCTGTTGGGTTTTCATACGAAATTATTGAAATTCTTGATTTAGTGTTCTTTGCTACGAAGAACCCTAATTTTGGCTATTTTTGAAAAAGTCTGAAGAATTGCTTTGTAATTCCCACTAAAATAAGATTTACACATCAAATTGATGCGTTGGCCCTGAAAGTTAGGGTTTGGGAGTTAAAATAGGCATAAATAGGAGTATACATATGGTTATGAATAATATATATGTGAGTCGATACCAAGTATTGCGGTTTATGCAAATCAAAGACTTAACGAAAGAATTACATCATGTGAATTGGTGTGATTTGAGTTGGATCCTGAAAAGGATCATGTGTCACGATAAGGATGACTGGGAGTAGTACTACAGGTCGGGCATGCAACCTGTAAGTTGTCGGAAGGAACCCGTATTGGCATTTCCCTACCTAGGTGGTACACGGTTGCCCTGTTATGATAAGTGCGCACAAATTGAATGTTTTGCAACGCGTGGTACCGGGAGCCAATATATTCGGGTTGGAACGACGGAAGATGTGGTCGTGTCATGTGGAGGCACGAGTGGTTCAATAGCGGCTGGGTCACGATAACATGTATTTAAAGTCGCTAGGTTATATGATTAAATGTTAGCCTGAGGTTTTAAACAACCGAGTCCTCGAGGACGGTGTGCTCATTTGATTTTCCAGGCTGAGGGTTGAGACCCTGTATAATAAAAGAAAAGGAAATTGTCAGGGTAGTATTGGAGGATTGGTTGAGGCGACGTGCGACGGCATAAGCTTACCAAGATCAACACAATCTCCAATCCCGAAGCATCCACAACTTCAGAGTCCAAGAATGGTGGGGTTCCCCTGGATTAATCCCTGATGTGGAATAGAAAGGAATAGGACTTAAATTAATAAAAAGGAATGAAATTTTGTGATATCAAGTTTTGAAAAAAATTACACAATTCATTTGCTTTTCTCTTCTTCGTTACTTAGCATTCGCTAATTTTTATCCTATGATTTATGGAAAACCCAACAGGTATCGCTGAGCCATAGCAAGGACTTTAAAAATTCATCCGGCTTACATACTAGACATCCAGCCAGCCACAGTAGCTTTACTCTTTAAGGTAGTTAGTAATCTTTTGTATATTTTCCTTTCAAGCTGATGTACATGTAATGGTTATAGTGGGACAATGTATCCTCTAAACTTTATTTTGTGAATGGAAAAGTGTTGAAATACTTTCTTCCGAGTATTTTTATTTGCAGTATATTTCTGAATGTTAGTTGTGATTGCTGAATAAATTATTGCTGAGTAACCAGATCCGGATATGGGAGGATCCGACGGCCCAGGAAACGGGGTCGCGACAGGAGCTGCTCCCAGGTGTAAACGAACTTCCCCAAGTACTTCAGCAAGGTGGCTGCTCTGTCTGCTAAGGAAAAGGGGAAGGCAATCATCCTGATAGTGTCCTGGTCCACCTGACGATCGTGGATAGTGTTGCATATCATCTCAAACTCCTGCAGGTGGAGATGAGGCTCCTCTGTCGACAAACCGTGAAACCGAGGTAAGAGCTGGAAGGTGTTCGGGGGGAACTTGAAGTCCCCCACGATTGCTGGAAGTACCACCCAGCGGTGTGTCAAGGTCGACCCGGGATTGTGGTTCTCCCGCATCGATCTAAGTGGTGGTGGTGCTCCTCCTCCTGCTGCTGCGGCAGCTGCGGCTGCTGCCGCGGCTGCGGCTGCTGCGGTAGCTGCCGCATCGTCGGGTCCTCCTCCTCCGCGGTTCTCGCGGTTGGCTCTCATCTGCTCGAGCTCACTCCTCATGTCCATCATGAATGCTCCCTGATCCCTCAACTGCTGCTGCACTGACTCGAGGGAGGCGATCAGGGTGGAGTTGATCGAACCCTGGTCCAAAACTTAATGCTGCTCTCCTTATGGACCTCTGGTGCGATCATCGGAACTGCCGGCCATCGTCTCTGAAAAACCAAAACAACTGAACTCAGGTGCCGATAAATCATCTGTCTGTCTCCCCTCTGGCACTGGTACCTCTGAATCAGAAGAAGGGTGGTCGAGGGGGAACAGGGCGGAGTCATACTCGGGTTCGGAGAGCGGGTCTGAGCTCCCACGAACCGACCTAGATGAATGGTCAGGAGTGCTGAAAAGCGGTGCAGCCAGAGGCTGCCTAAGAGACCTCCTGCCCATCATCGTGATCTGGCGAGTAAGGCGGATGAGATCTGGAAAAACTATGATCGGCAACCAAACCCTCTGTTCACCAACGCAACACGAGCTGAAGACCGTAAAGGCTCGGTCAAATTATCTTGTCAAATTTTATTAGGTGAACAAACAATCTATCAGAGCGCTTACGTGACCTGTTGGGATTCCCGATGCTACCCCAACCGACTGGCCTGCACGGAAGAGTCGGTAGTCAGTCAGGAATAGCACCGGAGGGTTCTACCTAGTGAACGGGTCACTCTCTCGCGCAAGCAAACCAAACAATGAGGGGGTTGGTCTCCCCAAGACAGATTTTTAGGTGAGGTGTCTTTTAGGGTCGATAGTTTTAGCAGTCCCATTTTTATGGTTTTTCTTTTTTTAGATTTTTTTTAATGCAAGCAAAAAGGCCTAACGAATTTTTCAGTTCTCCTGGTTATTAAGTCCAAAACAGGGGGAGAAGACGAAAAAGCCGATGCGCGAAAATCAATGATGCATGCAGAGATAAAAATGCGTACCTGACTCCAGCAGTCTACATGCAAGATGATCCGTGCAGAATTTAAAAGACAGGAAATAAACTACCTAAATGGTGTAGGCGGAAAACCGAGTCCCTAAACAGCAGTGCTACTCGAAAGAATGGCTAGCCGACCACCAGCCTCCAATGCAAAGAGTCCGGTCTAGACCCACCCCTCCTCTTCTCGACAGGTCGAGTTCAAGAGTAGCGCTTGACGGGGCGGGCTCGCGGCGCGTAGGCTCGGAGGTGATGGAACATCTATTTTATTATTATTTTTATTATAGTTCCAATTACCGTACTATAGGAACATGCAATTATATTAGGGTGTTTGGATCCTATGAATTACGTCACAATCAAGCAGAAAATCCTACGACTAGGGGCTCGAAAATCCGCGTGAAACCAGAAAATGCAGTGAATGAAAACCGCGTAGAAAGCCGCGAAAAACTGAAATAACTAAGGGGTCCCCCGAGCACACAGGTGCTCGACGAAACAGACCCTGAAAGTCTAAATGTCTGAGTGTACCTGTATTATTACAATAAAAGTTCAATTAATGTAAGAAATGAAACCTAATCTAAACTATGCTACTCCACGGCTATTCCGCGGCTCCCGCACTCCTGCTCGCTCTCCTGCGCTCTCCTGCGGCTCTTGTAGAGAAGAGAGCCGCCTCCGACTCTCGCAGTTGCATCGGCTTCCGAAGAAGCCACCTCGATCCTCGGGCCCTCGCAAGAAAACAAACACAAGAGTGTCAAACCAGATTATTTAAACAATGTCAGAAGAAATATAGCTACAAAATCTATACAAAAAGCCGCGAAAAGAAAACCGCGGGAAAAATAAATCGACTACTAAGACGTGCTCCCCGGCAACGGCGCCATTCTGATGACCGGCCCAAGCGACTGAGGTAAAGGTGCTAAATGGTCGTCGCGACCTCAATCACTCGGACTCGATCAATCAAGAAAAATAGACCACCAATATCAAATAAAATCAATCAAAACAAGCTAGCGGTCTTGCTATTATTTTAATCTGGTATAGCGACCAGGGTCGAACTCAAGGAGCACGTAATGGCCTTGCGGCCTACGAAGTAGTCAAAAAGAGAAGAAAAGGTGTTTTTGGTGGTTTTAATTCTTTTTATATATTTTTTGGATTTTTTAATTAATTAAGAAATTAAGGGAAACAAGTAAAGCAAGCAATTCAACTATTTATTTAATGTATCAAAACTCAAGCAAAAATTCCAGAAAAAATAATTTTGTGTGTTTTATAGTTTTTACTATTTTTAGTGAATTTTTGAGAATTTTCTGATGTTTAATTAATTTTGTAAAAATCAAATAGTGAATGAAAAAGAAGGTACTGTCCAACCGAGCTTGAGGGACTTAGATAAAATATCTAAAAGTCCCCAATAAGCCTGGAGGTAATTTTCCTGTATAGAGAAAGAAACATGGAAAATTTGGGCACCTAAATTATTATTTTTGGATTTTCATATTATTTATTAGAATTTTTATGAGTTTTTTAGTGTTTTTCAATTTTTAGGTGTTTTAGATAATGAAAAATAGCCAAAATTTGTTAGAAAATCTAGCAAGCCAAAACAAACAGTAGGTAATTTTGTTTAATTTTTAGATGAGTTTTAGTATTTTTTTGTGATTTTCAAAGTTAAACAGTAAAGAAAATACATGTTTTTGAATTTTAAAAAAAAATCAAATCGACGTAAAAATGTCTCCAAAAATTCCAGAAAATTTTACACAATGGCGGGAGCCATGTGTCCAATTTTCATTGGATTTGGAGTAGGTTTGCTATTTTATTCAAAAGTCCAAAGAGGGTACTGTGCATAGGAACCTAAGTGCAAATACCCGAAGTCTTGAGGGGTCTGGTGCAAAATACCCAAGAAGTCACACGTGTCGCGCGTGCCTGGGGCACTCAAGGACCCAAATGTAAGAAAAAACTACTTCCGAGGCCTATTTGGTAACAGGTACCAAAAGTCCAGGGGGTAGTCTGCAAATAACCCAATAAAAAGCGCACATGCACAATTAAAATACGCACAGGGGTATAAATGCAATATCTCAAAAGTTTTCATTCATTACTTAACATCTCCGAACTACAGGGCATAGAATGCAAATACACCAGAAAACCAAGTGACAAAGCACGTGTCACACCATACACAGGGGCATATCAGTAAATAAAATCAAGCGCAGCGTCCTCTGTGCAAAAGTACCAAAAACTAAACAACTAAACTATCTAATTACAGGACTAAATGCAAAATAAAAGAAACAGGAGGGCCTAAGGGTAATTTACCCTTTATGAATGGAGCCGATGGATGCGCGCCACGTGGTGCATCTGACGGTATAGGACGACGAGCGCTCCACGGCTAAGCTCCTCGCAGTGATCGAACGGCTGAGGCTATGCCACGTGGAGATCGGACGGTCCTCGTGCATAGTGGACGAAGCCTCGCTGGATCGACGGCTGGGATCAGTCCTCCACTGATCTAACGGTGGCTGCTGCTCCTGGGATGGACGGGTCAGATGAGAACTGGACCGGGAGGCTGATCGGACGGCTGCTGGAGATCCTCGAAGAACAGGTGGCTGGCGAAGTGCGCTCGCTCCGAGCCTCCTCGCGGGACACTGATGATCGGAAAAGGTTCGGCGTGAGCCTCTGCGTCGGATGGGGATCTCCGATGACCCAGCCGAGCTCTAGGGAGCTCCGGCAAGGTCGGCGGAGCTGTAGCTGCTGGACCCAATGGTCCAAGCCCTCAGATGGGCTTGGATGCACCTGCAAAATAGACCAAACAGCTCGCGGGTCGAGGGCAAACTGCCTGGACCCGGTTAGGCGGGGTGAAGATGGTCGGAGGGTCGATATGGGCAAGCTCCGGCGAGGGGGGTAGACGGAGGAGCTTGAGCCCCAGCTCCTGTGCGAGCTGGGTTGGATGGAGGTATGGAGAAGGTGCGCGGGAGGAAGGCGGAGGTGACGATGGATTCCGATGATCGAATGGAGCTATGGGGTGGTCGGAATCGGCGAAACACGTCGGCAGAGCGAAATGGGGGAAATCTAAAATTAGCGAAAAAGAAGGAACTACAGGTCTACCTGGGTGGACGATGAGACTGTGGACGAGCTGGCGATGCTCTGGGACGTGGCCTCAAGGAGCGTCTCCCTCCGAGGCTCGAGCTCCGGCTCTGGGCGGAGCACGGCGGTGATACTCGCCGGATCGATGGGCCACTGCCCCTCTCCTCGCTGCGACGCTTGCTGGAGCAAGCTGTCACTCTTGCCAACACAGTGGAGGTCACGGGTAGATGAGCAAATGAGCCAAAGATAGAGAAATCGTGCGGCGGAGCTGGGTATTTAAGTGGCTAGTCCGGCTAAATGGGAGTCATGTGTGAACGTCGAGGCACGGACCCCTAAGATCCACCCCGGGCGGTGGTCTCGGATCTGCAACGAAGGATTAGGACCCGGGGTTTAGGGAGATGGCGAGCGGATCGAGCGCGTAAAAAAAGGAGAAGTCGGGTCGGGTGCGAGGTCCGCTGGAGAAGAAGGTCCGCGGAGGGAGTTGACCGGAGGTCAACATCTCCATGGACCAATGAGAAACTACCACGTATAAAAGATTTGAAAAATCAATTATAAATAGTAAATGGCAGAATTATTAAAAAGTCAAAACATAAAATATTTTTGTTTTAATATTTTCTATTTTTAGTGATTTTTAATTAATTTTTTCAAAATAAAAATAGTGTATTTACATGGTAGGTCTATATATAGGTATATATACGATATATAGATTTTTAATTTTGATTTTTAATTTGTTATTTTTATACAATTTTATTACCATTTTATATTTTATTTATTTATATCATAAAATTAGGAATAAAAAGATATTTTAATTTTATTTTTATTATTTATATACATAGGTGAAATAAATAGATATGTACATGTATACACATGGTATATTTACAAAGTATTTTTGGATTTTTAATTTTTGTTATTTTTATTTTGTTTTTGTTTTAATTGTTTTTATTTTATTTATTTACACCATAAAGGATAGAATATATACAAGATTTTTGGAAATTAATTTTATTTATTTATAAAGATAAATAAATAGGGATGAGTGGATTATATACAAGGTGACTATGTACATGAGTGATGTTTTTGTTTTCTTTTTAATTTTTCTATTTTTATCTTGATTTTATATTTATAAATATATACAAATATTTACAATCCAATTTTAGTCTCTTTTTGGGGAGGAAAATATTTTTATTTTATTTACATATATATTTACATACATGAGCCCCTATCTCCCTCTACTTTGGCTTTTGTGCGGTCAGGCCCATGCTGAGCCCTCCCTTGGGATTAGGTTGCTCAATATTTATTCTAAATATTTCCCTCTTTTTCTTTTTTACTCTTTATTCTTTTATTTTTGCACAAAAACATGCTAATTATTAAACTTTATACAATGCATGCTTTTGATAATTATTTGTATTTACATGAATATACATGCATTTGCAAAGGTTTTTTTGTAGCTAAAATATAAGAATAAAGAGTGATGAATGGGTATTCATCACTAGCCGAGCCAATCTTCTTCGACCGCAATACCAGCCCGGAGGATCTTACCCGCTCCACCCACCCGTCAGATTCACTACGTATAGAGCGAACTAGAGACTCCGCAGATTGATTGGCATGAGGATCAGTCTCATGCCAATCCCGTCCAGATCACCAGTGCTGCAGATATGGAGGTGGAGCCGCAAGACACTCTCAAGATTAACGGGATTTGGTATACTCCTATTCAGTAATCGAGTATACTGCATCATTAGCAGCATGGACGTCCACATTTCCAGCACCGACAAAATTACACGCAGCAACAGTCTCACCAGCATGCCTATCAGACACCACATTCATATCAGTACCCTACGAACCATTCACAGACATATCTTTATCAGCAGCACCAATAGTCTTCCTTCACACCATAGAGATCCTCTCATCCTTCCACCTCAAAGCATTACACGTCAAGGCCGGAGAGAAGAGAGAACCAGGGCCACCACATCGAACCTGAGATGTCTTCACATGCCCATGCACTAAATCAGATCATGGACATTCTGAGTATGCTCTAGATTGCGCATAAAACCAAGATGGAGTAGGTTAACTATTGTCTGAACGAGTTAACCGCGCCAAAGACCACGCTTCCAGCCCAGCCTCAAATGAACTCGAACAACAAGAGGAGGCATCCAGATCAGGTAGACACTACAGGTACGATCTCTTTTCCTGAGTTTTTATCTAATTTCATTCGTCTCAGGAGCGGTAGATCTCCACGTGCACCTACTGGAGTAGAAGAGCAGACACTTAACGAGGAGCAATAACAAATCCATGAACCGCATGAATCTGATACTGAGGAGGAGAACCAGCATATTGATGAGGACAATCCAAGAGTCGGGATCGATGCTGATACCATTGACATGGACACTGGCGAACCAGACGATGTCATCATGCCAGATTATGCAGATACTACCGAGAAAAATATATCTTCCCCTGTCTTAGAGAGTTTTGTACATAATTCTGAAACTCTTGATGTACGAGACGATTACAATAGTAATAAAAATTCTGATTTTCTGATTCCTGACATTGTTCCTTTTCTCGATGCTCTGTTTGGAAAAGGAAATAAAAATAACAAAAAGAATGATGTGACTCCAGATACTGAGCATTTACTTAAAGATCACATATTTTTGAAGATCCCGCTTCATGATGCCTTAGATCATTTTCCTACGCTTAAGAATCAATTGAAAAATCGATACACCACACGTAGGAAAAAGAGATCCCGTACAGAGAAACATGTTTTGACTATGGCCACATCTTGTGCTATTCAGAATAAGTTACCGAAGAAGAAGAAGGACTCAGTTGCACAATATGTTAGATGCGAGATCACAAAAGCCGAATTCGATCGCACTCTCTCAGATAACGGTTCCTCGATCAATTTAATATCCTCTTCTTTACTCGATAGGCTCGAGTTAGGTCCTCTTTACAAATCCTGCGCGATCCTTCAGTTTGCTGATAGATCCGTAAAGAGACCTAAGGGTATATTAAGGAACGTTATCGTAACCGTGCAGGGTCTGTAATTCCCAGTGGACTTTATGGTCCTGGACATGGATTGCCCTACACAGTTACACCTTACCTCGATTATTCCAGGGAGATCTTTTCTAGAAACCACAAAGGCTCTCTTCGATTATGATACATGGAAGGTATCTTTTCGCGCCGAGGGAGAGAAGGTTCATATAGAGATGGCGAGAGAATCCAACACATCTAGTGATGCATCTTCGGATTTCTTGAGTTCTTTAGCCACATGCGATTACATGGATGAGGTCCGTCTTGACGACCTCAAAAGGTATCGAGTAGAGACCCAAGATTTCCTAGCAGAGGATGGATCCGAGACCACAGTTGGCAGTTCTTCAGACGGTACTTTATATTTCAGTCTGGATAATGAGAAGCAAGGGGATCAGACTTCTGACAAACTTAATGCAGACATTTCAGATTCAGAGACTGTACAAAATTCCTCCAATTCAGATGATCCAAAGACAGAATTTCATTTAGTTGTGCTATTTTCCTCTGATCATTATGAGGAGTCGGATGATGTTTTGAACATCTTCTGTAGTCCGACTCTAGAGCACATCGACATGGTGGATAATCATAATGCCGACAAATCCGCAACCGATACAGATCCCATTACTCATACGGAGGATGTTTCAGCAGAGCCAGAATCTACCTTAACATAGTTAAAGACTTTGCCACCAAACATGAAATATGCTTTCCTTGCGGGTCACATCAACAGTTTCCGGTCATTATCAGTTCAGCATTGACCGATGATCAAGAATCTCGTCTGATGGAGATTCTAGAAAGAAACATCAAGGCTATTGGGTGGATGGTTAGCAATGTGAGCCTGAGGCGAACCATTCCTACAATAATTGTTATTGTAATTAATGATTTATCAATAAAA
The DNA here is from genome assembly GCA_037367405.1 of Ottelia alismoides. Lineage (NCBI taxonomy): Eukaryota > Viridiplantae > Streptophyta > Magnoliopsida > Alismatales > Hydrocharitaceae > Ottelia > Ottelia alismoides. The sequence goes on along the minus strand of JAZKJV010010216.1, from coordinate 153,733 downwards.
GTTATTGATTATGTTTCACTCCCTTTCTGATATTGAATGAAAGAATGCACTATAAGGTCCCTCTGTACAATAAGGGTTATGTACAATGGTCAACTTGATAATCATACAGCTGTTGATTCATTGATTGAATCATAGAGGTTGATGCTTGGATGACTATCGAAGGAGTTAGATAGAGGATTCATCAAGCATCATCAATGATTGACAAGTAGTGATCTCCAGTATGAGTGGGAGATGGCAATCCTATCTCATTAGACTGATATCTGATCGACCTCTTGATGCAGGTCCTCTGCATGGGAATATTGGTTCGGAGGTATCAGATTTGTTGAGTCAATGAGTTGACTTAACGAGATCGAGATAACCAAAGACCTATGATGAATAGTGTCACATCACAGGCAAACATCCTCTGACCAGAGACAGATGTATTGCTATATGTCTGAGTATGTACATTTGGCAGACCAATAGGTTGATGACCTAACCAAGTTCTATATACCGACGAGCTGGTGTGCATGTAAGGGCATATGAGTAATATGATCTCTCAAAGGGATCATACAGGTTCACTTGTGAATCGGGAGACATGAGCTCACTCATGAGGTTTTGGGATTGACCAAATTCCATGCATGGTCATCATGCTTTAGAAGCATGATATGAATTTGAAGGTAAGATATATGCTTTGTGAAAGCATATGATCTGTACCATATCCCAAGAACCAAGATTGAGAAACTTAGTGATCAAACCCTGAAGACAGTGTAAAAGTGATCTATATCTTCGGGATGATCATGAGTCTTCCAGTATGCAGGATGTACAGGTATTGGGAATACCTGAAGGGTGATTTGATCATAAACGATTGTATAACCATGACGCTTCCTTTCCGAGGGAGTGATGAAACAGGTCTGGATTTTAGTGACTCCTCTCATTAGAGAAGTGACCTAATCTTAGTCCATATACTTAACATTGATCTGAATAAGATTCAGATGTAATGAGAAGATTAGGCTTACGATCTTGATTTAATCAAGCATCTATGAGAGGTCCATGGGATCTAGATTTGAGATGTGATCTCAATATCCAAGTCACTATACGTGGAACAATACAATCGCCCTGTCCTTATCTCCAAGTATCTGAGGAGAAATAGCATTATTCTTAAATGGTTTAAGAATAATTCCATAATATCTAAGTAAAGAGAAGTTGATAATTAAATGTGATTTAATTATCATGATGTGTGAGGAATTATCCAATATAATTAAATATGATTTAATTATTATGGATAAGAATAATATGGATAATAATATCCAATTATTCATAATATGTTATAAATGTGATTTATAATGTATTAGAGAGAGCTAATTATAATTTATATTTGAAGATTAATTATTAATGTGTATTGGATACACATTGTCTAATTAATTGAAAATGTAAATTACATTTAGTTTTGGGTTGTGAATATGATTCACAATTTTTCAACGTCAAGATTACAATATTCCCAAAATAATTGAGAATTATTTTTGGTGAATAAAAATACCAACAAATAGTTGTTAAAAATAAGTTGAAAGAAAATCAAGGAGATGTGCAATCTCATGGGAATCCATGAGATTACTCTCCCCATTGGGAAAAGAAGGGGCAGCACCGAATTTCCTTGTGGAATTGGTAGCCGTCTCCTCTTCTTTATGGGGAGGAAAATCTCCTTTGTGTTTTCACTCCTTATTTGATTGATTTAAATTTGATATTAATATATATTTGATATATTTAATCAAAATTAAGTCACAAGTTGTTGGCTTTTACCAACAACAATCTTGACCATTGGATTGACATAAATCAATCTCATCCATTGATTTTATATGTCCCATGGATTGCGATCCATGGATCCCAAAACTCTATAAATAGAGAGGCATACCATGCTCTCTCTTTACATGCTATTATAGCACACATCTCTCTCTCTTTCTCCATACTCGATAGCCCTCTCTCCCTCTCTTCTTGGTGGCCGTCCACTATACCTTGGTGGAGAGAATCGTCAACGCCCACGCCATCGTGCTGCCGCTTCGACACTCTGCGGTTATCCGTCTACTTGGAGTGCTTCACTCACGAAGGAGACGTTTGATCTCTTGCGACGAGATCAGGAGCAACCGTGCTTGGATCATCTTCTTGGATTGCGAGGACACCGCGACTCATCCCCGCGCTCGCAAGCCGTTACTCCGATGATCGGACTTGAGACAGGAGGTCTCTTCTTTTAGAGACTTGATCAACCACGCTTCAAGAGGTATTGCATTATACTTGTTGTGGTCATAGATGAAACAATTTGAGAATGGTTCTCGGATCATGTGGTTTCATCGAATAAAATTTTTTAAATTTCGCTGCACCGAACAACTAGTGTGAGTAGTCGTTCTCCGTCGTATCCGATACGAAGATCACGCTTTCGTGATGCGCTTGAGGATTTCTCCATATCCTTCAAGTGTTATCAGAGCCTTAGGTCGGCGGTATCGAATATGATTCGAAAAACCGAGGACGACTTGGGTTCGTTAAGGTCGCGAAAGTTTTCATCACATTTGATTTCGCAGATCTGTTTAGTAAATAAATTTGGCACTGTTTAAATTATTCAAATACGAATTTAACACTTGGATTTTGTTCCCCATTAAATAAGGAAACCATAGGATCTGAGTTTGCGTAAATCGGATTTCGTATGCTCTAGATATGGTTGTTTTAATGAACATGTATGCACTATTGCGGGACAGTAGATTTTAACATCATTAAAGAGTTACTTACTGTTGTCATCTGCCTCGAAATGCGTGAAACATTTGTCTTATGTCCTAAATCAAGTTAGCAATCTATTAAAATTGATTTTGTCTAATTTGGATTTAAATTGATTGAGATATGTTAATTTTAGTAAGCAGGGTCACTGCTGAAATTACAGTCCTAATCTAGAACCAAGTGATTGTCAATTAGTGAAATTAATTGTTAATTTCGTGAAATAATCTTGAAAAATATTTGTGAAATATTGTAGATGATTATTTACCTAATTGACTTGGCCTCAACCAATTAATTGATTAAGATGTGATCTAAGTCATAATTGGAAATCGCAATCTTCAAACTTGATGCTTGAATACGATTTGGGAATTTGTGTAGCAAATTTCCTTATAATAAAAAATGTTTTGATTATTACTATATGATATAAACTCGATTGAAGAACCGATGAGAATCTCAAGTACAAATTAATCAATTTGGCATTATCCTTTCCCGAGGTGGATATGGTGTCTAGTCGGGGATCGCTGGGGTAGCGGGTTGCAACGTATGCGGTCCGTCCCACTCCCGTCGGTACTGGCCATGATAACGTGTAAGGCCGGGATAATGTCCGAGGGATTAAGTTGTATTTTTCTAATCACTAAAATATGAATTAATATGTACTTTGAGAATAATACCATATATATTCAAGTAAGAAAATCAAGTTTGATTGATTGAATTGGATTGATAATTAATTTAATATGATTGATATGATTGAATTAATTATATCCAATTAGAATACTCTAATATGATTAGAGTTAATAATTCCCTTGGAAGAATTAATTATATGAATATGTTCATGTTAATTAATTAGAATTTGAATAAGAGATGGAGGATCACATAAGTGATATCCATGGTCTCCCGTCAAGACGAAGGGTTTCGTCGCCAGATATTATGTGTAGGAGACGCCTGTCCGAAGTGACAGCTCCTACATATGATCCATTTTGATCGGACTTGTCGCTTCTCGAAAGAGTAAGGACGTATGCGTAGTGACCCCAATATCGAGTCCTCATATTATTGGGGTGATATTGGATTGCGCATAGCGAGTTGTATTCCTATTGACGGTTGGTTCAATTAATGACGGGTCAACATCACCTTAGGGGTGTTGGGCTTGGGTATTAAAGACCGAATTGGGAAAATGCAAGTTAGACTTGCAATGCGGAATATGTTCCCGCTTCTCTTTGTTGGAGTCATAAGTTCTCATATTATTGGGATATGCCAAAGATAAAGAGGAGATCCCAGTTCTTGCTTGAGATATATCAGTAAGTATATCTCCTACTTTGAAGGTAAATAAGGGAATAAACTTTCGTAGTTGACATAGCAAGACTAATTTGATTTAAAATGCTTTAATCAAATAAAAATAAATTGAATATATGATTATATGTTCTAATATAGTGCATTCTCAATTTCAGAAAATGAAATCCATGAACCCACTGAGCAGGCTACTGGAGGTCAACCAATTGACCGGACTAAATTACTCGGATTGGATCCGTAATTTGGAGCTTGTACTCTCGGCGGAGCGCATCAGTTATGTACTCTCTGAAGACAAGCTTGAAAACCCTAAATCTAAGTAAGAAAAAGCATTTAATGACAAGTATGATGAAGATCATGTCTTGGCTAGATGCTACTTCTTGGGTTCTCTCTCCAATGTTCTTCAGAAACAACATGTGGAGATGAGTACTTGCCAGGAGATTATGCAGAACCTAAAAGATATGTTTGGTGACATTAACCGCACCCAGCGGTACAATGTTATGAAAGATCTCATTTGCTGCAAGATGCAGGAAGGAACTTTGGTCCATGAACATGTACTCAAAATGTTTGGGTACTTGTCGGAGCTTGAGACTCTTGGAGCAACGATGGATGCAGATATGCAAGCTGACTTCATTCTGCTGTCGTTGCCCAAATCTTTCAATAACTTTGTGGTGTCATTCCACATGAATAAGTTGGAATTGACAAGTGCTGCTCTCCTTGCTGCATTAAAGTCTACAGAAGACGTGATGAAGAAGGATGGTCCCACTGGTAGTGCAATGGTTGCACAGGTCAGAGGGAAGCGCGGTCGGAAGCATGGTTCTCGGAAGGGCCCGACCCAGAAGAGAAAGAAGAAGGGACAAAGTGTTGGCTCTTCTTCCAATGCATCCACTCTTATGGCGTCGAAGAAAATCGACGTCTGTCACCACTGCAAAAAGCCGGGGCACTGGAGGCGTAATTACCCGGATTACCTGAAGTCGGTCAACAAAGGTAAAGCCCCAGCAGGTATGAAATCTACTTTTATCATTGAAAGCAGCTTTCTCGTAGGACGAGAAGGAAGTTGGGTTGTTGATTCTGGTGCTTCTGTTCATGTATGCAATTTGTTGCATTTGTTTCAGGAAACTAGAAAACTTGAAGAAGGGGAGATAGTCATCCAGATGGGATCTGATGCAAGTGTTGTAGCAATTGTTGTCGGGACTTGTCGGCTATTATTATCTAGTGGTAGAGTCCTAGTACTTAAAGAGTGTATTTATGTACCTGAAGTCAGGAGGAACTTAATATCTGTATCTAAGCTAGTTAGAAGTGGATATTCATTCCTGTTCCGTAATAAATTAGTCATAAATCATTATGATAAATATATTGCAGATGGTATTTTGACTTCTGGAGGACTCTATGAATTGTGCATTAATGAGCATGTCATGAATGTTACAACCACTAATAAAAACCCTAAAAGATCCAGGAATAATGAAAACCATTCAAACATGATTTGGCATCAAAGGCTTGGTCATTTATCTGTTGATAGGATCAATAGATTGATAAAGGATGGACCTTTAGATTTTCTACAGGTTCAATCTTTACCTACCTGTGAACATTGTATTCGTGGTAAAATGACTAGGATGCCTTTCCGTAACAAGGTTACTAGATGCGAAGGTATTATTGACTTAATACATACCGATGTATGTGGTCCCTTCAGTACCGCGGCTGCAAATGGATATCGATATTATTTGACGTTTATTGATGACCATTCGCGATACGGGTTTGTCTTCCTATTACGTCATAAATCTGAAACCTTTGAAAAGTTCAAAGAGTTCAAGGCTTTGGTTGAGAACCAAACTGATAGGAAGATTAAACGAATTCGATCTGATCGAGGTGGTGAGTATCTCTCTGATGAATTCAAGGAATACCTCAAAGAGAATGGAATTGTCTCCAATCTCACTACACCTGGAACTCCCCAATTTAATGGTGTTGCTGAAAGACGCAACAGGACCACCATGGATATGGTCCGTTCAATGATGAGTAAAGCACATTTGCCACTTAGTTTCTGGGGATATGCAGTAGAGACTGCAATATATATCCTGAATAAGATTCCTAGCAAATATGTACCTAAGACTCCTCATGAGCTCTGGTATGGAACCAAACCTAGTGTTAAGCACTTGAGGGTTTGGGGTTGCTTGGTCCATGCGAAGAACGTGGATGCAAGTAAGCTGGAATCTCGCACTCGTGAGTGTTACTTCATTGGGTATGTTATAGATGGTATTGGATAACAACTCTATAACCCTGAGACCCAAAAGATTTTTGTCTCCAGAGATGTGAAATTTTTGGAGGATGATTTCCTTAAAGGTCAAGATAAAAATGAAGTAGAGGAACTCATCGAGTCCCCTGAGGATTCTGAGCTTCCTAGACCAGAAACTGAAGAAGTAAACAAAGATGAAACACCCATACCTCTTCGAAGGAGTTCGAGGGTGGTTGCACCACCTGAAAGGTATGTATTCCATGTGTCAAGTGAAATTGACAATGATCCTACTTCATTTGCCGAAGCACTCGCGGATCATGACGTGGATAGATGGATGCTAGCAATGAAGTCAGAAATTGGCTCCATGCATAAGAATGGTGTATGAATCCTCGAGGATCCACCTAAAGGGGTAAAACCCATTGGGTGCAAATGGATTTTCAAGAGAAAGAGGGTACCTGATGGGAAAGTAGAGACTTTCAAAGCACGGCTCGCAGCCAAGGGCTACACACAGAGAGAAGGCATCGACTACGATTAGACATTCTCTCCTGTGGCTATGCTTAAATCCATCAGGGCATTGCTGGCTATAGCTACATATCTTGACTACAACATCTGGCAGATGGATGTCAAGACGGCTTTCCTCAATGGATACCTCGAGGAGGATATCTACATGGAGCAGCCCCAGGGCTTCATGACTGAGGATGGTAAAGTATGCAAGCTAAAGAAATCCATCTATGGGCTCAAGCAAGCTTCTCCTAGCTGGAACATCAGATTTGACGAAACCATAAAGAGTTATGATTTTGTGCAGAATCCTGATGAACCTTGTGTATACAAGAAGCTTAGTGGGAGCGCCATTGTGTTCATCGTGCTTTACGTAGATGACATCCTTATCATTGGGAATGATACATGGATGATGACCAGTGTGAAGATTTGGTTGTCCCATACCTTTGAGATGAAAGATCTTGGAGAAGCCTCTTATATATTGGGTCTGAAGTTGTTAAGAAACTGGGAAAAGAGGATTTTGGGATTGTCACAACATGGATACATTAAGAAAATTCTTGAACGATTCCGTATGGATAGTTCCAAGAAAGGATTCCTGCCCTTAAGACATGGTATCCACCTGTCTAAAGTAATGGCTCCTCAAACTGTTGAGGAAAAGAAAGCCATGGCTGGATGCCCTTATGCATCAGCTTTAGGAAGCTTAATGTATGCTATGATGTGCACTAGGCCAGATATCTGCCATGCAGTGGGAGTGGTAAGTCGTTACCAATCCTGCTATGGAGAACAACATTAGAATGCAGTAAAGAACATATTCAAATATCTAAGACGGACGCAAGATTACATCTTGGTCTACGGAGATGGTGATCTCCAAGTCTTGGGATATACAGATTCTGACTTCCAATAGGATATTGATGATCGAAAGTCGACATCAGGGTTTGTGTTCCTGTTAAATGGTAGTGTTGTGAGTTGGAGAAGCAAGAAGCAAGACACTACAACAGATTCAACAACAGAAGCCGAATACATTGCCGCATCGGATGCTACAAAGGAGGCGGTATGGTTGCGCAAGTTCGTCTAGGAGCTTGGCGTAGTTTCCTCTGGTACTCCCATCCCGCTATTCTGTGATAACACGGGAGGCATTAGACCGATATCTGATCGACATCATCAATGATTGACAAGTAGTGATCTCCAGTCTGACTGGGAGATCGCAATCCTATCTCACTAGACCGATATCTGATCGACCTCTTGATGCAGGTCCTCTGCATGGGAATATTGGTTCGGAGGTATCAGATTAGTTGAGTCAATGAGTTGACTTAACGAGATCGAGATAACCAAAGACCTATGATGAATACTGTCACATCACAGGCAAACATCCTCTGACCAAAGACAGATGTATTGCTATATGTCTGAGTATGTACATTTGGCAGACCAATAGGTTGATGACCTACCCAAGGTCTATATACCGGTGAGCTAGTGTGCATGTAAGGGCATATGAGTAATATGATGTCTCAAAGGGATCATACAGGTTCACTTGTGAACCAGGAGACATGAGCTCACTCATGAGGTTTTGGGATTGACCAAATTCCATGCATGGTCATCATGCTTTAGAAGCATGATATGAATTTGAAGGTAAGATATATGCTTTGTGAAAGCATATGATCTGTACCATATCCCAAGAATCAAGATTGAGAAACTTAGTGATCAAACCCTGAAGATGACAGTGTAAAAGTGATCTATATCTTCAGGATGATCATGAGTCTTCCAGTATGCAGGATGTACAGGTATTGGGAATACCTGAAGGATGATTTGATCATAAACGATTGTATAACCATGACGCTTCCATTCCGAGGGAGTGATGAAATAGGTCTGGATTTTAGTGACTCCTCTCATTAGAGAAGTGACCTAATCTTAGTCCATATACTGGACATTGATCTGAATTAGATTCAGATGCAATGAGAAGATTAGGCTTACGGTCTTGATTTAATCAAGCATCTATGAGAGGTCCATGGGATCTGGATTTGAGATGTGATCTCAATATCCAAGTCACTATACGTGGAACAATACAATCGCGCGGTCCTTATCTCCAAGTATCTGAGGAGAAATAGCATTATTCTTAAATGGTTTAAGAATAATTCCATAAGATCTAAGCAAAGAAAAGTTGATAATTAAATGTGATTTAATTTTCATGATGTATGAGGAATTATCCAATATAATTAAATATGATTTAATTATTATGGATAAGAATAATATGGATAGTAATATCCAATTATTCATAATATGTTATAAATGTGATTTATAATGTATTAGAGAGAGCTAATTATAATTTTTATTTGAAGATTAATTATTAATGTGTATTGGATACACATTGTCTAATTAATTGAAAATGTAAATTACATTTAGTTTTGGGTTGTGAATATGATTCACAATTTTCCAATGTAAAGATTGCAATATTCCCAAAATAATTGGGAATTATTTTTGGTGAATAAAAATACCAACAAATAGTTGTTGGAAAAAAGTTGAGAGAAAATCAAAGAGAAGTGCAATCTCATGGGAATCCATGAGATTGCTCTCCCCATTAGGAAAAGAAGGGGTGGCACCCAATTCCCTTGTGGAATTGGTAGCCGTCCCCTCTTCTTTATGGGGAGGAAAATCTCCTTTGTGTTTTCACTCCTTATCTGATTGATTTAAATTTGGTATTAATATATATTTGATATATTAAATCAAAATTAAATCTCAAGTTGTTGGCTTTTACCAACAACAATCTTGACCATTAGATTGACATAAATCAATCTCATCCATTGATTTTATATGTCCCATGGATTGAGATCCATGGATCCCAAAACCCTATAAATAGAGAGGCATACCATGATCTCTCTTTACATGATATTGTAGCACACATCTCTCTCTCTCTCTCTCTCTCTCTCTCTCTCTCTCTCTCTCTTTCTCCATACTCGACAGCCCTCTCTCCCTCTCTTCTTGGTGGTCATCCACTATACCTTGGTGGAGAGAATCGTCGACGCCCGCGCCATCGTGCTGCCGCTTCGACGCTCTGCGGTTATCAGTCTACTTGGAGTGATTCACTCACGAAGGAGACGTTTGATCTCGTGCGACGAGATCATGAGCAACCGTGCTTGGATCATCTTCTTGGATTGTGAGGACACCGCGACTCATCCCTGCACTCGCAAGCCGTTACTCCAACGATCGGACTTGAGACAGGAGGTCTCTTCTTTTAGAGACTTGATCAACCACGCTTCAAGAGGTATTGCAATATACTTGTTGTGGTCAAAGATGAAACGATTTGAGAATGTTCTCGGATCATGTGGTTTCATCGAATAAAATTTTTTAAATTCCGTTGCACCGAACAACTAGTGCGACTAGTCGTTCTCCGTCATATCCGATACGACGATCACGCTTCCGTGATGCGCTTGAGGATTTCTCCATATCCTTCATGGATTGTATCCGATCTCCGCAGGATTAATCCTGCTTTGTGTTCATATCATATCTATCTCGATCATGACAACAAACCCTCTATAGAGTTTTAGCGTAGGCTGAATCTGGTTTTACGAGAAGTTGTCAAGAAAGATATTATGAAATGGTGTGATGTAGCATTCATTTATCCCATCTCCAACTCTGAATGGGTCGGCCTATTACATGTTTTCCAGATGAAGTTGGGAATTCAGATGGTTAAGAATGAGAATGGAGAGGTGATTCGAAAGAGAGTAACCACGTCGTGGTGGGTGTGCATTGACTACAGGAAACTGAACACTACGACGAAGAAGGACCACTTCCCATTGACTTTTATAGACCAGGTCATAGAACAGTTGGTAGGGAAGGAGTACTTCTGTTTCCTTGACGGTTACTCCAGATACAACCAGGTATCAATTGCTCCAGAAGACCAGGAGAAAACCACCTTCACATGTTCGTTCGGCACGTAGGCCTTTAGACGGATGCCCTTTGGATTGTGCAATGCTCCTGTTACTTTCCAAAGGTGTATGCTTGCTATTTTTGCGAACATGGTCGGTGATTTTCTAGAGGTTTTTATGGATGATTTTTTGGTCTATGGGGAGTCCTTTGATGATTGTTTAGCGTACCTAGACCAGGTTCTTAAAAGGTGTTGTGATGTTGATCTCATTCTGTCTTGGGAAAAGAGCCATTTTATTGTTACACACGGGATCGTGTTGGGGCACGCCATCTCCCAACGAGGCATGGAGGTTGACCCTGCCAAGGTGGATGTCATCAAGAGTCTCGAACCACCATCCAACATCAAACAGTTACGATCATTTCTAGGGTATGTCGGTTTTTATCGACGGTTTATCCAAGACTTCTCCAAGATTGCCCGACCGTTAACTGAATTATTAGGCAAAGACATCGAGTTCTTGTTAGATGATAAATTTCTTAATTCCTTCCTCACATTGATAGATAAAATTATCAGTGCTCCTGTCCTACAGCCTCCTGATTGGTCTCCACCCTTCGAGATCATGACGGATGCTTCAGAATTTGCGGTCGGGGCTGTATTAGGACAAAGGAGGAATGGACTTCCTATTGCCATCCACTATGACAGCAGAACCTTAGACGATACTCAACGTAATTACACAGTGACAGAAAAGGAGATGTTGGTAGTAGTATTTGCATTAGATAAATTCCGATCTTACTTTCTTGGCTCTAAAATCACAATCTATACTGATCATTCAACTATCCGGTTCCTGATGGAAATGAAGGATGCGAAGGCACACCTTCTTCGATGGATACTATTACTTCAGGAATTCGATTTGAACATTAAAGATAAACCTGAGGTAAAGAATGTGGTAGATGATCACCTCTCCCGATTACAGACAGATCAGACTTCAGATGAGTACACGCCAGAGATTGCAGAGAGATTTCCTGACGAGAGCATCTTTGCGGTTACCGAACTTCCATGGTATGCAAATATAGTGAACTTTCTGGTCACACAGAAAAGTCCTCAAGGTTGTCCAAAGAACCGAGTTGATAAACTAATTTCTGAGGCATGACATTACCACTGGGCGAATCCGATTCTTTTTCGCGAAGGGTCGGATTGTGTTTACAGGCATTGTATTCCTCAGGAGGAATATAATAGTGTCCTCACTTTGTGTCACTCTTTAAAAGCAGGAGGACATCACTCCAGGAAGAGGACAACGCAGAAGGTACTTCAGAGCGGATTATGGTGGTCAACTCTTACTAGAGATGCCTGCACATTTGTGAAGAGTTTCCCAGATTGTTAGAAAGCAATAGGGACAGTCAGTGCTAAAGATGGAATGTCGATGCAACCCATTATTATTAGCGAGATATTTGACGCATGGGGCATAGATTTCATGGGACCGTTCCCTTCCAGCAGCGGCTTTGAGTACATTCTTCTCGCCGTAGACTATGTTAGTGGATGGGTGGAGGCTATACCCGCACGAACCGCATACATTAAGACAGTTTGCAAGTTCCTAAGGGAACACATTATTTCGTAGTTTGGGATCCCACGTATTCATATTTCAGATGGCGGTAGCCATTTCATTAATAAGGAGGTCAAAAAGCTAGTGAAGCAATACGATATTGATCACAGAGTAGCTTCTCCTTACCACCCACTGACGAACGGCATGGCTGAAGTTTCAAATAGGGAGGTGAAATCAATTCTCCGGAAACTAGTACGCCCGGATAGGAAGAACTGGTCACAGCTTCTAGATAAGGTTCTTTGGGCATATCGTACTGCATATAAAACTGCCTTAGGTACTTCACCATTTCAATTGGTTTATGGAAAGCCGCGCCATTTTCCCGTAGAGATCATGCACAAATCAGAATGGGCTATTCAGGAAATTTTACTGGATACACAGAAAGCATGAGCCAAGAGAAAAATAGATCTGAATGAGCTGGTAGAGATTCGAAATCAAGCATACAAGAACACTCTCATTTTATAAGGACAAAGTGAAGAAATGGCATGACAGATATATTCGACACAAGAGCTTTGTCCCTGGGAAGAAAGTCTGGTTGTTCAATGCAAGATTGAGAATTTTTCATGGAAAATTAAAAAGCAAGTAGGAAGGATCGTACATAGTCAGAACGGTGGACGACAATGGCAGTATTGCAATATCAGATGTGTCACCTAGTACATAACCGTTCGTGGTTAACGGGTAAATGCTGAAGCACTTCGTCGAGATTACTGATCATCTGGCCCGTACTGAAGTGATTTATTTTGTACAGGAATCATGATCATTCTTTCACTTTATCTCGTCCTGTACAAACGCTTTTGAGCCATTCAATTTCTAGATAGCCGCAACACTTGTACATTCTTTGTAGACCACAATCGTCCCCATTTTTGCTCGTCTTTTATGCTTAGGTTACCAGATCCTAAGTATAGGGGGGACTGATTGTTCGCTGATTCACGTTTTATATTTTGTTCTAACACTTTTGTATATCCTTTCTTCTCCATAAATCACTGGTCCCTGATTTTTGGATACATTCTTTTATATACTTAGGATGCCTTATCCTAAGTATGGGGGGACCGAGTGATTTCGATGATCTCGTATTCTTTATTCCTTTTGAGCTTTCGTTATTTATTCTTTTCACTCAATCATCATGTTTTTGCTCTTCCATTATACTTACGATTACCTGACCGTAAGTATAGGGGGAGGGTTGACTGACTTGTTTCGTAAATTCTTTTTCACCCACTTTTACTTAGCACGAGTTATGTCCTCTTTTTTCGCTTTTGACGCTATGGGGACATAGCTCAAGCTAAGTATAGGGGGGTGCGTATATATTGTATATATACTTTTGTCCGTAACTCGTACTTTTATGTATTTTCTATATCTATAAAATACATAAAAAGTGGGTGAAGGTTAATTTAAAATCCATTTATATATTTTTCTATTACTTATAAAATCCTAGTAAATAAGTAAAATATGTTTAAAACTTGTATTTAAAATCCGTAACTAAAATTTGTATTTAAAATTTCTATAATAATAACTTAAAATCCTATTTATTAAAACATGTGTAAAAATCATTTAATCCTTGTAAAATTCCTTGGAGATAAAATCTGTAAAATACATTAGATATTTAACTTAAATAAAATACATCTTGTAAAATTCATATAAAAAAGTTGTTATAAAAATCAGAAAATTTATAAAAAATACAAAATCTTAAAGTCATAAAAATTACAAAAGCTGTAAAATCTATAAAAAACGAGTAAAATTCAGAAAATATACTTCACAAAAACATGGTTGCATCTGCATTCGCATTTTTCAGAATAAATTTGATTTCTAGAACTAACAATTTAGTCTAGTCCAAAGGATGGAGCTTGATCACTGCTTTTAACTTCCATTGTAAGGAGCCTAGTTAGGATCTGGAATTTAGACTCTTCAGTTATGTGACTTACAATCTTTGGGTTCCATAAAACCATATTCGAGAAATCAAGTCATATGTGCTTAATTAAACCATTTGGTGTCATCCGTACAACTCTACACCAATGAACAAATCTTGAACACATGCACTCTGCACTTAGCTCGACTTGCATGGAGTTGCGAAGGGCAGTACATCTTGGTAGTGCGTTTCTATCCTTATCTTTGCGGCAATGAAGTCTAAAGACGGGAGAGATTGGGGTTACGATAGTTGCTTCGGATGAGGGGAGGATTTGCTGACACAATTTTTCTAAGACCTCAAAAAAGGGACGGAACAAAAGATTCTATATCCGTCAAGGCACAAAGAGATGAATGCAGTGCAAGCAAATTACAAAGTCAAATCAAAGAAGAAGCCACCAAATACAAATACGACCACAATGGTCCAAGCTTCCACCAAAAATGCCTGCACATCTTAGTAGAGACTTAGCTACACCGGTTGAGCTTCACAAGGAGATGCGTCTACACTGGTCGCACTCCACTTCTTTTCTCATTCTTCTATCTTCTCTCTATATTCGATTGTGGATATAGCACTAACTAACCTCAGAAGGGAATACCTCCCTCCTCAAGGAAATAGTAGCTGGATGAGGAAGCAATACAAGTGTATAGTCAGGATGGGCAGTTTCTTCGGTTCTCTAAGCAGGAAGAGCTAAATCAATTCACACACTGTACAAATTGACTTCAAGGATGATAGAGTTTGCGATATGAATAAGTGAGTCTGAACTAGCCTATGACGTGATCTTGAACAAGGAATTTTGGAACTTGAGGACTGTTGAGGATAAAATCCTAATCCTAGTTAAGGCTTTGACAAAATGCTTATTTCAGACCGATCGAGCTCTGTCCTCGGTCTGTTCTCATGAATTGGTTTAGGAAAACAAATTCATTCTAACTTTCTTATTTTTCCTTATTTTTCAAATAAGTGTTTGCTAAGGGACTAGCAAAGTTTAAGTATAGGGGGTTAGTGAATCCATGATTCATAAACTTTTCTGTCTCATTTTGTCTTAAAACCCTTAATAAATTCATGTAAATATTCATTAATTCCCATCTTTTATTCAAATTTAATTCATGAATAAGTATTCACTTTTAAGCATAAAAACATGTTAATAAATAAAAGAATAAAAATAAAGAAAAGAAAAGAAGGCAGATTGTGAATATGTAAATATGTACAATATGACTTTTAAATATAACTGCAAGGTACATCTATATAATCTAAACCCCGAGACCAAGTCAGCATGAATTGGTCGACAAACCAATAAGTAGGGGGAGATAAGGAAATAAAATTATAAAAATAAATTAAAAACACAATTCACACATGTCTCACTATTTATCAAATAAATACAAAACTTCAATGATTTTTAATTAATTAATATGTACATATTTCTCAACAATATCTTTTCCTAATTATTTCTAAAAATTTATATAAAAATATAAAAATAAGTTAAAAATATTACCGTGTATATATACCAAGAAATCCTACTTTTAAATTGGCAAAATCTCAACTTCCGAACATCATAACTTATTCATACGAACTCCAATTTCACTCTACTAACCTTTAAAGTTCATAAAATAAAATTCTCTAATTAATAAAGGTGTTTTCATCGAATTTGGAGTCCGTTTGCAAAAAGTCAGTTTTGGGACCAAATGACAACGGGGTTTCTGGGCTATCTATTATATATAGAACACACTATTTATAGTTTTAATAAGTTTATAATTTCTAATTATTTTCATGATCTTGTATTTTATCTCTAATTTATTTCTGAATTTTTGAAGCTTATTTATTATTTTAATAAAATCCAAAACCCTAAATTATAGAAAAAATGAACTAGATAACTTATACCCATATTTATTAATATATGTAAATAAATTTATTAAAATCCATAAAACACCACACAACCCTTATTTATTATTCTAATAATAAATAAAATATAAAATTAATATTTAATTATTTATTTATTAAATTAAAAATCCAAAACTTATTTATCTATACATATTTATTAATATAATATTTATATTTCGAATAATATTTATTATTTGTAAAAAGTAATTATTCCATAAATTAAATAATTTAATTATTTACATTTTGTGTTTTTTACACCTATTTAAAATAACTTTATTTACTATTTATTATTGAATTTACAAGAATTTTAACTCATCTGGCCAACCAGGTGCTGACACGTGTCAGCACCTGGTTCATCTTCTCCAAGAAGGATGTTAGCCTTTCTGTTCTGGCCGGCCAACTTCACCAAATTTCCAAGCACACATTTTAACCCTTTCAGGCAACCTAAGCCTTGGATCAATACTCCTAACAAACAAGATCCACACCCACCATTCGATCAAGCTTGGGGAGCACGACACCTTTCTATATAAACCTTCAAAGTTGGTAAATTAGAACCAACTCTCCTGAAACCACGAGAAGCTTCAACAACCTGTTGCTGACTCCCAACTTCTCCACCTCGCTCTGCCTCACTCCGGTGGTGACAGCACCTGAAGGCTACCCCGCGTGGAAGAAGGAAGATCGGAGGAGACGTTCCAAGGCTTTATTGCCTTGCATCGCCGCCATCGCGCGCGTTCAGCTCCGACGAAGATCGGCCGTCACAGCAGCTACTTGAGGTAATATGCCAGATGTTTAAATGTATAAAAATACATATGACTCCGGTCAGGGAATGCATTACTGTATCATGATAGTAAACAACATAGCACTTGGTTATCTACATCTCGCTAAGTCAACCCATTAACCTAACTTATCTGTCACCATCGAATCTCTATTCCTATGTAGAGGACCTACATCAAGAGGTCAAGAAGATATTATCCTTTAGAGAAAGTATTGTCATCTCCTTTGCAGGTTGGAGATCATCACTTAGAAATCATTTGATGGTGCTCGATGAGTCCTCAATCTAACTACTTATATATATTCATCTACGCGCCACACTCTTTGTTTCAACAATTGAACCGACAATTGTATGATTTTCAAGATGGCAATGATACATAGCCCTAATTGAACTAGGGGACATTATAGTGAATTCAATCATTTATTCTAATAAGGTAGTGAAATAAATTAATAACTTTTGTTTGTATATTAAACACTATAATAATATTTATTATAGAAATGGTTCGCCTTTGCCTCACATTGCTAATAATCTCCAACTAGCCCTCAAAACCATTCAGGTACAATCCTTAAACCATACTAGTTGCAAATTGGTCGAAAACCTTTTGTGTCAAATGTTTTGTTGACGGCAGAGGCCATCTTGGTGATGATGATGTCACCATGCTTTTGTATCTCTCGAATAATGTGGTATTTCCTTTCTAGTGTTTGTTGTTTTGATACCAACTGGGTTCCTTCGCCTCAGCTATGGCTCCTATGTTATCCCATAGTAAAGGGATGGGAGTATCAGAGGAAACTGCACCAAGCTCCAAGATTAACTTGAGCAACCACACTGCCTCCTTTGTAGCATTTGATGTGGTAATGTATTCGACTTATGTTGTCGAATTAGCTATAGTGTCTTGCTTCTTGCTTCTTCAGCTCACAACACCGGCACTCAACAGGAACACAAACCCTAATGTCAACTTTTGATCATCAATATCAAATTGGATGTTAGAAACTGACTATCCTAAGAATTTGAGATCATCATATACATAGACCAAGATGTATCTTATGTCCATCTTAGATACTTGAAGATATTCTTCATTGCATTCTAGTGTTTCTCTCCATTGCAAGATTGGTAATGACTTAGCACTCCTACTACAAGGCACATATCTAGCCTTGTGCACAACATTAAGCTTCCCATAGCTAATTCCTAAGGTCATACAACCACAACTTTCTTATCTTAAAAACTTTGAGGGGCCGTCCCTTTAGACTGGTGGATACCATATCCTATGGGAAGGAAGCCTTTCTTGAAATTCTTCATATGGAAACATTCTAAGATCTTCTTAATGTACCCATTTGCAACAATCCCAAGATTCTCTTTTATCGGTTTATGAACAGCTTAAGACCCATGAAATAATAGGTTTTTCTAATATCTTTCATTTATACAATATGGGACATCAAAATCTTAACATCGACCACCATCAATATATCATTCAAAATGATTAGGATGTAATCTACATAAAACATGATGAACACAATAGCACTCCCACTAAGATTCTTATACACACATGGTTCATTAGGACTTCGCACAATATCATAACTCTTTATGTTTTTGTGGAATATGATTTTCCAATAATGAGATGCTTGTTTATCCCCATAGATTGATTTCTTCAGCTTGCATACTTTGCATTTCTTGGTTATGATTCCCTAGCGTTGATCCAAATAGATATACTCTTTGAGGTACCCAATGTGGAAATCAATCTTGACTTCCATATGCTAGATGTCATCCTCAAGATATGCAATTAAAGCTAGCAGTGCCCTTATGAACTTAAGCAAAGACACATGAGAGAATGTGTCATCATAGTCGATGCCTTCTCTCTGTGTGTATCCCTTGTATGAGTCATACTTTGAAGGTCTCTACCTTCCCATCAGGTCCCCTTTTTCTCTTGAAGGTACATTTACACCCAATGGGTTTTACCCCTCAAGGTGGATTCTTTAGGGTCCATATACCTATTTTATTCGTGAACATAATTTCTGTCTTCATTGCTAGCATCCATCTATCCATGTCATGATCCGGGAGCACTTCATCAAATGAAGATGGATCATTCTTATATTGACATGACACATGGAATCTGTACCTTTCAGGTGGTGCAACCAACCTCAAGCTCCTTCAAAGAGGTACAAGTGTTACATTTTCATTTAATTCTTTAGTTTTTGGTTCGGGAAGCTCAATATCGTTAAGATTCAATGAGTTCCTTCAATTAATTTTTATTTGGTCACTTAAAGAAGTCATCCTCTAGGAATTTTACATCATTAAAGAGGAATACCTTCTGAGTCTCAAGGTTATAAAGTCGGTATCCAATACCATCACTCACAATTGTGTGATTCTAGCCTACTTGTGTATACGTTCTTCACATGTACCAAACAACCCCAAATCCATTAGTGTGTAGCACTAGTTCGAAATCATACCATAGCTCATGAGGAGTCTTAGGTGTAGACTTCCTGGGAATCTTAATACATTGCAGTCTCTATTGCACATCCCTAGAATCTAAGAGGCAAATATGCTTTTTTCGTCATTGAATGGACCATGTCCATGATGATCATGTTGCATCTTTCAGCAACACCATCAAGTGGGGAGTTTTAGGAGGAGCGAGATTGGAGACAATTACTCTCACATTAAGGTAATCCTTGAATCCATTTGAGAGGTATTTGCCACCTCGATTAGATGTAATCCATTCAATCATCCTATCAGTTTGTTTCTCAATCAAAGCCATGCCCTCTTTGAACTTTTCAAAGGTTTATGACATAATAGGAACTTAAACCTTATTACGAATGGTCATCAATGAACGTAGAATATTATCAATATCCATTTCAGGTCGCGATACTTAAGGGACCACATACATCAATATGTATTAGAGCAAGAAAACATCCGCATCTTGTAAACTTGTTATGGAAAGGCATCCTAGTCATTTTACCTCGAATACAATGTCCACATATAGGCAAATATTGTAACTATAGAAAATATAAGGGCCCGTCCTTTATGAATTATTAATCATATTAACAGATAAATGACCAAGACTTTGATGCCAAATCGTGCTAGATTTTCATCCTCCTTGGTTGTTTTAGGGTTTTTATCAGTGGTAGTAACATTCATGACATTTTCGTCAATGCATTATTCATAGAGTCCACCAGAAGTCATAATAACATCCACAATATATTTATCATAATGACTTATGACAAGTTTAACACAAAATAGAAACAAATATCCACTTCTGACTAACTTAGATAAGGACAAAAAGTTCCTTCTAATATTTGGAACATAAAGACACTGTTTAAGAACTAGGAATCTTCCACTTGATAATAATAGTCTGTAGGTCTCGAAGACGACCACTGCAACATTTGCACTAGATCCCATATGAGTGACTGTCTCCCCTTCATCGAGATTCCTAGTTTCCTGAAATATGTGTAACAAATTGCATACAAGAATAGAAGCACCCGAATCGATGATCCAACTACCTTCATTTCCTATGAGAAAGTTGGTTTCATTAATGAGAGTAAAATTAATAAATGTTGGGTTTTTAACTTTATCTGCAGATATCATGTAATCTAGGCAACTACGCTTCCAGTACCCGGGCTTCTTTCAATGATGACAGACATCAGTCTTCTTTGATGCCACCAGTACGGAAGCATTAGAAGATGAGCCAATCAATCTTTAACACCCGGGCCCACCACACCTAAGGCGATGTTGACCCATCATTAATTGAACCAATGGTTAATAAGGATACAACTCGATATGTGAAATCCAATATCGCCCCAATAATGTGAGGAATCTATATTGGGGCCACTACGTATACGACCTTACTCCTTAGAGAAGCAAAGAAATTGATCCTTGTGTGCTTGTATGGAAGATATATCACTTCGGCCAGGCATCTCTTACATACAATCAATGTCAACGAAACCATGTGCCTTGACGGGAGACCATCGATGTCACTTATGTGATTGTCCATATCATGTTCAACTTTTAATTAATTATTATGAATCATATTCACATAATTAATTCTCCTATGGTAAATGTAACCCTATTCATAGAAGAGTATTTAATTGGATATAATTAATATTATCATATCAAATAAATTATTAATAAAGTTAAATCAACAAACAACAATCCTTATTGTTATTTGAATGATGGTATAATCTTAAAACACATATTCTAAAAATTTTATAATTAGAAAGGCAAATCATGATCATTTCAAGCTTTATCCTTTTATCACCCGTTGTCTGGCCAGTCTGCACAAGATGTGGGATAGACCGCTCACGAAGCAACCTGGTACCCTATCATTTCCTGACTAGACACCATATCCGCCTCAAATCAGAATAATGTGATTCGATCATTTTGTATTTGAGATGATATTCGGTCTTTCAACCGAGGTTATATTGTATAATATTTATCAAAACCATTTTAATTAATATTACAAGGATATTTTCTAAGAAATAGTCAATCCTATTAAACTAATAATGTTTTTCATGTAAAAATTGTCCTGCAACTATTGCAGACTAAACTAGGGTTTTCAAAAAACAAACATTCAATAGCTTATGATAAATAAGCACATATTCTCATAATTTCTAAGAATCATAATTAATAAAGGCAAATTCATAATTTCCTTGATATTCATTGAATTATAAACACCTAAATAAAGAGATTTGATGATCTATTTATCTTCTAACCATTCTCCATTAATTCTGGAATATCTAAGGAAAATGTAGTTAGAATTGTGTGAAATAAAATAAAGAAAATTTCTGGTTTGATTCACTATTTATTCAAGTGTGTATATCATATTTCATGTTGGTATAACATTAAGCAACATTAATTTTCTTATAAATCCACGAGTGATTGCAAAACAATTTTCATGACCAAACGTCTTCGAATCATTTTCATGAAATTTTGGAACCAACATTGGGTTATTGTCTTTTGGACATATTTAACCATTCTAAATAAACTTCTAGAACCAAAAAACACGTTCAAACATTGAACAAAAATAGGTTTTTATTTTAGCAAAAAATCATTTTGAATTTTGCATGCAATGCAAAAACAATATGATTCTCGCGCATCCGAAATATGAAACTTAATCGTCCAGGGTTTTGGATCATATCGAAGACCTCTATCGAAACCTGGCTCTAATACCACTTTTTCCTTGTGGAAAGAAGCTTAAGCGCATCGTGGAAGTGTGAAGATCACATCATACGATATCGGGAGTGACTAGTCGCATTTGTTGCTCGGTGCAGTATAATTTATTTTTTTGAAGTGATGAAACCATATGACTCAAGAACATTTCTCATATAATTTCATATAAACCACAAAGAAGAAGTACGAAGACCTCTTTAAGAGTGGTTCTGATCATAGTCTCTAAACCAAGAAACCACCTGTCTCAAGTCTGGCCATAAGGAGAAGACACTTGCAAGCGCGTTGATGAAACACATCCTTCTCACAATCCAAAATGTTGATCCAAGTGGCGGATCAAGAAATACGAGATCTTGTTCACATACTAGGAGCACCGAGAAAGACAAAGATACACAAGTAGTTGAAGTGGTGGCATGATGACATAGCGACAATGGCAATCTTAACATGGGCAAGAGGTGGATGGACACACTTGATGAAGAGAAGGGACTCTTATGAGAATATGACAGGGAAAGAGAGATGATATTCAATTCTTTTAAAAAGAGAGTTAGGTTGCCTCTTATTTTATAATAATTTTAAAGTCCATGGATCTCATTCCATGGACATCACAAATCCAATGATTTAAATTGATTTATGTTTCTTTCAATGGTCATGATTTTGCTGTAAAAATATAAGAATAGCTAATTTAAATAAATCAAATATATATTGAATAATATTCAATATACTTTCATTCATTCAAATCCATCATCATAGTAGAAATAGGAAGGAGGCAAGACATTTTCCACTACGAGGTGGACGACCCTCGACGAAGTTGGACTCATGGTAATTGTCCACCCTCCCCATTAGGAAAGATGCTTCCTTCTCCATTTTCATGAGATTACGCATCCCCTGATTTTCACCATAATTTAAAACAAAAAATTTTTAAATATATTCACACAAATAATTAAAAATTATTTTGTGAATATTGCATCCATAACGTTGGAAGAATGTGAATCATATTCACACCTAAATAAAATGTAAATTAGTTTTTCAATTAATTGTCAAATGTGAATCTAATTCACATAGACAATCGAACTGTAAATGTTATTTACAAATAGATCTCTCTTATATATTGCAAATATAATTTATAATATATATGATTAATATGGATTGCGCTATCCGCATTATTCATATCTATAGTAATTAATTCACTTTTAATTATATGAAATCATAATTTTCATTCATCTAATTAATATTAATCACATTCACATTATTTATGATAATTATATCGCATTTAATTATCCATTCCTCATTATTTGGATAAACATTTATCAATGGAAATATTCTTGAACTCTTTCAAAAATATTGTGTTTTCTCTGTAGATACTTGGGGATAAGGATAGGGCGACTGTATGTTCCGCGTATATTGACTTGTATATTGAGATCACATCTGAAATCTTAATGTTGGGGATCACCCGTAGGTGCTTAATTAAATCAAAGTCATAAATATAATCTTCTCATTCCATCTGAATCACATTCAGATTAGTGTCCAACATTTGGACTAAGATCATATCACTTCTCTATTGAGAGGAGTCACTAAAATCAAGACATGTTTCATCAATCCCTTGGAATGGAAGCGTCATAACTATACAATCTTTTATTACCACATCATCCTTAGGTATTACTAATACCTGTACATCTTGCATACTTGAAGAACTAGAATAAACCTGAAATTTTAGATCTCTTTTTAGACTGTCTCCTTCAGTTTTATCATTATGTTTCTCATCAGGTCATTGGGAGTTGGTATCGATCATATACTTTCCAAAAGCATATATAATACATACAAATTCTTTTCATGCTTCAAAATCAAGACGACCATGCATGAAATTTGATTGATTCCAATACCTCGCAAGTGAGCTCATGTTGTTTGATTCATAAGTGAAATTGTACGATCCCATTGAAAGATCGTGTTACTCATATGCCCTTGTATGCAAACCAGCTCACCAGTGTATAGACCTTGATTAGGCCATCAACCTACAGATTTGCCAAATGTACATACTCAAACATATAGCAACATTTGTCTCCGGTCATAGGATGCATGCATATATCGTCATAGTATACGATATAGGAGTTGGTTAATAAGTCAACACTTATACCTAAGTTATCTGACACCGATGAATCTTTATTCCTATGCAGAAGACATGCATTAAGATGTCAGTCAGGTATCAGCCTTTAGAGAAAATATAGCAATCTCCTTCTCATCTTGGTGATAATCTCTTGATAATCATTTGATGATACTCGTTGAGTCTTCAATTTGTCTCCTTCATATTCATCCAAGGATCAACCTCTATGATTCAACAATTGAACCAACAACTATATGATTTTCAAGATGTCAATGATATAAAATCTTAATTATACTAATGAAATACCCTAAACCCTAAACCCTAAACTTGCTTATTGTCTGTACAGATATGTACATACTTCAGAAGGTATTTTATTTTTAATCAAGCATGTACACTTTTTTCGAGCTTTTGTTTTTTTTAGTTTTTTTGAATACTGTATACAACATTTACATTAGGGCTTTTCCCTCTTGAGCTAGTAAACAATCCTTCATTTAAATATTAATTGTAACTCATAGCATTCCGTCATTATACCTCATGGGTACTAGATCGGGTTGGGGTATAATGGCCACAAATGTGTGACTACCGATGTCGCATTGGCTTGTGTCTCATGCTAGTAAATCTAGCCCTCTACCACTTCAAACTGAGGTGAGCAAAGTGTAAGCTACCTGTGTGCAAGCTAGGTCATTAAAAACAAGAGTCATGCATGTGATCTGAAATATTCTACTTGGGCAGTCAAGAAAACATTGAACCAAGTATTGTGGTCTCAAAGAATTAAGTCTAGCATACCTAGAGCATCTCAATTCCTAATCCTATAAGGTTCCATTGATTAACTCTAACATTGAACCAAGCATTTTTATGAAGATTTTGCAAATTTTTATGCAAATTTTGAAAAAGGTTTTTGCAAATGTTTTTCGTATTTTTCAAATTATTTTTTTGAAAAATAAATAGGTACATATATTTATGCCCGAGTGCATCAATTATTTACAACAATTGAGATTTAAAGGATTTACACAAGATATATGTTAGTTGTTTTTATATATAGATATATATAAATTTGGTAAAAAATGTTTATTTCTTTGGATGGTGAATATATTCCTCGAACTTATTTAAAAATAATTTTGAAAACATTTTTAAAAGCTATAGATCAAAATAATATTTTTAAATATTTTTTACAAACATTTGAACATTTTGCAAAGATTTTCCAAACAATATATAGAGATTTATCAAATGTTTTTGCAACCATTTTCAAAACTATTTGAAAATTGGTTTTAAAAACAATTACATAAAGAAATGAAATTTTACAAACAAATAATTTTACAAAGGTTGAGAACCTTATATAAAATATTTTTCAAACAGTTTTCAGAAGATTTTTCTAATAGATTTCCAGATTTTTTAAACACTTCCCAAAGCAATTTTATTTGATTTATTAATCAGTATATGCGAAAAGAATGTAAGGAATTATGTACGTATTTCTATCAATTGATTTAATGAATTGTATCTATATAATTTTAGCCATGTTTATTTTTGAAATACGAAAGTATGAGTTATGGCTAAAATATATAAATACTATATACGATGCCTTATATTTTGCTTGAGCTATTTCCTCATAAATCATAGAGAAAAAAAAAGACATAACTCGTACTTAGTATAGAAAAGCCTATACTACAATGACTGAAGAATAATGAAGGAAAGAATAAGAAGAATGGGAAATCGATCATACCCCCCACCCCATAAATAGGAGGAAATAATCTTACATATAACATGTTGTATCTACATGCATGGAGGGTCCAGGGAGCAAATAAACAAATCATAGCTCATTCTGTCTCCCTATGTTCTTATGGTGAGATATCCCTCTGTATAGACAAAAATATCAACAAGAGTGGATACAGTGGAGGGGATAAATAAAAGAATCGATAAAAAAGATAAAATATGCATTGACTGAATGCACGCATCACTCCCCTAAATAGAGGGTAAAAGCAACCTAACTATAAGCATAAACAAGAGTGATGAAACACAATGAAGAAAGACAACATAATATGTGCACTCCCCTATACTTAGGATAAAGTACGTCCTAAGTATTGACACATATATGGCAAATGATCTGGGGTACACATGACATTCGGAAGAAAGAATGAATGAAATGACAACACACACACACACACACATACACACACACACACACACACACACACACACACACACACACACACACACACACACACACACACACACACACACACATATATATATATAGGGGACTTATCCAATGGGTCCTGTGCCCATTTGAGATGAGATGAGCCCACTCATATTTTACCAACATTTCCCATTATTTTGAGTTCAATGCTTATTTATTTACAGTTGTTATATCATATTCTTACTATTAGTAACTATTTTCATATAAAGAAGATCTTAGATTCACAAGAAATGGTCATTAGTAAGAATTAAAATGAGACTAGTAATACAAATAATAATACAATCATTTTGTATGAATTAAAGGTTTTTTTCCTGAAAATAGTTACTAGTAGTAAGAATATGATATAACACTTGTAAACAAATACCTATTAAGCTCAAAAAGATAGGAAATACTGGTAAAAAATGAGTGGGCTCATCTCATCTCAAATGGGCATAGGGCTCATTGGATAATTTCCCTATATATATATATATATATATATATATATATATAAGCAATGAAGATTGAAGAAGTGCAGGAAGATATTGGATAGTTGAATACCATACTTTTTTCAATGTCTCCCTATGAGAATAGTGATGCAATCAGAAAAAGAAAGACACCTTAATATGAAATCAAGTCGGTATCAACTACTGGGAAAATGAATCAAAAACTAACATAGGATAGGTAAGCGGGAAGTAGAACATCAACTCACAAGAAAAGAGTGAAGATCAAAGCCGATATTGTAAGACATGGAGGAGGAAGGATTAGTAAATAATCCTCCATGTAAATCATAGTCTCAATAACATACAAAAAGTGAAGAACATGAGACTCTGTACACAACTCGATATCTGGTGGACATAAGCTCGAAAGATTTGGAACACATTGAATATCAAATACAATCTCAACCTTGCAAGGGTCGTAATGGAGAGCACACTCAAAGGGGTCTGATCCATCAGATCGATTATGAAAAGCATTTTCAGTAGGCGAGAGATCATTTACACAGGAGAAGAGATCGAAAGATATCGAAGATGTCACAGTCTCCTACAGATAAACCTCAGAGAGTATTGTGAACTAGGAGAAGAATAATTAGAAGAATGTGACTCATACTCAGAAGGATCGTCAAGTAGACAACACTTAAAGGAGTCCAGAAGGCTAGGATAAGTGGTCTCGTGCTTTGGAGGATTGGTCACACAATTAGATAGTGACATCAACAACTCATATAAGACGACTCGATCTCGTGCTGCATCAAGATGGACACATAAGTAGTAACCGAAATCGATCGTATAGAAAGTTTTGCATGCTCATGCAGATAATATTCAATGAGTAACGCAAACAAACACAATGAACTAAGGGAAATGTTGGCATGAATATTGGATCCTAAAAATAATCAATTAATCTCCAGTAGGAGGGAATAAGGCAATGTGAGGGACAAGAGATCATCGGGGTAATTGCAATGCAGTCCCTCAAATCAACCAAATCAGCTGAGAGGGATTAAGATGTCAGATGGAGATTCTCTAAGTTCTAAATGGGTATAGGCGAGTTCGGAGATGGTGGATGGATCAGTCAAGAAGCTGATTAAAATCATGTGGGTTTCAAGCACTTTATTTTCAAAACAATTACATAAAGAAATGAAATTTTACAAACAAATAATTTTACAAAGGTTGAGAACATTATATAAAATATTTTTCAAACAGTTTTCAGAAGATTTTTCTAATAGATTTCCATATTTTTTTTCAAACATTTCCCAAAGCAATTTTACTGGATTTATTAATTAGTATATGCGAAAAGAATTTGAGGAATTAAGTACATATTTTTATTAATAGATTTATTGAATTATATCTATATAATTTTAGCCATGTTAATTTTTGAAATACGAAAGTAGGAGTTACGGCTAAAATATATACATACTATATATGACGCCTTATATTTAGATTTATCTATGTCTTCATAGATCAGAGAGAAAAAGAAAAGACATAACTCGTACTCAGTATAGAAAAGCCTATACTAAAACGACCGAAGAATAGTGAAGGAAAGAATAAGAAGAATTTGAAATCGATTGTCCCCCCATACCTAGGAGGAAATAATCTTACATCTAACATGTTGTATCGACATGCATGGAGGGTCGAGGGAGGAAATACAAAAATCATAGCTCATTCTGTCTCCCCGTATACTTATGGTGAGATATCCCTATGTATAGACAAAAATATCAACAAGAGTGGATACAGTGGAGGGGGTAAATAAAAGAATCGATAAAAAAGATAAAATATGCATTGATTAAATGCACGCATCACCCCCCTACACAGAGGGTAAAAGCGACCTAAATATAAGCATCAACAAGAGTGATGAATCACAACGAAGAAAGAAAACATAATATGTGCACTCCCCTATACTTAGTATAAAGTACATCCTAAGTGTTGACACATATATGGCAAATGATCTGGGGTACACATGGCCTTCGGAAGAAAGAATGAATGAAATGACAACACACACACACACAAATATATATATATATATGTATGTATATGTATGTATGTATATATAAGCAATGAAGATTGGTGAAGTGCGGTACAATATTGGATAGTTGAATACCATACTTTTGTCAATGTCTCCCTATAAGAATAGTGATGCAATCAGAAAAAGAAAGACACAATAATATGCAATCAAGTCGGTATCAACTATTGGGAAAACAAATCGAAAACTAACATAGGATCCATTAGCGGGAAGTAGAACATCGACTCACAAGAAAAGAGTGAGAGATCAAAGCCGATATCGTAAGACATGGAGGAGGAAGGATTAGTAAATAATCCTCCATGTAAATCATAGTCTCAATAATATACAAAAAGTGAAGAACATGAGACTCTCTACACAACTCGATATCTGGTGGTCATAAGGTCAAAAGATTTGGAATACACTGAATATCACAAGACACATCTCAACCTTGCAAGGGTCGTAATGGAGAGGAGACTCAAAGGGGTCTGATCCATCAGATAGATTATGAAAAGCATTTTCGGTAGGCGACATATTGTCTACACAGCAGAAGAGATCAAAAGATATCAAAGATGCCACAGTATCCTACAGATAAACCTTAGAGAGTATTGTGAACTAGGAGAAGAATAATTAGAAGTATGTGACTCATACTCACAATGATTGTCAAGTAGACAACACTCAAATGAGTCCAGAAGGCTAGGATAAGCGGTCTCGTGCTCTGATGGATTGGACACACAATTAGATAGTGACATCAACAACTCATATCAGACGACTCGATCTCATGCTCCATCAAAATGGACACATAAGTAGTAACTGAAATCGATTGTATAGAAAGTTTTGCATTCTCACGCAGTTAATATTCAATGAGTAATGCAAACAAACACAATGAACTAAGGGAAATGTTGGCATGAATATTTGGTCCTAAAAAATAGTCAATTAATCTCCAATAGGAGGGCATAAGGCAATGTGAGGGACAAGAGATCGTTGGGGTAATTGTAATGCAGTCCCTCAAATAAACCAAATAAGCTGAGAGGGATTAAGATGTCAGATGGAGATTCTCTAAGTTCTAAATTGGTATAGGTGAGTCAGGAGATGGTGGATGGATCAATCAAGAAGCTGAGCGAAATCATGTGGGTTCCAAGCACTGTTATTTTGAAGGATAGAAAGCGATCGTGCATCAAGCATATGATTTAAGATGAACAAAACTAGCTAGAAGTCGCACCGCTAAATAATCAGAAATGGATCACATCGTCAATCCGGTGTACAGAATCGCAAATCCTTAATAAAGAATCACACCTACAATCGTGCCAAAATCATAATCCTTAATAATATTTATGCACATATCAAATTCAATTCCACCAAAGAGAGTACACCAAACTCAGCATCCTTAAATCTTCCTGACTTACTCAAATAATTTCTGCAATCAAGGCCTCAATGTGTGCCTCATCTAATAGCACATCATTCTTTCGTGAATGAAGGGATGACATTGAAGAGAACGAGGTGGGTGGAAGAGAATGGCAAGTGAAGACAAAATTGTGGTCCAAGAAAAGAGTCTTCTTGAACCGGACCAGAGATATGGAGATATGGGAAAGGAGACAACCATACAATCGGACTACTAAAGTGAAGATCAACACCCGATGTGATGAGCCAGATGGACTCAATAAATAGGAACACAAAAATTCATGAATCTAGAAACTGAAAGAATGATGAATGTGGATGGACCCAAAATCACAATAAATGTACAAAGCAACCTCCATGTTCTCCTACTCAACAAAGTGAAGATCGAACATTGTGGTCATTTATCTTTTCCATTTTAGGTTTAAGTGAGCTTCAAAAACAATTATACAAGCATGTAGGTAGGTCTGGGAGGCACTAATCTATAGTGTGTATGTGACACATATAAAGTGAAGAATACAATGAGTGGGTTGTTCTCCCCAAACAATGAATCCATTACGTTTATTTTAAAAATTGGATAAAGTTAGTAGTTCTAATTTAGAGTTTTGGTTGTAACTTTTTTGGAAAATTTTCCATGAAATCATGTAATGAGTTTCCAATTCTATTAACATCCAGGTGATAAAAATCAGATGAAGAATGTTGGAAAAGCATTCGAAGTTGGGAATCGATGACACATGTATAAACAAAAGACTTATAGTGCTTCCCAACTCTCTTCATGTGGGGATGCATAACATAATTGAAAGATCCACTATATGAAATGCTAGCTGATGGAATCGCTCAAAATAGTAATTGCTATTAACTTGAAGCACCGGATGCTAATTATATATATTTGAAACCTAAAGTTCAGTCTTGGAGACTCCTCGGTGCCTCCACTAATGTATCTTGCAAGCACTGTGTGGAGCCTCTCGTGACTTGCACTTTCAAGTCTAAATAATCAAGAATTAGATTTAACTAAGTCCAAGCATGAATCTATAGGTATATGCTAATATAATTAGGGATAGACCTTTAATATGGTCAAGTAAATACTAGGCTAGGGCTCAATCACACAAAATAAATTAAAATAAAGTCAAAAAAATAAAGTGATGAAAACAAGACAAAAACTGACGAGGCCCCCTAGTGAACAATCACTCGAGCAATGGACATCGTGAAGTAGTAGTGTCCAGGAGAGTCCAACTTATTACAATTATATGTCTAAACCGCTTTTAACTACAAAATAAAATAAAAATAAAATGTAAAGAATTTGTATTCCAAAATTCCTCCAAGACTTCATTTTTGATGCACTCTCCTACCAGTTTAGTCAGAATGTTTGCTCTACCTTGCTTGGGTGTACAAGTCTTCCTTAGAAGTCTTATCTTGTGTAGCGGTCCCTCACAACAATGTCAAAAAAGGAGGAGTGTTAGATTATTTAAAAACAATATCAAATAAAATGAATCAGAAATAAATGAAAAATCTAGACAAGAGAGAAAAACAAATAAATACAATCTATGTGGTATTTTACCCCTGCAAAGATGCCATTTGAATACTGAATCTCACATGGGTCAGAAAGTATCCTCACAGATTGTGAAGATAAATTGTCGCTAAGGTGTCCCACAAGAAATCTCGTGTCAATCAACTATTAACCCACAAGTGAAATTTGTAATGCAAATAATTATGAGAAGTTAAAATTTATTATAACTCTATAACAAATGTGTGTATATGTAAGCATGTATAGAGATCGAACACATGGAGCAAATGGTAGATGGTGCTAGTTAATGCAAAATTTCTCCATTTCTCTTATCTTTTATTATCTTTTTGTGTGGTTTTTAATTTTATATTTTTAGGGATTTTAATTTTGATATTTTTCTGTTTTAAATTTTATATTTTTATTTACCTTTTGGATTTTCTATTTTTTAATTTCTTTTCATTTTTAAATATATAATATAGGAATATATAAAACTATATATATATAATACAAGGTAACATTATCATAAATACTACTAACAATAATCAAAATATAGGAAAATAAAATGTTTTTTGTTTTTTTATATTTTTCTACTATTTTCATGATTTTGCGATTAATTTTATAACTTTTATGCATTTTAAAGTAAAAAATATCCCAAAACATGGAATAAATAATTAGGTCGAATTTATTTGAAGGCAAAAAAATGGAAAATAAAGTATGAAATTATCCAAATCACATTTAATATATAGGTATAAGAAAAATCATAGACAAAAATAAATAATTTTGGATTTTTGGTATTTCTTTCAGATTTTTATACTGGATTTTGGAGGTTTTTTATTTTTAGTATTTTCCTTTTTCTATTTTTAGGGATTTTTATCTAGAGTTGTAAAATAGAATAATAGAAAAAATATAATTTTTAGCAATTTTAGAAAGGTTTTATATCTTTTTTTGGAATTTTTAAGTCAAAAGGGATAAAATTTGCTCTTTTTAATTTTAATAAACATGTAAAATTCCTAAAATGCAAAACTAAAAAAAGTAACATGAATGTAAATGCTAGAAGACATCTAACCCTATTTTTTCATAATTGTTGGAGCATAATTATTATTTTTAAGAAATGAAATACCAACAAAGAGATATTTGAACTAGCAAAGGCATATTTGCAAATACAATATAAGGCAAAAGTGAATGTGTAAATTTTCCAAAAATAAACGTCTTTTATTTAAACTTTATTAACTAATTTACAATTAACAAAAACGACCCGGATATATGTGCAAAATACTCAGGTGACTTAGGACAACATGTGATCTGAGCTAGATTGGACCCAAATGCAAAATCAATAAATGTCAATGGTCTCATTGCAGTTAAAACATATTTATTTATACTAACAGTTGTATTTATAGGATTAATATGAAACAAATAAAAATGTAAGCAAGATATGCAAATTACCCCAAAGGTTTGTGATCGTATGGTTGTAGATCCTTCTCAATCCACGATGCCTCCTTCATTGGTCAACGACCACGATTAGATCTTAGATCACAACTGACAACTGAACTAGGCCTTGATCTAATGGCTGACGTTGAAACTAGAGCTCCTACTCGATCCTATGGTTGTTGCTTCGCTAGAAGAACATGGAAGAATGTCCCCATCTCAATGCCTCAACTCCTCTATTCTTCCTCCCCCTTGGGCCCTCTTCTTAATGAATCAATGGTGACAATGCTTAGGGGTATTGTATGCAACCAATGATGCCTCTAGAATGGGTAAGATATCGGTGATGGTTGATCTCAAGCTCAATGGAGCACAAAGGCTGTTTGAGTTGTTCATCGAATAGCTTAGCCCTTAGATAGATTCTTCAAGGCCTACAGATGGTTAGAAAAATATGGCAAAGCAGAGGAGAGGATCCTTAGATTTTATTGGAAATGAACGGGAGTGAAATGGTTGGAGAACAGAGGTTAGAGCTCAAGAGTCAGGAGAAGAAGATCCCTGAAACTAAGTTAAATCTTCTAGAAAAAACATAAACAAAATTCATGAAAGGAAGACTAAGATCTAAAGCTACCTAAATATGATCAAAATGCAGCTCATATGTGGGTGTGACACCAGGGAGCAGAGGCGGCCAGAGCATTTCATTTGGTGCACCGCTCCTCCTTCTTCGATCGCTCTAAAGTCTCATGGGTAAACCATATGTCATTTGGTGATACTCTTGAAATAATAAAAAGTGGAGGAAGAGATCTTATGTATAGGAAGGTGGGCGGGGGTGTTCGATGGGAGGTAGCATGAAAAGGAGTGAGGTAATGATGAAGATCGAGCGTCAGCATGAATCTTGGAAGATTGAGGATCATAAGTTGTGGAGTGCACAAGGGTGAAAGAGATCAGGTTGAAGCAAAAAAATAGGGAAGAAAATGTGGGACTCGAGACCTATGATAAGTCAGAGGTTATGGGGAGGCAGTTGACTGAGGAAAATCAGAGGAGCTTTCTGGTTGGTCAAAATTGCCCCACTAGAAAATTCCAAGGATTGAATGATTTGATAAATGACCAAAAATAATAAATTATTTTATTAAATTTTGGTTATAAATAAAAAACATTTATTATTTTATGCAGTATTTTATTGTGAATTTTATTTATTTTTTCGAGTTATTTTTGTAGAGGTTATTATTTTCTACTATACTTATGATAAATTTACCTATATATAGCTTATTCTATTTTATATTTGAAATTTTATTACTTATATAATTATTTTTTTTATATTTATAACTAATTAGATATATATAAATACCTTTTTTTATTTTTATTTTCAGATATATTTTTACACTTAAATGAATATGCATACTTACTATATAGGCATAAGTATAGTATATTGATCTAAGTATTTATATGTCTATTTTATTTTAGTGTATTTTAAATTTTTTCTTTATTTTTATATTTTTCTTAGAATGTAAATAGTATTTTCAACGTTAAAGAATAAATGAATAAAATAATAATTTTCTCCTTTTATGTATATACAATATATTCTACAGTAAGGGTCCAAAACGTAACTTTTACATCATAATAACAAATTAAGTGAGACCACCGTCATTAAATAGCTAGTAAAAAGCTATAAACAACTAAAGGTGACTTGGATACATTTTGAGTTCATATGGAAAAGATATGGGTTTGGGAAGTTTGGGTTTTGGCTTCTTTTGTAGTATAAAAAAGTACTTTGTGTCATATTTTTGCGTGAATCAATTTTGTATTTTTATATGTATTTTTATCTACAACTTTCATGTACAGATTGTCTTTATTTGAATTATAAATAATAAAGAATAAAACAGGTACAAAAATAAATTATTAATGAATGAAAGATTAGGATTTTTATTGGATTTTTGGTTTTTATATCCTCCTACTTTATTCCTTGTTGACCAAATAAATTCTTGACTTGTTCTCAGGTTTTAGGATAATAAATTACCTTTGTTATTTTATTCGTTTTCTTTTCTTTCTGTTAATCTATAATTTTTCCATTAATCAAAGTATTTTATACACGATAAATAGAATAAATAACGAATGTTTTGACACATTATATTAATGAACATGGAACTTTGTAGAGATATTATTTTTTCCTTAATTTTTCGCAGGTATTGATCTAATTACCCTAGAATATTTTTGACGCATTCTTCACTGATTTTCATCACTTTATAATTGTGTTTTGTTTTGTTGAATTTCGTCTACATTTTTAGTTCTTGTTGTGTGACTTTTCAAGCTCCTTGCTCTCTTTTCTTTGTATTTCCTACCAATATAGTATAACCTATTCTATATTCACATATATATACTATATTATAAATGATTTGCAAAAATATATTCTCCGTTTAAAAAATCAAACCATTTTCTTCATATTAATCAATACATAGAATAATATACTACCATATATTCCACCTTCTTTATCATATCACTATTTTTGCAAAACTAATTTTTTAATAGTAAAACAAAAATTACAATATAAAAAAATAAAGAAAATTTTTCCAAATATAAAACCAATAAAAATAACAAAAATATAAAAACCATCGATAAACTCTTTTCAAAGAAGAAAAAAAATCACAAAAGCATTTGATCTCGAAACTCCGAGTATACTTTCTCCTTCCTTCTCTTAGACCAGGGACACATACTTGGTTAATAATCATTGAACATAGATATATAGAGAAACATTTATCCTTTTATTCATGATTTAAATTTTCTCTCTAATCGTTGAATTTTGTTTGGAAAATATGTTTCTCTTTTGCAGTTTCTACAACTGACATATTTTAACCGCATAATAAAATGCTCCTTTCAGTTCCACATTGCTATAACTGAAGTCACTTCCTCCTAGATTAAAGTATGTGTTCCTTGTGGGATAGGAAGAGATTCCATGTTATCATTAGTTATCGGTTGACTATAGAACATGAGTATAGATTGCATATGGTGTTAGAGAAGAACTGCAAGGTAATAGGTTGAACTATATTGGATCTCATAGGGATAAACCCTACTCTTTATTCACACGACGTTTATGTCGAGAAAAATTGTCAACCTTCGAATGAATTGTAGAGTAGATTGAATCCAAACCTAAGGGAGGTGGTCAAGAAAGAGATTGAAAAGTGGTGTTGAGTAGGATAAATTTATCCCATCTTGAATTCCATGTGGGTGGCCCCTTTGCATGTGGTCTCAAAAATGTTAAGTATCCAGATGGTCACTAACAAGGAAGGAGGAGATAGAGACATGAACACCCACATCGTGGCCTGTCTGTGTTGATTACGTATGCTTTAATGCTACGACCAAGAAAGATTACTTTCCCCTGCCATTAATTTATCAAATATTGGAAAGACTTGCAGGGAAAGAGTTTTTTATGGTTTCTTTATGGGTACTCTAGCTACAATGTAGTAGCCAAAGATAAAGAAGACTAGGAAAGGATCTCCTTTACATGTCCATTCATCACATACACATTCTAGTGTATTCCCTTTGAGTTGTGTAATGCTCCGGGCACTTTACAGTGATGCATGATCATCGTATTTGCCGAGATGGTGGATGATTTCCTGGAGGTATTTGTAGACAATTGTTTGGTCCTTGATTATTCTTTTGATACTTGCTTTTGGATCGTGTTCTAGATTGGTATAGTGAGGTAAATGTGGTGCTCTCCCAGGGAAAGAGACTATTTATTATTCAAGTGGATATCTTGTCGGGGCACATCACCCTGCCAAGGTAGATATGATCAAGAAACTTGATTAATCATACGACATTAAGTTAGTGCGTTCTTTTCTACGACATGATGGATTTTATAAAAAATTTATCAAAGACTTCTCAAGATATCCCAGTCACTAACTGATGCATTAGTAATCACATGGGCCAAGAGTCTGTTGACATCTTTAAAAGAAAGATAATGGAATTGCATGTATTTCAAGCTCATGACTAGTATCTTCCCTTGGAGATCCTAACTAATGCGTCAAATTTCATGATAGGAGCTAAGAGAGAAGGGGTACCATTTGAACTTTACTACTCAAGAAAAGAATTGAATTATGCACAGAAAAAAATATACTTAAAGAAAAGGAAATATGAAGGAAATATATAGTTAGGTCATATATTATTGAATCTAAGGTGATAATTTACAATAATCACTCACTGATTCAATGTTTAGTGAAAAAGAAGGATATGAAGGTGTGTCTTCTTAGGTGGATTTTGTTACCGTAGGAGTTCGATTTGGAGAGTAAAGATAAGCCTGGAGTCAAGAACATTGCATCTGATCACCTTTCCAGATTTGAGTGTAAGGATTCCCCTAACTTAGAATCTATTAGAGAGACTTTCCTTGACAAGTTGATTTGTGTTGTTGACTCAGTCCCCAAATATCCCAACATGGTTAACTTTCTTTTCTCCAATGAATTACCCCGAGGTTGGACTAAGAGTAGTATTGATCGATTGAAGTCGAACTCAAGGATATACCTTTGGGAGAATCAATTCCTTTTCTTTGAAGAACTGAATTGTATTTGGCAAAAGTGTATTCCTCCGGAGGAATACTAGTGTATTCTCACTCGTTATGATACACTAGAGGTAGGTAGACACCCCACGAGAAACAGAACCACTCATAAGGTGCTCCAATATGTATTCATATGGCCGTCCTCGTTTCAAGATGCATTTGCTTTTGTAAGGTCGTGTCTGATTTGTCGTAAAAGGGAGGATAGTTGGATACGGAGATGAAACGCCTATGCATCCTGTAATGTTATATGATGTACTTGATGCATGGGGGATTTATTTTATTGGTCCCTTCCCAAACAACAATGGATACGAACACATTATTTTTGTAGTTGAATACTTATCTAGGGGAGTGGATGCTATCCCAACCTGTACCGTAGATAGAAACGTTGTGTGTAATTTTGTGAATGATCATATCATTTCTATGTTCGGTGTCTAAAAGGTGTTGATTTTGGATGGATGCATCCATTTTGTGAATACAGACAAGAAAAATCTAGCTAAGGACTATGTTATTGATGACTACGTGGCTAGTCCTTATCTCCCACAATCGAACAAGATGTCATATGTGTTAAATCAAGAAGTAAAGAGTATGTTGAAAAATCTAGTACGTACTAATAGGAAGAATCAGTCTTAGTTTTTGGACAAAGTTTTGTGGGCCTGCAAGATGACATATAAGTCACCACTGAGTTTTCTCCTTTTAGAATGTTTTACGGAAGGTCGTGCCATTTGCCCACTGAATTTATTAACAAATTCGGATGGTAAATTAAGAAAATTTGCTAGATTTGTCACCTGGAAAGCTATGTAGAAACGTATACCTAAATGAGCATATAAAGATCCGCAACCACGTGTATGACAACAATATGACATATAAGGACAAAGTTAAGAAATGATACGACGGACGGATTACGTGATGGAAGTAAAAAAATATTTACTATGCATTACATAAAATACGAAATATCTAGAAATAAATTTCCAAAACAATGTTATTTCATCGTATGAACAAGAAAATGGAGCATAATGATTGTGCATCTAGAAATTTAAAAACAATAAGGATGCAGTTTCCTTTATAATTTCTAATATTCATTATGAATAAGAGATGTAAATCAAGATTACCATTAATGTGTGAGTTTCTATGAAAGAAATCTCCCTAATTGAATTTCGATATGTAGACTTCTCTAATGTGGATAAGAAGATGAGTCATTTTGCTTCCCATGAATCTGGATGTCGACTACGGAAATAGGAAGAGAGTTGTGAGAGTTGTAGACTCTTGAGACTCTCTCTATCGATGGGCACGGAGTTTTGAGGAGGACTTTCTCTTTTTTAATTACTGTAAAAGGGGGAAGGTTTGCCCTCCTTTTATACTTAAAGCATGTGTCTTACATGTGCCTTGGTAACCCTTGTATTTTAATTCTAGGTCTAAGGCCATGTCTTTAAGCAATAAGCATTATCTCCTTATTATCTTCAATCAATATTAATTAAAATAAAATAATCAACAACTTTGGAGTTTTAATTAAATTAAACTAAACCATAAGGAGCCACATG
Source organism: Ottelia alismoides (assembly GCA_037367405.1). Taxonomy (NCBI): domain Eukaryota; kingdom Viridiplantae; phylum Streptophyta; class Magnoliopsida; order Alismatales; family Hydrocharitaceae; genus Ottelia; species Ottelia alismoides. The sequence continues at coordinate 114,674 of JAZKJV010010216.1, read as the reverse complement.
TACATCATATGTACATGCCACATCACCTTCATTATATGGAAGTAATTGTTGCAAATTTCATTAGTTAATTCACTTCATAATCATATTATCAATATTGGGAAATTATGGAATTAATCCTTAATGATTATGAATCATATTCATGAGCCCAAACCTAAATGGGAATCCAAATTACATATAAAAAATAATGTGAATCAAATTCACAAAATCACATGCCTTGGAAAAAATTTGTAACTCATATTGACATAAATATTTATATGTATCACATCCATATAAATATTAATTATTGTGAATCATTATTCACATTAATTAGTGTGTTATGCTTATGAATCACATTCATAAAATTGACTGTATCAATAATATGTAATAATCATAATTATTACGATATTTCCTTTAACATGTATGAGTCCTAATCCAATTTGTACTCATGAGATAGGAATGCTAATACTTAGAGATAATGTTAGGGAGATCATATTATCCATGTATAGTGACTTGAAATGTAGAGAACTATCTAATTTTAGGGTTTGTTCCATTTTAGCAAAAATCCATCACCTAAAATGTTGAGCTCGATCTGTAACACTTTACACTCTTAGTGAGTTCAATGAAACACATCACAATGAGACTGACAAAGTGTCAATGAGCTTAATCCAGCTTCCTTGATGATTTATAATTATTATCCAAACCATTTGGAGCTAAGAAATGAGCTCAAGGAGCACATATATTTCCATTTCCCTTCCAACATTTTAGACATTGAAATTGAATCTGAAATTGGAATATTTATTCAAATGAATTGTGATCTAATCCAATTAAATAACAAAAAACATCTTGCTAAATGCAGATGCCAAAGTCCATCTTGTTTCATCACTTTTTTTGTTATGGAAGTGTCATAGTCAATATGAAGGCTCGGGTTTAAGCCTTTGCACATCATAGAAGTGTATTGGTCGCTTCAAAAGCGATGAAGAGCGACTAGCCAAATTAGTTACTCGGGTAAGCAAAATTTTGAAAATCATATAGATGAAAAAACATGATTCAAGAACACTTCTCAAGCCGTTTCATCAAGATCACAAACGAGTTCAAGGAATACCTCTTTAAGCGTGGATGTGATTGCTAATCTCTAAAGTAAGAGATTATCCTATCTCAAGTCTAATCCGACGAAGATCACACTTACGGACTTGTTGATGAGACACGTGCTTCCCGCAATCCATGTTGATGATCCAAGATTGGAGTCTCCTGATTCCGTCAGATTAAACCCGACGTCTTCTACACGACCGAAGTTCATCGAAGAAGATGGAGAGCTACAAGCTATCGATCTAGCAACACAATGGTGTTGCGATGACTATGGGCATCTCTAAATCAACATGTGGGCAAGCACATGTTGTGTGAGATAGAGAGAGGGCATGTAGAGAATGATAGTGAGAGTGAGAGATTTCTCTTTCAATTCATTTTGTAGAATAAAATGATAGAGGTACCCTCCCTTTTATACAATTTTAGATGTCTATGGATCACAATCCATGTGCACGCAAATTCAATGGTTAAGATAGATTTGTGCATTCAATGAATGGCCATAATTTTATTGACCAATTTGCAACAGCAAATTGTTGTTTTTCAAAATTAATTTAAATATATATTGAAAAATGGTATAATTCAATATAAATCAAAGCATCAAACATGGAAGGAATTGGAAGGAGAGAATGCCTCCTGCCACATATAGAGTGCATGGCCCTAACTAGATAAATCGATTGTGGTCATTAAACCTCATTGTGAGGAAGTTGCACTCACCATTCCAAAAACATGTGATCTCATAACTACCATTATCTTCCACATATGCAACATATTTTATTGCATAACTAGTCACCAAAATAATTACAAAATATTTTGTGAGAATTTCAATCATGCCATTAACAATATGTCAATCATATTCACGTACGCAATATAAAATGTAAATTGCATTTACAATAATTGCCCAATGTGACACCAATTCACATCAACATTTAATTCGTAAATACGATTTACAATTAACTCTCTCTAACATATTATAAATCACATTTTATTGTTTATGATTAATATAGACAATAATATCCACATTATTCATATCCTTGATAATTAAATCATATTTAGTTATCTTAGATGTCCATTCTCATGTGTTCAAGTAATATGAATCACATTCATATTATTCATATTAATTAAATAAAATTTCATAATTAATTTTCCTCGATGCTCGTATACATTATCAATAATGAGATTATTCTTGAACTCTTTCAAGAATAATGTTCTTTATTCTCGGATACTTGGATATAAGGACATGGTGATTGTATTTTCCATGTATAGTGACTTGCATATTGAGATCATATCTCAAATATAGATCAAGGGGATCTCTTAAACATGTTTTATTAAATCAAAGATGTAAATCTAATATTCTCATTGCATGTGAATTGCATTGAGATTAATGTTCAACATTTGGACTAAGATCCGATTACTTATCTATTGAGAGGGGTTACAAAACTCCAAACTTATTTCATCACTCCATCAGAAAGGAAGCGTCACAGTTATACAATTGTATATGATCACATCACACTCGAGTATTCATAATACTTGTACATCCTGCATACTAGAAGACCTAAAATAAACCAGAAATTTTAGATCTTATTTGATCTGTCTCCTTCAGGTTTTTGTCATTGAGTTTATAATTTGATCATTAGAATTTTGTATGTATCATATATGTTCCAAAAGCATATATCATACCTAGGTATCGATCAAATACTTTCTACAAGCATACATCATACATTCAAATTCAGTCAATCTTTCAAAGCAAGATGACTATGTAAGGAATTTGATCCCACTATCTCATTGGTTAGGTAATGTCTTCTAGTTCACTAATGATACTATATATTCCCTTCAGGAGATCATACTACTCATATTCCCTTGTACGCACACCTTCTCGCCGATGTATAGACCTTGATAATATCATCAACCTATCGATCAACCAAATGTACATATTGAAACATACAGTAACACAACTAGCTCCAGTCAAAGAATGTGTACATATATCATGAGAGTATACGACATAGGTCTTGGTTATCTAGGTCTCGTTAAGTCATCTCTTTCACCTAACCTATCTAACAACTCTATATCTCTTTTCCTATGTATAGGTCATGCATCAAGAGGTCAATAATACATCAACCTTTAGAGGAAGGATTGTCATCTCCTTATAAGGATGGAGATCGAGAGGAAGGATTGTCATCTCCTGAGATCCTCTCTTAATAATCATTTGACAATGCTTGATGAGTCGTGAATCTAACCCGATAGATATCATCAAAGCACCAGCCTCTAAGATTCAATATTTGATGCTATGATGGCCATGGTACATAACCCTAATTGCACTTAGGGACCTACAATGCAATGTTATTCTTCATTCAGATTAAGGAATGATTTGCAATAACATTTATTGCATAATGGATCACCATGGGCTCTCATGTCCAACAATCTTCCCCAATCCCAAAGAGCCATTAACGGGCTAATCTTTTAAACCCTCATTCATGTGATAATCATAATATATTTAGGAAAACAACTTGGTAAGCTGACTAGTCACTCTATTCCTAAGAGACTATTCCAAGTCCTTTTACATTACATGCATACCTCTTAGTAACAATGCTCACATCCAATGCGAATTTTGCAACTTTTGCAACTAATACTCAAACTTGTTAAAGAAGTTACAGTCTCTTTGATACTACAACTCAAAAATTGTTATAACCACAATGTAATTTCTATTATCTTTATCAGAATGCCCTTTTTTCTGAAAGATCTCTATCTCCTAAGGCTAAGACCCTATATTATGTATTATAATGTATTTGCAGTTAAGATCTTTCAGATCACTATCTATAAAATCTTAAGTCCTTGAAGAAAAGGATATGTGATCACAATCTAAAAAATTCATTTCATCTTTGAATATATTGTTATTACTGCAATAAAATGTTTTATCTCCAAGTAGGATTTGTAACAGTTTACCACTCTCACTGCATGGTTGATATACGACTCTTCTACTCATCTAAAATATACTAGGCTTATAGTAATCGATGCACAACGGCAAGCGACTTTAGCATTCACTTCCTGAACTCTTAGAGGTGGTATCCCTTCAGATTGGTCAGTACCATATCTTAAGGGAAGGAAGCCTTCCTTGGGGTTTCCAAAAATGGAACATGTCCAAGGAGTACCACTAATGTGATGATTCCAATATCCTCTTCTCTTTGCTTACGAACATCTTCAGAACTAAAATATAGGAGTAATCTATGAGATCTTTTATCTGAAGGTAGGGAACATCAATATTATAAAACACTTATTTTCATCTTTATTTCATTCTAAATGATTAGGATAATATCTATATTTAACACGATGGACAAATTGCCACTCCCACTATGCTTCACATGGTTCACCAAAAAATTGTATGAAACCATTACCTTTATAATTTCATTAAATCTAATGTTTCATTTATGACATGCTTATTTGAGTATGTTGATGTAGTTCTCTCACACACTTTGCCTTCCTCGACTATTAAGCCCTTGGCCTACTTCATATGACTATGCTGGGTAAGGAATTCATAGAGGAATGCAACATTGACTTCCATTTTATAGATTTCAAAGTCAAGTTATGTAGTTACAGTTAGCAATATTCTTATGGGTTTAAGCTTGGTCACAGAAGAGCAAGTCTCATCGCAAGTGATGTCTTCTCGTTGTGTGTATCTTGTGGGTACGAGCCATGCTTTGAAGGTCTATACCTTCTCATCAGGTTCCCTCTTTCTCTTTAATATACATTTACATCTAACGGGTCTCATCCTTATAGGTGGATCCTTGAATATCCATACTCAATGATTGTTTATGATCCCTTGAAGATCCATTTACATCTACTTTAGACTTTATTGCTAACATCCATTTTTCCATGTCATGATCCTCAGAAGCTTCATCATATGAAGTCCTATCATTGTTAGACTTAATTGACATATGGAATCCATACCCTTTAGGTTGTCTTGCCACCCTCAAAATGATTTGAATAGGTATGAGTGTTTCATCATTTATTATCATTTTATTTTCTGGTTTCCGAATCCTCATTATTGTCTCGAGAATCAATGAGTTCCTTTACTTGATTCTCAATAAAGCCATCCCCTAAGAATCACATTCTTAGAGATAAAATCTTTTAAAAGTCTCAAAATCATAAAGTAGGTATCCACTACCATCCTTTATATTCCTAATGTAGTAGCATTGTATAGTGCTAGATTCTAGCTTACGTGCATCCATGACACGGTTATGGACCAAGAAACCCTAAATCCTCAAGTGTCCAACACTATCCTATGTTCCAAATCATAGCTTATGAGGGTTTAGGGTATAGATTTGCATCTAATCTTATTAAGTATATATATTGTTGTCTTTGCTACATATACACTATGAAAAAAAGGTAACTATCGTAATATTTATCATTGATCATGTCATGTCACATGATCAAATTACAACTCCCTAAACCTCTATTCAATTTAGGTGTATTAGGAGGAGTGAGATTAGAAAGCCATTCCTTTTTCCATAAGGTATTCCTTTAATTCATCTAATAGGTTGCTACATTGGTTAGATTAAATTCATTTCATTTTCCGTCTAACTTTGGTTCTCAACAAAAATTGTGAATCTTTGAACATTTCAAAGATTTCAATGTGAAAGGAAAAAATCTCAGATCACAAAAATCATTAATTGATATCACATATCATTAATGTTTTTTATGATATAGATTATACATACACATTAATATGTATGAGAACTATAATAACTATGCATCTTACACCTTTGCTAGAGAAGGGTATATCAGATAATTTACTTTGAATCTCTATTCACAAGTATGCATGTTTTGAACCATAAAACAATCTAAAGTTTAATATCTTACGAGTCAATTGATCTTATCAATATACATACGTCCAAGGCTTTATGATAGATCATTGTCAAATGATCTTTATCCTATTTTTGATTCACTGAGGTTTAAAATTTCAGTATTTAAAAATGTTAATGAACCATTCATAAATTTTCTAACTTAGTAGAGTCCATTAGATGTTAGATTACTATCTGAAATATATCCATCATAACTCTATATGATCGTTTTATTCCAGAATACATGTTTTTTAAGCATTTAAAAATAAACAATGAATTTATTCCAAAATATAGGACATAGAGACATTCTTTTAGACCATGGGCTCTCCCACTAAAAATATTTAGTCTATCTGCCCAATAGCGATTGGTTTAACAATTGCATCAACATCCATGTAGATGACTATTAAACCTTAAGACCAAATTTTTTGTCTTTTAAAGCATGTGCAACCAATTACAAGTGTTATTAGAAGAATAAGATACAATTATTAGACTATGATTTTATCTCATAAGACAGTCATTTCAATGATTATATGTAGATGTATAACATCTCTATGCACTATTTGATTGCTTCCTTAAGGATCTTTTATAATCTAGATAGTAATACCATTAATATATCAGCTTTTTGCAGTATTGGCATTCATCCTACTCTTTGGATGTCATATGTGTTGAATTACATAAGTACAATCAACTCTTTAACGTTCCTTCTCACTTTGGTCAGACCATGCTTTCATCGTGCTTCCTTCATCTATTTGAAAACATTACTTAAGATAAAGGATCCCTTATGTTGAACTCAAACCATTTCAATATAAGAGTATTTAAACATTTAGATATGCTTCATTCATTTCATACAATATTAATATTATGAATCCTCATTAGAGACTAGAGTTTTGATAGTAGAATGATGACATTCATCATATCTATGACCATCTGAACTCTTAAAGACTCTGGCTCAGGCATGTACACAAACATTTTTCAGTGCATCATCTCTTTTTGAGCTATAGTTATGCATAATACAGTGAACATGTCGTTCATTATTAAATGTCATGCAACACCGCCTAACATGTTCAATGAGGCAAAAGTCGTATCTAATGAAAGTCATGCACAATCACTTGAAGCAAACTATGATGTTATTACAAATATCATAGATACAAAACTCTCTTTGAGTAACACATGAACCATGGAAATCTTTTCTATTGAGGAAGACTGGGAGAGCACAATCAACTCAAACTCCGATGTCACTTAAAAGACAGAATCAAATTTGGTTATGGATCTCGTTGATTCAGAACATCCATTCCAGTCCAAACATGATGAATTCATTGCAGATCTATTCGGCACATTGTCAATTAAAAAACAACCCTTTGTGGTAAGCAACACCTATAAAGTCATGGCTGATCATCCACCTACTGGCATGGTTTCTTAAGTGACCGAGAAACATGCTAGATGAGAACCAGAATTAAAGACGCTTCCAGCAGACCTCAAGTATGACTTTCTTGTGGGTGTAGAGAAGATGTATATAGTCATCGTCAACAATAGGTTGAACCTTGAACAAGAATCTCGACTTCTCAAGGTTCTAGAGAAAAACTGCAAAGCACTTAATTGGCACATCTCATATCTCCGCAGGATAAATTCTACTTTGTGGTCACACCATATCTATTTGGAAGAAGATGACAAGTCGTCCTAAGAATTTCAAAGAAGACTAAACCCAAATTTGCGGGACGTCATCATGAAAGAAATCACGAAATGATGTGATGCAAGCTTCATTTATTCCTTCTCCGATTCCAAATGTGTGAGCCCTATACATGTAGTTCCGAAGAAATTCAATCTCACCATGGTTACAAATGGCAAAAGAGAGGAGATTTCTACTTAATTTCCAACATTTCGGCACGTGTGTAGTTACTACCACTACCTCAATGCAATAACAAAAAAGGATCGCTTCCCCTTGCCATTCATCTGTTAAGTTCTTGAGAGATTAGCTGGCAAGGATTTCTTCTACTTTCTAGATGGGTACTCTAGGAACAACCAAGTGGAAATCACCCTATTAGACGAAGAGAAGACCACCTTAACTTTCTCGTTTGACACCTATGCTTTCAGGAGAATGCCCTTTGTCTCTGCAATGCACCGGCTACATTCCAAAGATGCATGCTTGTAGCATTCGTAGAGATGGTTGGAAGTTTTCTCGAGGTGTTTATGAAAGACTTCTCCACATATGATGATGGTTTCTATTCCTTTCTGAGCACTGATAAACTGCAAAATCGGCCCTTTAAGGGTGCTAAATTAGCACTTCGAGATGTCGTAGCAGTCGGGCCAATTCGGGCTCATCAAAAAGATCGTCTCATTTAGATATGTGTATGATAAGTCAAAATGAGACGATCATGATTTATTTTACTTGGCAAAAAATCAAGGCCGAACTCAGGGACACGAGCCTTTCTCTAAATATCCGGATTTTCATTTATTTAACTAAGTGTTGAATTGGAGATCTATAGGTCAAAGTATGCGAGAAGACACAACAACAAGACAATGCATTGAAAAATAAACATGCATTTTTTTATCCATTTTTATTATGCAAATAAATGCAAAGAAATGCAATGCAAATATGCCCAAAATCAGGATAAATATGATGAGCAAATTAATAAGAGTCAATTTCAGATTTATTTGAAGTGTCAGAGCTGATCGACAAAGTGAACAAGGCATGAGTACATAATAAGAGCAACTTTCGCTAACATAATATTTCATTAAAAATTCAAGTCTCTGAGATGAAAGATTAACCATGCCATTAAAAAGTACATCGAACAAGCGCTCAAACGAAACTGAAATCAATTAAAACAGAGGTACGGTGCTCAAGATATGCAACAAAGAAGCTAAGGGCATAACTGAAATAAAACATGAAAAGATAACTACAAAAAGGTCCCTGGAAAGGACTGAAATATAATAAAAATAAAGTACGGGGCCTTCCCTGTAAATAATCCATATGCGCGGGGACCTTTTTGCAAATTAAAGAAATTCGTGGGGAGTCTCTACAAATTGCCCAAGAGGCACGTGCCAAGCACGCGCTGTCCCAGGCTCGGAATCAGGTTCGGTCACCGCAGAGGCTCGACATAGCTTCGGCTAGGGTCGGAATTTGGCTTCGGCTCGCTGCAGGCTCGGAGGTGGTTCGGTCATTCCAACCCTCGAGGTTCGGATACAAAGGCTCGAAGGTGCTATGGTGTCGACGCGTGGCTGATTAACTGCCCTTGGATCGTGAGGATCCAAAGGCCACCGTTGAAGGTGCTGATCGACGACGTGGATGCGTGGGAGTCGTTGGATCTTGAGGATCCAACGGCCCCTGAAATCGACGTTTGGCTTCGTCTGGGCCGTTGGATGGTCGCTGGAATAGGACCATCCAAGGGCAGCTGCTTCTCCTCCCTCGTCTGCGGCTGGCAGCGGAGTTCGAGCTTCGGCGAGAGGCTCCAAGCTCCGCCTCTCATTCTCGGCTACACTCGACCTTCCCGAAGCTCCACTAGTGATCTTCGAGGGAGCCCGGAGCTCGGGGAAGGTGCAGGACAGCTCAGTTCAATCTGGCGGAGCTTTGAAACCGAAAGGGCCGCTGACGAAGTTGGTGCCGGAGAATGTCCGACCATTGAGGACTTTGGAGACCTGCAGCTTAATAATGCATAACCGAAGCATATAGAAGTGCGTGCTTGAATGGGTGAGCGAGATGGGAGCTATGCGAGCGGAGAAGGTGGCAGCTCTGAGCTCCTCCGCCGTGGGTGGCGGAGGAGGTGGGTCAGAGGTGGTTTTAGGTCTGAAGGAGGAAGGAGATGATCGGAAAGTGGCGCGAGAAAGGGGGTTGCAATGTGGAGCGATTGAGAAGGTTAATGGAGGTCGAAAATGGCTGAGAGAGGCTAATAAATTTAGCAAAAAGCAAAGAGGAGAATTCGAGAATCTTACCTGGAAGGAGATGGATGCAGCGGCCTGGGTTTGAGATCCAAGAGGAGCTCGGGTCATCGCTGGACTCCGGCGACCTCTCGGAGCAGCTAGGCGGGCTCAGAGCACCGCGACGCCGTCATGGTGGCGGCGGGTCGACACCGGGGGTCCGATCGTCTTTTCTCGATTCTTTCTCCTCCCCCTGTCACAGGGAGGAGGAGGAGGGCTGGGCCGTGCCCCACGTACAGGTGGACCAGGTCATTTGACGGAGGGGGAGGCGGATTTAAAGAAGGTGATGGCGGAAGTGGTGGTGTTCGATGTGGGGTTAGAGGGCGATAGGGGGTGACTGGGAGGTCATCGAGGTTCGTGGGGTGATGCGCGAGATAGAGGGAAGAGTGGGGAAGACCGAGAGGTGGTTAGCGATGAGCGAAGTAGTCGGAGATGGCAGGAGAAAAGGGAAGGGGGAGAGGTGTGCGCGGAGTGGAGAACGTGTGGGAGAGGGGCATCCGGAGGTAGACGATGGAGATCAACTTTTGGATCTGGGGATCCAACGGCGGGTCTTTGGGCGCGAACGAGCGGATATGATCAGGTCTAAAGCGGCATGATCGGAGGCCCAAGATTCGGCCACGTGTCGCGCTGCGGATTGAGTGCTGGCGGACGGTCGTGATGAAGTCCAAGGCTTGATCTGAAGGTTAATATTTAAGTGATTGTAGACTGTGGAGATCAAGACCTCATGTGCCTGATCGAATGGCTCAAAAGGCGACACGTGGCGTGCTCTTCATGAGGCGCGAACATGCGGTGCGGATTAAGGGAGGGTCTGATCGAATGGCCGAGGTAAAGGGGCATGCGTGGAGCGTTTTGGACCGTTGGATCTCAGGAGGAGATCTGATGGTCCAGATCACAGGCGGATAAGACAAGAAGAAGCGGGCCACGTGGCGCCCCCAGATTGGGCCACATGGCCCAATCAGATTATTCCTTGGGTATTTTTGATTTTAGAGGGTCAAGATGGCCGAATTTGAGAAAACTCAAAACATAAAAGTTGTAGATCTTGACGAGATCTACAAGTTTCATGTTGACCAAAATTGGAGAAAAGATCAAACAAAGACCCGAAATATTTTTGAGGGTATTTTTAAGTCTAAAAATACCACGAATTTTTTTGTCATTTTTTTTGTGATTTTTAATTAATTTTGGACTCTGTTAATTACAAAACTTTAACTGGGTTTTATTGACTTTCGACTTAAGCAAGGGGGTTAAAAATGAGAAATAAAGATGATGAAATCGAGTTTCATCAAGCACCTAAATAGAGTACTTCAAAAATGTTGTAAAGTCAATCTTGTACTATATTGAGAAAAGAGCTACTTCATGGTCACAAAAGGGATTGTATTGTGTCATGTCATTCCAAACATGGTATGGAAGTTGACCCCATAAAGGTGGATGTAATTGCCAATTTATAGCCACCATAGATTGTCTGAAATTTGATGTCATTCCTAGGGCATGTAGATTTCTACATGCTATTCATTTGTGACTTCAGCCATATCGCCTGACTTCTTACAAAGTTGTGCAAGGTGATTGAGTTGAATGTTGATCACTAGGTTCTCCTTTAATTAATCAACTGAAGGAGCTAATTACTCAAGCTCCTGTCCTACAGCCATCAGATTGGTCTCTTCATTTTGAGATCGTGACATATGCATCAAACTTTCTAGTTGAGGTTTTTTTAGGATAGAGGAAATACAAGACGCCCTACACCATTCACTATGGTAGCAGCATGCTAGAAGAATCTTAGAGAAATTACATTGTCATAGAGAATGAATTGTTAGATGTGGTATTCTCACTTGAGAAGTTCATATCTTATTTGCTTCTATCAAAAGTCCCCATCTACACTAACCATTGTAACATCTGATATTTATAATAGAAGAAGGATGCCAAACCTAGATTTATCAGATGGATCCTTCTCATCAAGGAGTTTAACTTGGAAATAAAAGAAAGGAAGGGGCTCAGAATGTGCTAGTAGATCACCTCTCCAGAATTGAACATCAAGAGACTCTACTCAGCAGTGCACCCATCTTCGACATCTTTCCTGACGAGTCAATTTTGGTCATGGATTCACTCCTTTAGTATGCTGATATTGTGAATTATTTCATCTCAGGTGTAGTTCCACAAGATTAGACGATGACCAGGAAGGAAAAATCCTCATCCACCATCTATTTCCATAAATGGGAAGACTCACTTCTATTTAGGGAAGCAACATATTACAGTTGGCACAGGTGTATTCCTCAATGGGAACATCATAGTGTCCTCGAGCATTGTCATTCACTCGAATCTGATGGACACCAGCCCCTAAAGTTCATATAGATCTTAGACATATCAGATGCTCAAGGCATTGAATTCATGGGACCATTTCCCAACAATCAAGGATACGGGCACATCCTTCTTGCCATTGACTACGTGAGTCGCTGGGTTGAAGCTATCCCCGCCCGAGCCCTAGACATCCATATAGTTTATCGGTTTATGAGAGAGAACATCAAATTGCAGTTCAGTATTCCAATGATATTGATATCAGATGGGGGTAGTCACTTCTTAGCGAGGAGGTCACGAAATTAACAAATTAGTGCGTCATAGAGCACCGAGTCGCATCTCCACATCACCCCCAGACCAATGGCAAGGCAGAACTATCAAATAATGAAATCAAGACAATCCTGCAGAAGCTTAAGAAGCCATAAAGAAAAAATTGGTTCCAACTCTTGGATTCTGTCCTTGGGCATACACAACCGATTACAAGTCTCCCTTGGGCATGTCACCCTACTGTCTTGTGTATGGAATGCCATGCCATCTATTTGTTGAACTAATCCACAAATCATAGTAGGCGATTAATATATGCAACTTGGACTCACAAGAAAAGAGGATCTGAACAAGCTCCTGGAATCACGATGCTATGCATATGGCAACACCTTGATGTACAAGGAGAAGGTTAAATACTGGCATGACTAGTACATCAGACGAAAGACCTTCAAGATTGAACAGAAAGTGTGTCTATTTAACACAAAGTTGAGGATATTCCTAGGCAAATTAATAAGTAAATGGATAGGGCCATTAAGAGTGCAAGAAGTGTGTGATAATAGATCATTGTAATATCAGATTCATTGCATGATGCACAACCATTCATTGTCAACGGTTAGTTACTGAAGCCATACCTTGGGATTGACACTTTCTTGGCCGTTATCGATTCTACCCATGTGATACGCAATGAAGAAGCATCCACAACCTCAACAACATCGAAACATTTAGATAATATTACTTAAAAACTCATCCCTTAGTCTTCTTTTCTTTTTTTCTATAGTATTCCCTATTTTCTGCTTTGTTTTCCTCATTCACTACTTCGATACTTTGGATATGATTCATCCTATGGATATGGGAGATGAGTAACTTCTTTATTTTGTGTCTCACCGCCTGTCTCCTCTCTTGTTGATATTATTGTCTATGGTTAGGGATTCTTACCCTAGCTATATGGGGAGAGAAGGTGAATCGTGAGTAGTTCATTCCCACTCCCGACCCTCCCTTCATGTAGATACAGTACGCTATACTTAGGATTACTGGATCCTAGGTAGAGGGGGGGGGGGACAACCGACTTCTCATTATTTTGTTCATTATTCTTTAGTCCTTGTACTATATGCTTTTTCGTACTCAATATAAGTTATATCTTCTCGTAGTCTCTTTCATCTATGAGAACATAGCTCAAGTAAAATATAATGGGGTCATATATACTCTATATATATTTCATCCATAACTCGTACTTTAATATTTTCAAAACAAATATATTTAACACATTATATTTATACATATACAATTCATTGAGTCAACTAGTAAAAGATGTCTATTATTCCTCAAATTCTTTGTATATATACTAATTAATAAATCAGGTAAAACTGTTTCGAAAATAGTTTGAAAATCTATTGAAAATAGTTTGAAAAATATTTTATTAATTACTTTTAACTTCTATTAAAAATATTTATTTTGTAAAAAACCTTTTCTTTATGTGAAATAAAAATATTTTGAGAACCTATTTACAAATAGTTTTGAAAATGGTTGCAAATTTTTTTGAAAAATCTATATATACAATTTGAAAAATATTTCGAAAATGATTTTCAAATGTTTGTAAATGTTTGTAAATATTTTCTGCAAATAAATATATTTTGGACTATAGTTTCAAAATTATTTGTAAAACCATTTTCAAAGAAGCTTGAGGAATATATGCAAAGTCCCAATAAGTTCTTTGCAAATTGTGTCAAATGTGTTTCTGTTTTGATAAATCCCAAAAACATTGCAAAATCTTTTTGAAAAATTGCATAAAAATTTGCAAAAACTTTTCAACATCCATAAAAAGTTCAAAATAAAAAAATTCATCACAAAGATTTTTTTTTGCATTGTTCATAACATTTGCATTTTTTGGAATAACCTAGACAATTGAATAAGTAAAATAAAATCCGAAGTATGGAGCTTGGAATAGACCTTAATACACTTAATTTCCGAGGAACCCATTGAGAGCTAGAAGAGGACATGTTTCATGTCACCTTGACTTAATTCTTTAGGATCGGTAAAACTCTGTTCATGAGTCAATTCAATGTGCATATCTAGGACCGTTCATATCACTGGTATGACTCTTGAGATAGTGACTTGACTGGAAACCTCGCACCTAGCACTTACCTCAACTTAAATTGAATGTTGAAAAATATTGGAGTCTAAGTAAGGACGATGCAAGGCGGCTTCGTTAAGGGTGGGTCAGTAACCATTCTTGGGGATTGACGACACGGTACTCTAACCCACTTCTTTCGGTAGCAATGATTTCTAAGGTATGGATGCGAATTGCAATAATCAGATGAGGATTGGTGTACCAACGCAACTTTTCCAAGACCCTAAAAAAATTTAGGTGGAACAAAAAGATGTTATATCAACCATCGCACAAACAAGAATGCAGTAGATGTAAAAAGTCAAAGAAAATATCCAAAGAATCCTATACTAAAAACTCCACAGAAAATGGAGCTTCGGAAAAAGCCTACTTCTTGGTGAAGAATCTGTTACACCGACCGACGTCATAAGGGATTGAAGATTGCACTGGTCCATTATCATTTTTTCCCATTCTTCTAACTTCTCTCCCATTCGGTTGTAAACACTGGGAGCACCTGACCTTAGAATGGAATATCTATCTCTACGAGGATGAGTTACTAGAAGAGCAGACTAATGAAACCATGATTCATTAACATTCTTTCTGTATTTTTTCGTAAAACCCTTAAAAAATACATGTAGATATCCATTAATTTCCATATCTTAGAAAAATGTACTCGTGAATAATTATGCACTTTTATGCATAAAATCATTTAAATATATAAAAGAATAAAAAAATAAAGGCAAATTTTATGTATGTATATATATGCACAATATGACTTCAAAAATAAATATAGCTGAAAGATATATTTATAACATAACCCTCGAGACCAAGTCACCATGGATTAGTCAACAAATAAATAAGTAGTGGGAGGTAAGGAAACAAAATAAATAAAAAAATAATTAATTTCATATTCTAGACACTCTTCATTATTTATCCAATAAATACTAAAATTTCAATGATTTTTAATTAATTCACATGAAAATATTTTTCTCCAAACTCTTTTCCTTATTATTTCTAAAAATGTATAGAAAAAATGGAAATAAGTTAAAAATAGTACCTTGTATATATGCCAACAAAAACAACTTGTAAATTTTCAAAATCTCAACTTCCGAACATCATAACTTTCTCATACGAACTCCAATTTCACTTTACCGAACTTTAAAGTTCATAAAATAATATTCTCTAATTAATGAATGTGATTGCACTAAAATCAGAGTCCGTTTGCAAAAAGCTGATTTTGGGACCTAACCACAATTGGGTTTCTGGCTATTTAATTTATAAAGAACACATTATTTAATGTTTAATGATTTAATAAATTCTTATTATTCTCATGATATTATATGTATCTCTAATTTATATCATTATTTTTGGAGCTTATTTATTATTTTAAATAAATCAAAACCCTGAAATTATAGGTAAAAATGAACTGTATAACTTATACCCTTATTTATTAATATCTTAAACAATTTATTAAAATCTACACAAAATCATGTATAATGTAATTATTAAGCAAGTAATTAATAAAATGTAAAATTGGTATATTATTTATTAAGTAATTAGATAAAAAAGCCAAAATCTATTTATTAAGTAATATTTATACTTATTTATAAGGAAAAAAATGGGTCTACCCCCTGGTGTAGCCAACATGGCTTCCCCAACCCCATTTTTTGTAAAATTTTTATTTTTTGGAAAAGTACCAACATTTATATTTTTCCCTATAACCCTCCTATATGCCATTCGGAATTTGTCAGAAACAAAGACTCCTACGACCTCCATCTAGGGGGTTATTTTTTAAGGGACGCAAGATTTTTTAAATCGGCCATATTTGGATGGAGGTCGTAGGAGTCTTTGTTTCTGATGAAGTTCGAATGGCATATAGGATGGATATAGAGATGAATATACATGTTGATATTTTTTGAAAAATAAAAAAGCTGATAAAAAATGGGGAGCGACATCCTTGTTGAGGGCAGCCCCATGAAACCCTATTTATAATTATAATATTTATATTTCATAAAATATTTATTATTTATCGAAACTAATTATACCTTAATTTAGATATTTTAATTATCTATATTTCTTGTTTTATTCCAATTTAAAAATCCATTAGTTATTATTTATTCCCTATTTATTACTACATTTATCAATTTTGTCCATCCAGGTGTTGACATGTGTCAACACATGGTTAATATTCCTCAAGAACAAAAACGGTTCGTTCTATTCTAACGATCAACCTTCAACTAATTATACCCATCACTCTCTTCCTCCAAACTTCAGTCTCCACCTCCATCTTCTACCTCTAACTACCTGCATCCACACCATACCTAACTCCCTTTGATTCACTCTATAAAAGCCCATAAAATCAGCCTCTCCAACTAATTCCTCCTGAACTAACCATGTCCAGATTCCAACTGGCTGATCCCCCACTTTCACCTCCGTCGTCCGCCTATCTTTGGTTGTGACAGAGCCTCAGGCAAGATCCGTGTGGAACAAGGATCATCAAAGGAAGGTTCCAAGGATCCATCTACACCTTGCATCACTGCAGTTGCGACGTTCAACTCCGACAAGGCCGCCTTGTCGAGCAATGACCAGTTGAGTCAACTGCTATACCCATGTATTCCTCCATCTTTTATGTTTTTATTTTTCTATATTTGTACATGTATTCACAGACTTAAGCATGTCCTTAGCAACCTTAATCATCCACCATAGATGCACAACCAAACTTCCCTTCAAAGTCATTACGAATTCTCTCCAAATTGATATCCCTCATTCTTGTATTTCCATTGTTACATATATTATGGAATCATGAATGGAACACATAAATCACCATTTGCTGGTCTTGATCATCACTGGAGCAGTAAATTATCTTTTAGAGTCCTTAATTATCAACGAAAGATCAAGATTGATCAACTTCCAGGTGGATGTGGAAAGTCCATCAAACCAGCTTCTCCATCATCGTTTAAGCACCTCCATCCACCAACCTTGGAGCCACTCACCCCAAGTGAGCTCGAGGGGTGTAGGAGACACCCCTCTGGACTTGCAGGAGGACAAATCTCCATGTTGATTGCTGGGGAGAAATAAGAGAAGATGCGACCTTTGACATGTGTGCAGCAGGTAAAGAACGAGTCAAGAACACCAAAGTGTATAGGTTGGTGACATGTGGAAAACAAAGACGATCGGGATCACGCACTCGCTTCTAGTCTCCGTCATTCAAATGAAGGTGTAGGAATTTTGCATCTTTTACCCAGAAGAAGTTACAGACCTTCATGAAGATCCAGTATTTCAAAAAAATGCATTTAGGTCCCCGCATTGGGACGTTAATGCAAAGCTTTTAATTTTCTAGCAATTGTATAAAAATCTCAACTCTAAGGAGGGCCAGAATGATATATTCAGGTTGGCCAAAGCAAGAGAAAGAATGACCAAAGACCTTTCTCAAGTGAGATGCATTAAGGACGAGGAAGGTCGCGTGCTTGTCACTCAGAAGGATATAGAGACTAGATGGGAGCCGTACTTTCATAAACATTTCATTGGGGAAGGAAATAGAGAGATCACTTTGGGTGATCTGGCTAGTAGTGAAAGTTACTTGAATCGTGCAAGCTATAGACGAATTCAAAGATAGGAAGTAGAGGAGGCTTTGAAGGTTACGAGACCTGGGAAAAGTGTAGGACCGGATGACATCCCTGTAGAAGTATGTAGAGTTTTAGGTGAGCATGGTTTGACTAGACTTACGAATATATTCAATGTTATTTGGCAAAGCAAGAAAATGCCTGATGATTGGAGGAGGAGTATCGTGGTGCCTCTTTATAAGAATAAAGGAGACACTCAAAATTGTTCTAATTACAGAGGTGTCAAGCTGACGAGTCACACTATGAAAATTTGGGAACGTGTGATCGAAAGAAGGTGGAGGCAAATTTTGTAACATAAAAGAAAACCAATTCGGATTCATGCCAGGTCACTCAACTATTGAATCTATTCATTTGCCGAGGAGAACAATGGTGATCTATAGAGATAAAAGGAAGAACCTCCATATGATCTTTATTGATTTGGAGAAGGCTTATGATTCTGTCCCACGAGAGATATTGTGGAGAGTTTTGGAGAAGAGACAAGTACTTGTCCTATACATTAACCTCGTATAGGACATGTATGATAGGACTTTATCTTGTGTAAGGATCCCGTCTGGGAAGATTGGCTATTTTGACATCAACATTGGTTTACATCAAGGTTCATCTTTGAGTCCATTTCTTTTTAGTTTGATTATGGATGAGTTGACAAGTCAAATTAAAGATGAGTTACCTTGGTGTATGTTATTTGTTGATGATATAGTGCTGATTGACGAGACTAGAGATGGAGTAAATGAGAAGCTTGAGGTTTGGAGACATGAGTAGAAGAGTAAAGGATTTCGTATAAGTAGGGATAAGATAGAATATATGGAGTGCTCCTTTGATGGAAACAATGGTGAAGGAATCGAGGTGAAGATTGGTGATGATAACATTGAGAAGAGAGATTCTTTTAGATATATGGGATCTATTTTGCAACATGATGGGGAAATTGATGGAGATGTTGCTAACAGAATAAATGCATGGTGGCTAAAGTGGAGAGGAGCCTCTGCTATTCTCTGTGATAAGAAAATTCTTTTAGAAAATAAAGGAAAGTTTTACAAAGCAGCGATGAGACCTGCCATGGTTTATGGATCTGAATGTTGGCCTGTGAACCATAGACATGTGCAGAGAATGGTTGTAGCAGAAATGAAAATGCTAATGTGGATGTGTGG
This sequence comes from Ottelia alismoides, assembly GCA_037367405.1. Taxonomy (NCBI): domain Eukaryota; kingdom Viridiplantae; phylum Streptophyta; class Magnoliopsida; order Alismatales; family Hydrocharitaceae; genus Ottelia; species Ottelia alismoides. The sequence continues at coordinate 95,443 of JAZKJV010010216.1, read as the reverse complement.
ACACATACGTAAAGATCAGATTCAGAATGATGCAATCAGAAAGAAAGTTGGTATAGCTCCAATCGAGTATAAGATGCGAGAAAACCGCTTAAGATGGTTTGGTCATTTGCAAAAAAGTCCAGTTAATGCACCAGTTAGGAGATGTGAGTGTTGGGATGTTGAGCCGGTAAAGAGAGTGCGAGGATGACCCAAGAAGTGTTGGAAAGAAACTATACGAAGGGATCTTAGTTTTATGGATATAAGCTCGGGATTGACCCAAGATAGATCTGAATGGAGGCGAAGAATCCATGTATCCGACCCTACTTAATTGTCGGAAAAGGCTTTGTTGTTGTTGTTGTTGTAATTCAGTCCCTGACAAGGACCTATTTGTAACAGAACAAATTACTTTTTTCTTGCACTTATACCCCTCTAGTTTAGGGTTATTTTTTATTTTTGTTGTATTTTCCCTTGAAATTTCTAGGGTTGTTATACAACTCCCCAAGCGACGTTTCTTGTTATTTTTGTCATACATTTTTCTCAATTCGATTTTCGTAAACCGTATTAATTTTTGTGTTTTTTAGCTTTGTTGTATTTTCAAGAAGAGAATAAATATCTGGAGAGTCTTTATTTCCCTCGAAAACCACATTACGGTTATTTTTCCTGCTTGAGTTCGACCCTGACACACTTACCTGGATAAGTATTAATGTGAAGATAAAATAGGAGAGATAAGCCACTTATTCTCATTTTCTCTCTCTCCTATTTTATTGATTTTTTATTAATTAGGATTTGAACCTCGAGCAATTTTCTCTAAATTGATAGCTTCTTTGGTTAATTAATCGTTCGCAAAAACCCTAGTTATCACAGACACCTTGATGGTTCAATGGTTTTACCTGAGAAGAGCTGAATACACATGGTTCTATAATTTCAATGTGGCTGGAGTATGCAACTGAGAGGATGGTTCTAATCTGGATGTGAATTGGACTAGATGATTTGAGTATGGAATCCGAGGGCCACTATGTCACTCTTCCTGAATTCAATGTAGTTCTGAACAAACCGTTAATCCAAAGGCCTTCAAAGCTCCAAAATTAGACTTTATTAATGAATATCTTAAAAGTAAACATTTAATCCTAGTTATTTCTATTTCTTTTCTTCATTTTTGCACTCCTTGCATAAGTCTTTGCAAGGGACAAGCAAAGGCAAGTATAGGGATGTGATGAATCTCCATTTCATCACCTTTATTCTATAATTTTGGCCTTTAAAAAACCCTAGCTGATGCATGTATATAACATTATTTGTACAAATTAACATTCATTACTTTTCCCATTTATTGTGTATATAATATTATTTTTAATGCAAAAATTATAGATAAAGAAAAGAAAATAAAAATAATAAAATGCCAAAGGTATGTTATGACCCTAAATCCTTAGAGCAAGTCAAGAATTGATTTGGTCGATAAGGAATAAAGTAGGGGGAGTTAACGCCAATAATAAAAAAATTTTACCATTTATTTATTCATCAATAACCTACTTTTGGAACTATTTTATTTGTATTATTTATACTTTAAATAAAGCAACTTTGTACATGAAAGTTGTAGAAAAAATGTGAATAAAAATATAAATTTGAGTTTGCACAAAATAACATATAGTGTATCTTTTTATAATCAAAATACAAATCCAAAACCCAAAATTCCCAGACCCAAATATCTTAAATAAAAGCTCCAAATGTACGAAAATAAACGTTAATTGTATATAACTTTTAATAAGCTATTTAAAGAAGGTTTTTTCATTTAATTTAGAGTTAAGATGAGAAAGTTATGTTTTGGACCACTATTGTACAATATCCCCGAAATAAATTTTCATTTTATTTATTCTTTATTATTTTTACAATTTTATATTTTTATAATTTATATTTTCATAAATTTTTAAATAACTTTTTTAGTATATGTACATATTTATAATAGAAAAAACCATGAATAAAACATAAAAATAAAATACTATAAATAAATACATATATGAAATACCTATAATTATGCATATATATTTAATACCCCTATTGATTTTATTTAGTGTACATTATAGATAATAAAAATACAATAAAAATAATATAAAAATATATAAAATCTGAGAATAAAATAAAAAATCAAAAAAATAAAATAAAATAAAATATACAAAACATAGGTCAATATACCTATAAACACACTTGTAATAAATTAACTTGTAATAAATTAACTCGTAAAAATAAATAAAAATCATATTGAAGTATCACATAAAATAATAAGAGTTTTAACTTTATACCCAAAAAATTAATAAAATCGATTAACAATTTTAATTTTATTATTTCAGAATTAAAACTTTTTTGTCGTGATCTAGTCCCACGTGGACCAATCAGTTCTAGGGAACATTGATACCCTTTCAACTCCCCGTCTTTCTCCTCTAACTCCAGTCAGAGCCTCGAGTCCCACCTATTCTTGATTTTTTCTAGGTTGCCATGATGCTCGAATCGCCTGATCTCTACGATGGACCCATTTGCATCTTAATCGAGCATTATGCCTAGTCACCAGATCAGCAAGATTTGCCTCAAGCCTTTAAAAATTCCATCTCGAAGATCACCAGAACTCTTATCTGTAAATATTTCTTCCGTCCAACGTTGCTCCCTCATGGAGCTTCTTCTAGTGTCCCTATGCAGGAGTCTGAAGATCTGATGATAGAAAGTCCTTCCTTTGTGATCGGAAGCGAGGGAGCGAGGAATGGAGGCGATCCATGATGAGCCTCCCTAACCACCCTGCTCCCTATCCACTAATAGGTATAAGAGTTACACCATTTTGATTTTAGGTAAATTTTAGTATTGTGACATCATTCTAGTTGTTGGTTTAGTGTTTAATCTAGTAACTTGTGTTTAAAACTAATTATTCATTCGGTAGGGTTGATAGGGTTGTAGTCGTTTCATTGTGACTCAAACCAGTTCCGACCCCCCCTCGGCCCACCCATGTCCTTCCCCATCACCTACTCCACGCTTTCCCCCACTTAGATCAATATGATCCTGACTAGATTAGCGAATCGAGGCCCTTCCTCCATCGTACATCGGAATCCCATCCTTTCCATCCATTTTAGTGCATCTCATCTTAAGATTAGGTCCAAGATCAACACCTCAAACCATAATATCTTTCTGTGTTGGTTTCAAGCTCAATAAACCCCTCCTGGGTTGTATTAGAACATACCAAGACTCTCTAGGTGTCTGCACCTCTTCGACCTACCCGTACCCGATCACTGGGTCCCTGATCTTCTTGAGAGCATCATCAGTTGTGGAAGGCCCTCCAAGACGTGTAGATCAAAAGATCATCACCAAAGATGCAAGGAGAAAGGAGATGATGACCATAGAATGATGAGGGAAGATTTGTTTTCCCCATTCTTACTGAGGAATGCACCTTCTCTAGATACAATATTCACCCTCACGAAACAGGTACGGATCCTACCACTAGTAAAAATGTATGTATGACAGGAATATATCTACCATTTGCTTCGACCAATCTTGTGGATCTTTCTTGAAGACAAGATAGTTCACAATATCAGCATACGATGGGAGTGAGTCGAAAGACAAAATGGTTTCATCTCGAAAGGTCTCATAAATAAGAAGTATACACTACTAAGAAGTCTTTAGATATGTGATCCGGGAAAGGTGATCTTCCACAACATTCTTTTCTCCAGGTTTATCTCAAATCTCTAAATCAAACTCATGAAGAAGAAGGATCCATCTGATAAGGAATAGTTTGGCATCGTTCTTTTCTTGTAGATGTCGTATGGTAGTGTCATTCGTTTATACAACTACATGTGAACCAAGGAGGTAAGATAGGAGCTTCAATAATGCAAACACTATTGCTAACATCTCCTTCTATGTGAATGTGTAATTGTGTTGTGCTTCATGCAGAGTCTTATGAGTACAGTGTATAGTAAATGGTATCACGCCCCATCTCTACCAAAAAACAACTCCAACTGCAAAATAAAAGATAGATACAAATCCAGTGGTTGCTGGATAGTAGCACTAGTGACCATGTCTTTCATCTGGTGAAATGCAAGGAGGACTTTATCATCAACAATAAAATCACTCTCCTAGCATAGAATCTCAGTCAAAGGTCTCGCAATCTTGTTGAAGTCCTTAATGAAGTGCCTATGAAACCTAATGTGTCCTAGAAATGACCTCAACTGCTTCAAATTGTGCGGTGTCTCTAGCTTGGAGATCACATCAATCTTAGTCGGGTCAACCTCCATACCATGTTTGGATATAATGTGGCCTGATTAAATTCCATTATTCACCATAAATTAACTCTTCTCCCATGAGAGAACTAGGTTTACATCAAAGAAAGTCAAGTACTTGGTCTAATGACCAAGTCATGTATCAAATCCATCCTTGTAGACAGACAAATGATCCATAAAGAACTTTAAAAAACAACCTACCATGCTGGAAAATATTGATCAACTTACACCTTTGGAATGTATCAGGGGCATTACACAATCCAAAGGGCAATCGTATAAAGGCGTAGGTACCAAACGGACAAGTAAAAGTACTTTTCTCCTAATACTCAGAAGCGATAGCAACCTGGTTAAACTCGAGTACCCATCCAATAAACAAAAGAACCATTTCCTAGCCAACCTCTCAATATTCTAATAAATAAAGGGTAGTGAAAAGTGATTTTTATTGGTTGCTGAATTCGAGCATCAATAATGTACACAGACACACAATGGAGTAGGTACACGGGTCAGAATCTCCTTACCACTGTCATTTTTTATGATAGTAATCCTGGATTTCTTCGGGATCACAGGTAAAGGTCTGACTAACTTAAAATTAGACATTGGATAAATAAAGCCAATATCACACCATTTACTGATCTTTTTCATGATAAAATCTTGGACGTTATGATTTAGAAGGAACTTATACTTGCGGCAGGGTAATGTTGTGATCTTGTGTGTAGATATGATGCGAGCAGAAAGATAGACTAATCCTTTAGAGATCTGAAATATTCCATCCAATAACCTTGTAGTTTCTCTCAAGAACCACTAGCATATGATATTCTTTTTTTATCAGTCAAATGTGAATTGAGGATGACCAGAAAAATTTGGGTGGGACTTAAAAGGAAGACATACTTCAATATTAAGGGTAAAGCCGTAAGTGTGGAGTCTAATTAAGCTCTACATCAACCTTGGCAACTGCACCGGTAAATGGCATCTGATCTGTACTCTGTGAACTATCTATCGTGGATACAATGGGCTCAAAAAGTAAAATATTATAATCATCTGCAACAAATGTCTCTTTGCTCGGGAAATGAATGGCTCATCAGACTGTTCATAATCCTCAACAAAAATCTATGAAATCTCAATAGGAGGTATCCAATCAATAATCTCAAAAAAAGAATGTGTCTCATGAATCCCAGAAAGTTCCTTCAATATCTCAGACTAATCATTAGAAATAAGCTCAAAAATATATATCAACAAATGACCTAGTATGTTGACCAAGGGAACTCAAGTCGACTGTGCTTTCCAGGGACTCGTTCTTAGAAAGGAATTCTTGGGTGATCCTGAAATCGATGAAAATATATCTCTCTAAACTATATAAGAAAATCATAGTCCTCAGGATTCAATGTAACTTATTCTCTCTCTCTCTCATATGTTACTTCTTGTGGCGGTGATAGCCTATGATCTAGGATCATCTCAATTCTGAACTTATCACTACGAGAGTAAAAGATGATCTCTCCTGTACCATAATCAACTACTGCTTCGGTTGTTCGAAGGAATGACCAACGTATGGAGTACTGATGCAGAGGTTTCCATATCCATGACAACAAAATCAAATTGGAATATCATTCCTTGCTCCATTAAAATAACATCGTCTAAAATGCCTCTCGAACTCTTGATCTATCAATCAGCAAACTGAATGATCATCGAGGTGTATATAAGAGGCCCCAACCCAAACTCAGTGATTAGTGAGGATGGCATGAGATTAATGGAGAATCCACTATCCAGACGAGTACAATAAAATTTTCAATCAAAGATGTGGCAAGGGATGTGAGATTCTCCCTTATATTTCTTTTTAGACAGTAGGATGCTAATGCCTTGAACTGTGTCCATGGTCAACATGTGCTTTCTCTGTCCTCTTTCTTATGTTTTGTTTAGGTTGACACTTTTGAGTACACACTTCTTTCATTCCCATTTGACTGAAGGCATGTACTCCATGTCCTTAAAGAGTAGCAAATCTTAAAAAGATGCTCTTTAGGAACTCTACTCCTACATGATTGGATAGTGTTGTTTTCAAATTATGGTCTTTTCGTGTTTTATTCAAAGTAGATGAGAATGAAACATATTTGAGAAATATCAAACTGCTCAAATCCTTTATTAAAAATAGATTCATTATTTACTATTGGGTTATTATATTCAATCTATACAGTATCAACCAAAATAGGAGAAGAATAAATAAACTGAAAAAAAAGTCAGGTTGCATATGATAGTGTAGAAGAAGAATCCATGGCGTGTGTGTTCTCCTTCGTAGCTGACTGTAAATTGCATCTTTTTATTGTTTTTTTGGTATTTTTTGAATAAAAAAGGTGACGGTGGTGGTGAATAAGATCATGAAACTCCAAGATCAAGCTCTACTACACTGGATCTCGGTAATGTTGGTGAATAAGATGAAGATATCTACGAAGCTCTCTTAGTGTCTCTCTCTAATCCTAACTAGTGTATGGGCGACTGTAATCTCCTACTGCTCCTCAGATGAATTGCATCATATAAACATGTAAAATCAAGGGTCATACCTATCTCGGGTGTGGATAGATCATGGGATACATGCTCCTTGCTTTCTGAAGTTGTTGGGATTGGCTTCGACCTGGGCAGGAATCAGTGTCTTTGTAGTGGTCTCAACAAGACTTTGAGTCAAATCATTCATGTTCTTCATCAACAGGGCACGCTGATCAAGTGTTGGATTCACCAAAGGTTCCTCTCGATGCTCAATGATCGGTTATCGCTGAGATTGGTAGCGAGGAGACTGTTGATGTCCATATTGTGGCTGGTAATGAGAAGGAGGAAGTCAGAACTATCCATAAGATACATAATGTTGCTGGAGGTAGGGCTAGTAAGTATGTACAAGCTGTATCTACCACTGTCCATGTGTCCAGTTCTAGAAGTGTGATGGAGACTGAAAGTGAGGTTAGAATTGCTGGTGATGGAGCTATGGTCTTCCTCCCTTAAAGTAGTGGGTGGGTCTCTGACCCCCGCCGGAAATCCAACTAACCTTGCCCTGACGGACGGGGCTGGTTGCACTCTCAATCGAACCAAATACCGTTTACCTCCTCAATGAGAGGTGGAGGTGGAGACTACTGCTCAGGAATGAATGGAATCTCTTCTTGGTATGGACAATCTGATACGACTATTGCTGGACCTGGTAGGGAGTCTGCACATAGTAAACATGCTGAATTGTAGTAGATCCATCGATTCTTTGTTGCATTGAAGTGGATGTAGTATGCTTTAGAGGAGATGTATCTGCTACTATACTCACACTATGACATGCACTGATTGTACTAACAAGAAGATCCATATGCTTAGTAAACTCATCCAACTTATACAGGTTCTTTGTCCTTTATTCGATCACTTGAAGCTTCTCAAACTCCATGGATTGTTTCTCAGCTATGTAAACTTTGGATACGTGATTGCCTTTAATGGTTAGATCTGCGCTTTCCAACCTACCCACATCATGTGATGTTGTCGTGTTGACAACATTATGGGGTACAAACAGAGAGGAAATATGATGCCTCTAAAAAGCACGTGACGAAGAAAGAGCTGCCTAGATCTCCACGATCCCCTCAAAAATATGATAAAAGGACATCCTCATCCTTGTTGAAATGGGACCTCCAACAAGAGGATTCTACTAGCTTTTTGTTCTCAACAATCAAACCCCCAAAAAGGTTCTGCACAAGGTTTGTCTATAGAATATCGTAATGGAGTCACTTCTTCGCCAAGTCTTTAAATCTTTCCTACGCCTCGTGAATAGGCTCATGGGACACTTGGGATAAGTTGGTAGTCAATGATCGTATTTGGTAGAGACATCCAAGTTGGTAATACTTATTCAAGAAAGCAAACCCCAAATCTTCCCAAGTCGTGACAACCCTTCCCAAGTGGTTGATCCAGTATAGTGCCATGTCCGTTAGAGTGAACAGAAAGGTTGTCATCTTTACTACCTCTAATAGAACATTCGGGTAGTGTATTTGTGCCACAAATGCTATCAAACTATTGGAGGTATACATATGTTTCGTCATATATGTGACCGTGAAATTTTGGGAGAAATGGTATAATTGTGGTCTTAAGCTAAAAATGCCCATGAATCCCAGGGATTCTAATCCATGTGTTCGTTTATTTGACCCCTAGATTATATACATTTTTCACTATAAGCTTAGCCACTAGCTCAATAAGTGGATCTTCTCCTCCCTTATCCCTACCTCCTCTAGGTTATCTATCCTCCACTCTCCATTCCTTTATGTCTTTAGTCAACTTGGTGATCATATCTCTCAATCCGGCTTGGATGTTACCTTGTTCATCCAACTATGCTTGAGTTGCATGTATAGAGGCTAACATCGTGCTGTTGGTCTCACTCTGCTCAACCATGGAACCTTTACCTTTAGGTGGCATTAAGCACACTGTCATGATCTATGAAAATGTACAAGACACTGGATTAGTCCTCGAGAATGACAGAGACTCAAATGATAGTTCAAGATTAGATCCAGTCTTGAATAATGGATTGAGCGATGAGGTGAGTGGTGAAGTGGAGAAAGAGGAATGCTAGGGAAGTGAATCTTACCGAATAGAAGATGACCAAATTGGAGTGTAAAAGAGTTCACAAAGTAACAACGAGAAATGTTCCATTATGACATCATCGATATCAAGAGGAAAATGCGAGAACACGATGGTCAACACAAGAAGGAAATGTAGAAAAGTCGAAAAGGATGCAGAAGGATCTTATTCCTAACTAAACAAACACAGTACATACCCTTGATTCACCAACTGAGCATATGTGGAGACCATAAGAGTACGATCGTTTAACTTTTAAATTTTAAGTACAGTGAATCTACAAGAAGTTGCTAACTACCAAGTCGTTGTTGTATCCCAGCGTACGTCCTCAAACCACCCCAAATAGTTGTATCATCTTCCTGGGATGTCGTGTTCAATATTAGGCCCAAAGGGAGATATAAGGATTAAAATGCCAAAATGATTTTTCTATGGTCGAAGGTTAGTACACCTTTTTTGGATTTTTTTCAAGTCAATAGTCTACTGAATTTTCCTATTCCTTTTGATAATATGTGTTTGAAAACAGGTAAGGAATTCGGGAAAGCCAATGCACGAGAAAATCAATGGTGCATGAAGGAGATAAAGGGTGTGTACCTTGTCACCAGCACTCGACATGTAGGTGATCTACACATAAATCAAAAGACAGGAAATAAACTAACCTAAATGATGGACAAGAACCATCCTAGCAGTAACTTAATTTAACATGCAAGAACATGTTAATTTGAATAAGTCCAAGCTATGCTCCACTATATAGGTACATGAATTCTTGTGTATGCGCTTTGGACATAATTAATTACCTACCTCAAGCAAGATAACAAAACCTACTTCTAATGGCTCAAGCACACAAAACCACAATAAAATGAAGAAAAAGAAGGCGGAGAAAATAAACCCGATGAGATCCCCCAAGTGCACTAATACTTCGTGAAATGAACACATAAGGTATATAGTGGCCTTTTAGAAAATATAGTAAGTGGAAAGCGCCAAATAAAAAATACAAAATTTTACAAGAGTTATAATGAAACAAAATGCTAAATAAAATAAAAAATATAAGTGTAAAAAATGCTACAAAAATTCTACTTCTTTCAAATATTTTGCTCCTCCCCTCCTATGTTCTCTTGCAAATCAATGAAGAAATGGCTCGCCTCCACTTCACTTGAGTGCACCAGAGCTCCTAAGAAAGCTGCTCTTGCTCGTCCGCCCCTCACAAGAAAGAGGAAACACAAGATATTGTAAGAAACATGGTTATTAAAATATGAGCAAAAAATAATACGAAATAAATCTATGAAATATAGATAAACAAACAATGAGGTGAATATTGATCAATCTCGGATTCATCACTCTATATCTCATTAATTAAGCTCAAATCTCTCAAAATCGTCAGCATTTCTTCGTTTATTGTGCATAGTTAGCATTCATGCATGTTTTCATAAGTATTGCATTTTATCCCTTATTTTTGCACAAAATAAGAAGCCAAAAATCACAGCCAAAATTGACATGTAAATAGCCTAACTTCCCTGATTTTTAACTCATTCATGCTAACTCCGAATGACCCAAAACCACTCTATTGTGTACATATCACTGACAAGAATAAATAAAAAATACAAAAAATTTACTAACCCAAATAAGTGGACAAAAAACCCAAAACCTAGTTTCAGAATTTTTGGACTAAAAACCTCATATCTTCATCATCCGGTGTCCGTTTTAATACTACTCACTTTTGAGCTAATGAACATTTAATTACCTTGAAAACAAGACCAAGTTCAAGTGAATCGGAGCTCATATGTAAAAGATGGGTTTTGGGCTTCTTTTGTACATTTTGTATTTTAACGGTTTTTGACCTATTATTTTATGTGGATATTTAACCTATTTTAATTCATTTCTTTTTCATTTTCCTCACTGATGAAAGTTTTATTTAAATGCGCAAAAATCCAAATCCAAACTGAGCTTTAAATCAAAGAAACAAATTGAGTCTGAGTCTTCACTAACTACTTGTACAAAATTAGTTATTTTTGTATTCTATTTTATTTATTCTTTTTCTTAATCAATAAAAATATAAAAATAGATTAATGTGTAAATAGTTATTCCTAATTTTACGATATTTTTTCTGGATTTTTTTATCTATTTTTAAAAATGACATAAAAATTATAAAACCCAAATTTCAAGGTATTCTATGTACATGGGATACCCCAAGAATACCACTTTGTGCAATTGATCGATTTTGTTTTTTATGTCTTCATGAAAGTTGTAGGTCTCTTTGGGACGAGCAATTTTCGTGAAGAAACTTTTTCGATCCGAGGACGTTTACTATTTATTTTTGGATTTTTTGAAAACCATTATTTTTCGAATTTTGTGGTGCTGACACATGGCCGCTCCTGGAGCCGCCACATGTCAGTCATTTTTATTAATTCATTTTAAATAAAAAATAAAAATGCCCGCACGTGCGAGGCAGGTGCCACCCAGGCACGCGCCAAGCATGTCCACCGCTTCTTTTACCCCAAAAGCTGACACGTGTCAACTTCATGGCCGTCCCATCTCGGCCGATTGGATGGCCACCACCCATCGTTCCCAAACACACCCTCCCTCAAAATCTCCGCCGCATCGCCCCACCATATCGCCGCTCCCCCCGATTTTGGCCATCGTTGACCTTTGCTCCGTGATTTCTGCCGCGAGTTCGCCCATTGCCGATCTTTGCGAATCCCCAACGAAACCCAGTCAGATCCAATGACACCCAATCTTCCATCGCCGGAGGACCCCCTCGACCCTATTTGAAAGAACCCCCATCGCCATAGGTTGATTCATCCGCCAATAAGCCTCCAAATTCGAAAAGTGGCAGTGACAGCTCCTCTCTCTCTCCATCTTGATCGCCGACGAGATCCGAGGACCATCGTCCTCATCGTAGCCCACGACCGCCTCCCCTCGTGATCGTCGCTGCCAAGCTCCAGGCCCATACCTGTAGATCCTACGATAGTCTCACCTCCGACTTAATTAAACGCTATCTCTGGGTTCATCTTCATCTTCAACAATCTCCACCAACAACACCATTAACAACGACCACCAACGACGTCTTCTTCACCCACCATCATCAACTTCCAATGCCACGCGACTTCGTCTCCGACTTCAATCCCCATCGCCCCTAGCAACGTCTTCATCGATTATATTCTTCAACCACCGAAGCTCGGTCCTCCTCCAGACGCAAGCCTTTCCGCTTCCTCGACGACCACCGGAGGATCGCAGGCACTTGAAGCCACTGCCCACGTCTCCACTCCAAGCAGCTCTCCCAGACCTTGGCAGGCCTTCTACCGCTATCGCCACCAGGCACCGGACCTGAAACCCCTTGCACGTGCTTCGCACGTGCGTGGTGGGGACGTCTGCCATGGTCACCTGGGTCACGTGCTCTGCACGTGACCCTTGGGAAAATTACGGAGAAGCCCCGGCCATTGCCAGAATCTACAAAGCAGCCCTAGAGGACACGTGCATAGCACGTGATCTGCTGGGTATTTTACAAAAGTGCCCCCGAAGATTGTCATATTCGCCATCCAGCTCCCGCCGACCAGAGGGCACGTACTACGCACGTGCCCCTTTGGTAATTGTGCAAAAATCCCCCTTAATTATCGGTAATTACATCTAGGCCCCCTGCTTATTTTATTTATATTGATTGTATTGCATATGTACCCATGTCTTTCTCCTTTATTTCGAACAACTCATTGCACTATTTTATTTATCCAAAAATAGCGTGATGTTTGTCATTTAATTCTCTACAGTTTGACATATTGTGGACATTTTTGTGATTGATGGATAATTAATAATTAATTGTTATGTGAAAAATTGCGTATTTTTGCCCATTTCATACTCTGAAATTTTTATTTGATTAACCGTTGCTCTAAAAATTCCCGAAAAATCACATATTGTAGATTTAATTGTGCTTGACATTTGCCTAAAGAGAATCGTATTTTCATGCATAATTTGTACTGTAAAAATCATTTTGCATATTTCAATATTTGATTTTTAATAGGTATTATATCTCTCATTTTTTAGGTTTAGGATTTTTTTGAGGTCCATTACCTAGTAGTAGATCTTAGATAATTTTATTCCTTGAAAATAATTGGATTTAATATTTATTATAAATAAATATTGAAATTCATTTTGTTTGCATTTAAGAATTCACAAAAAAGTTCATCTTGAATCCAAAATTCAAAAAAAAATTGCAGTGCATTCATTCCATCATATTTTGCATCGTGGTCAAATTCACATTTTTTGGACATCGTTTGAGTGTAACTTACATTTTAGTCCATAAAATAGGTTGCATTGAAACCGCGAACGAATTTTGATAGACATAATTCTAGGTTGTTCCTTTGCCTCCTTCTGTTCGACCTTGGGACTTGCCCAAGTAAAATAAACATAAAATCACGTGATTGAAAATTGAATAAATATTTGTGGTTATTTTCTTGACCGATTTCGATTGCCGCCTACAACAAAACATTATTTTTACGCACGATCAAACATACATTTTAAATATTTTAACAAGCGCAATTTTTAAATCATCAGATATGAACCAAAGTGAGAAGAACAAGTAAAAATGATCTCAAAATGATTCCTAAGTCCAATCCTAGGGAGCTTTCAGTGTTCGACAAATCAGATCATGTGAGTAATGTATAAGCTCCCTTATAATATGTGGTATTCAAGATGAGTGCTCACTACTCAACAAGATGCAAGTAAACAATATATATACACTGAATTATAGACAAAATAAATGAAGAAATAATTCACAAGAATAAATACAAAGAATACGTAACAATAATATAAAAAATAAAATAAATGACAAAAAATATAAAGAAATTAAAAGACAAAAACAAGTATATACAACCAAGAATAACATGTCAAGAGAAAAAACTAACTACCCTCATCGTGCATCCCGGCAACGATGCAATTTTGTTGATCACTAAAATTATGGTTTTCATTTAACGGAATTATTTACAAGTGATTTATGGTCGTCGCAAACCAAATAAGCATCAAGCAAAAATCATTGTATTTTTATTTTTATTCACTACGCAAGCCAACAAACAAGAACTATGAGTGCTATCTATTTACATATATAGCGTACATGATTGAACTCAGGGTGACTATAAAAATCATAAGGGTTATTAAATCAATGAAAGAATCAATGAAATAAAGAAGGACTTCTATGAATACTAAATTTTTGAATTTTGTATTTTTAGGGAATTTTAATTTTACATTTTTGATTTATTTTCTAATTTTATATTTTCTTTGATTTGAAATTTTGCAAAAGATTTTTAAATTATAAGATAATGAAAAAATAAATAAAAGAAATCAATAAAAAAAGAAAGAAAGAGGCTACTTTTTTTATTTTAACAAGATGGTAAAAATAAGTGAAAAACAAATAAAAATATTTTTGAGTTTTGGATATTTTTTTAATGTAATTGTGATTTTTCCAGAATTTTTAGATTTTAAATAATTCAAAAAACAGAAAATAAAGTGAACAAAACACAAAATGAATATTTTTTGGATTTTTAAATAGCAAATAATATCAAAATACATGAAATATACACATACAAGAAGAACTTTTTGTATTTCCCTGAAGTTATTTTATTATTTTTTTAGAATTTGCTATGAATTTTTATGAGTTTTTATGATTTTGATTAATATATTATTTTTAATTTATGAATAATTTAAATGTGAAATAATACTAGTTTTAAAACACAACAAAATAAATATCTAGTAATTTTCTTGTAATTTTTCGAAGGGTTTTAATATTTTTTAAAAAAACAAATAAGGAATTTTTATGGAGTTTTGAATTATTAAAAATATTAGTATTCATGAAAATGTGATATGACATTTAATGATAAAAGACCTGCTCAATAGGAAGTTAGCATGATTTTTGCAGAATTTTTGAATTTATTTTGCTAATTTTTATTTGATCTTCATCATGTAAATTGAATGTGCGTGCATGGGGGAATGGATGCAAATATTTATATTTTATAGACAAAATTGTAACACAAATGAAATGTGCATCATAAAACGTGTAAAATGTACAAAATATGCGTATGCAAGAACGTGGGCCTCATCATATTAGACCTATAATTAAATAAAGTATTTCCAGGGACAATTAATATCGTAAACACGCATACGTTTTATTGCAAGTAACCCAAGAAAGATGTGTTGTGTGTGCTTTAAGGTTCAATAAGGACCAACATGCAATTAAAATAAATCACATGGTAAATATTGCAAATATTCAATAAATAAAAGGTTGAAAAATGTCCATACATGATTAATTTGTAAAATAAATAAAAATAGGGGTGTCGAAGAAGTATCACCAGATCCACGTGAGAAGTTATGTGAGGCATGAACAATCTCGATGGCACTAAGGATCTGATCAAACGATTGAGGATTGTGCATGATATGAAGTCTCAGACGGAATATGGCTTGGTGTTCTTCATCTTGCGGTGATGAATCTGTTCTGGAAGAATCTGGATGCGTCTAAGAATCGCTGAACTTGATCGACCTTGATCTCTCTCATCTTGGCTCTACTATACCTTAGCTCAGTCGTAAATGAAAGGCTTCGACAATTCAACAACTACTGTGATCTGCGGATCGACATCAGACCACTAAATCTTCTTTGTGGATGATGATGAACCTGCACTGCTCCAAATACCTCCTCCAAGCCTTGGATCAAGTGCTACACTTCAGATTTGGGGCTCTATGACTTGCAGATGATAGCTTTCTTGAGGACAAAGTCTTCGGCCAAAATATTATGTAAAATATGTTGAAAATACTGAATGGATGTAGGCTCTGACGAGGGTGGTCGGAGTTGGGAGACAATCCTCAGATCTGAGATGATCAGAGGGGGTTCAGACTATGGGAGAGATGGATAAGGTCATGGCAAATGTGTAGGCGTAGTCGGAATTAAGAATGGTTGATCAGAACAACTCAGTAGAAGTAGAAGATGGAGGATCTGTTTTACTGAATTTAAAGAGAAAATAAGTGAAATAAAAGACAAATTTAGCCATTAATGATATTACGTTAACCTACATTGGACGGTGAAGATGATCAAACTCAATCTACTATGAACGGTGAATTGGTGATATATGGTGGAGGACTTCGATGGTATGGTTGGATCATGATCTTCAAGCACTTCGCTCACTCTCCAGATTGAAGAAGAGACACCTTGTCATTGTATCTCACGCTAGATGTCAATCTTGGGCATGGAAAGTCCACAAAATTGGATCCAATCGACGATAGGGGGTGAAGGCTATGTATTTATACATATTGCTACGATGGGTTTTGAATTACAAAGAACGAGCAAATCAAGGCTATTTGTTAGGATCTGAAGAGCTAATGAGGTTGGAGTTGGTTAGAGCGAGTAGAAGAGAAAAGACAAGGGGGGGGGGAGTGAATGGATGTACGTAGATAATTATGCGAAGAGTACGCTGGGCATGAGATGTGTGGGTGAGAAGCGTGGGATGCTGAGTTGACCCAGGTCAACAAACCTATGCCAACCAATAGGAGTGCACAAAGAATAAAACATAATTGGGAAAATGACAGAAACACATTAAATGTTAAATAAATTAGTCTTAAAATAGAAATCATTTTATAATATAAATGAAAAACATTAGTAATTTAATTAAATTATTTTTTGGCGATTTTTAGTTAATTAAATATGATGTAAAAAGGGTACAAATAAATAAAAATTGTTATTTATAGGTTTGTGTACCTATATAAACAAGGCTTTGATTTTTACTTAATTATTTATACAAATATATAGACAAATTAATATCTTATTCATCAACAATATTTCACCAGGAATTTAATGGTATTTTTGTTATATTTTTGAAATTAATTTATAAGGTTAAATAAATAGATATTTATACATTATATACATAATGATCCCTATACGAATATTTACAAAGTTTTTTTATGGAATTTTGATTTTGTATTTTTATTTGTATTTTATATAAGTTAAATACAATATTTACAATTAATTAGTAATACAATATTTTGAAATATAAAAAAATAAAATAAATAAGTAATGTACATAATATAAATAGGCATTTTATATAATAGTGCCATAATTTGCCACATTTCACACCTTAACTCTGATTTTTATGAAACTATCTCCACATTAAAGATTATTTAATTTGGAGTACAATTAAGTGAGTTTGATAAATTTTGGGTTTTTGTGGAGAAGATATTGATCTTAAAATTGAGCTTTGGGATTTTTTGGAATGTTGTGGTTTATACAATATACACTGAATTTTATTGCAATTATTTTTGTTTTTTAGAAAAGATTTTTATAAACAATTTTCAAAAAGAAATAAATTGTGTTTGGGTTTAATTTTAGTATGAATAATTTAAATATAAGAATGTGTATAATATACAATAGTGTACAAGTGATGAACATATGCATATGAAGGTGATTTTTGATGTTTAGGCCTTATGTCCCTCTACTTTATTCCTAATCGATTATGTCAAGTCTTGACATACTCTTGGGGTTTGAGTCAGCATATATCTATTACATTTATAAAGTATTTAGTTTTTTATTTTTCCTTTATTTAATTTATTAATTTATTTAAACTTAAAATGGTGATAAATATACAATAATGAAACAAGAATTAGGGTTAGTAAAACAATGGATTTATTGATGTTTACAAGTGTTTTGTACGTTATTTTAAGCTAAGGGATATTTACACCCATAGCCCTGAGTAGTTTCGTAATTACCCCAGGAACCCTCGATAATCACAAATTACACCGAAGACCCTGAATAATGTTTAACCTTTACATGACATAACCCTGTGTTAAGTTCCATCTTAATTCTTCGTTAACTCTAACAGTAAAAGTTTTAGGTTGACAATTTTACCCTTTAGAATGCATCACATTTACAACATTATGCCATTCTATAGATCAAAAGGTGTTTTACATTTTACACCCCTTAAATTTCCCATTATTTAAAAATAAGGTCACTATCCCCTTCCTCCTCCTTCGCCATTTGATCTCACCAGCACTCACCTCCAACCACCTCCTCCTCCCCTACCGACCACCTCCTCTGCCCCTTACGTGTCCCTCCCCTTCCTGAAAGCTAAAGACCCTTCCAACCCCTCTATAGCTCCCTATCAATGCCTTCCCAGCCCCCCTCCCTGTTAGCAAGGGACCTGACCTCCTCCTGCAACTGCCCCCGCAAGTCTGTGCCACCCCAGGTCAGAGACCTTGCTATTCGTTGTCCCCCAGGTCGGAGACCCCGCAAGTTTATGCCGCCCCAAGTCAGAGCCTCGACAAGTATGCACCCCATGTCGGAGCCCCCCGCAAGGTAGTGCCCCCCAGGCTGGTGCCTCCTAGTCAGTAATAAGCCCAAGGGTCGAGCACCCCCCCACCGCGTCACCATCTGCTGCCCCCCTCTCCCCTTGTGGTTCCGCCCGCACCCCCCTGCTGTTGTGTTCGCCTGTACACCATCGTCCCTCGGTCCTCTGCCTACACAAATGCTAGTGCCCAGAAGACCCCTCAACCCCACCTTCGCATGCCCCCCTCCTCCGTCTCCTTTGTTCGCCTACACACTCCTCCTGCCATCTCCACCTGCACACCCACTCCAGTTTGTTGCTTGCAAGCCCCCACCCAATTCGAGCCAGCACCTCCTCCTTCTCATATCCTATCAATTCCATCAGATTTCTTATAGTTGTGTCACCTGATCTGATATCGAAAGTCGATGCTATTTCCCTAGAGGACCCGATTCCTGTTACAAATCATATCCCCATTGGTAATGACGAAGCGTCGTGGCCATTGCATCTGTTCTTTCTGCCTCCGGATTAGAGAGTTTCTTGTAATCTGTCATCTTGTAGGTTGTCATCTTGTAAGAGTGGTTAGAAAACAATAGCTAGAGTACACTATGGATAGAGAGAGGGCACTCTAGTTAGAAAGAAACTCTTCCTCAGCTCACTGTCCATTTCTGGTGACCTAGAGATTGGAGCTTCCTCGATCCCCGTCTATGTCATTCCACCCCGGAGATCCTATAGTCTCTTCTTCTCCGACCTCCAGATCGCAGCTTTGTGATAACCTCCGCACCACTCTACAATTGCTGAAGATATTTGAATCCATTGGAAACATCATTTCGATTCGGATACGTAGATCCATGGCGTTCGCGAAGATGTCCATGAATGGTAGGATGCAGAAGGCGGTGGCGAGGCTGCGGAAGAGGTCGCCTCCGTCATCGCTCTCACTACCCGCTTGGAAGATGGAAGTCTCCTCTTCCTGGTCACCCACCTTCTCCTCTCCTTCCTTTCTTTTTCTTTTTTATTTTTGGATAATCCTAACCGTTAGATCATAGATTGGTTAGATTAACGCAGCCATCTGGTTGACTTAATGAACCAAATAATGGAAGGTCATGTGAATAAAATGGAGCAATTATTCAGGGTCTTCAGTGTAATTCAAGATTATCGAGGGTTTCTGGGGTAATTATGAAACTACTTGGGGTTATGGGCGTAAATATACCTTAATCTAAAATAAATGAATAAAGATGATAATATGCATATTCACGAATCACCTAACTCAAATTTAAACATAAATGGTCAAACTCTGACAATCATCAGTGTGTGAAGTTGGAGTATGGGGGTTGATATTGTTTTTGTTTGTGGTGTGCGTATGCTTTTGCATCTAACATGACTTCCATCTATCTCTTGTTTTAACATCGTGCTCTACGTCCTTATTATCTTACCATCGAAGATGATTTGTCAACGATCTTTATGCTCAGACGTCATGAGCCATCAATGTTCCACTATGGCTTGTACATCATAAGAGAATCGGGATGACCCTAATCCAGAGTTAATTTCACATAGTTAGGAGGTGATTTAGATCCATCTCCCTCGCCTACCAACACTTTTATCGAGGACAACCGTCTTCTTGGCATTTCTTCTTCTTCTCCTGCATAGTAAGTGCTTATGAGGTCTTTTCCTTTCTTGAGCAGTTGAGTGACATCAAGGTAAGAGTAAAGGCATTGGTTGAGGATAGATTGTTTGATGAGATACCAACTGTGGACAAACATGCATTTGGATAAGATGTGACTGCAGGGATCCTAGACATGTTGCAGCAGATGAGTGTACAACTTTAACATCTATATAGAATCTAGAAAGAGCCAAGAGTCGAGATTGCCACTCTAAGATCTATAGGAGGAGGTAATCCAACAACAATAGCTCCCATGGCAACAATATGCAATTAGTATGCCCCTGAAGCATGCATGTTACAACATTGGTTTTGATTACCAACGAATCAGGGTTCGTATGATTTGAGGCTATCTTTCATATCACTATTGCTCAAATTTTATGGGAACATGATAGAGGAGTCGTGTACTTTTATTTAACATTTTTAGATGATTTTTGCTATGACTATATGCCTGAATGTTGTACAGGAGGCTATACTCCTCAAATCTGTCCACTCCGCCTTAGAAAAAAGGCACTCTATTGGATGAATCATTTGGGGAGGGAGATTTTTACTTGAGATTATTTGAAGTGCACATTCCCATGCAAATATTTTACTCTTGGGAGAACCAACATGATGAATAGCTAGATAGCTAACTTCATACATCCCTCCCATGAGTCGTCCCATGAGGCATGGGAGCGATTTAAATATATGACTAAGAAGTACCCTCATCATTAGATACCATTGGAGGTGCTCGTGTAGAATTTCTTAGGGATAATTACACCAATAACCCTGAGTAATTTTGCAATAACATTCATAACACTGCATAATCGTGAATTACATGAGAAACCCTGAGTAATTCTTAACTCTTACATGACATGACCCTATGTAATGTTCTGTTTGAGACACATGTTATGTTTAACGGTTTCTGTTAAAAATGACCAAAATACCCTGATTATTCATTTTTATTTGCAAAATATGGCATTATCTATTCTCTCTTCACCGCACTCGAGCCCCTCTCTCCCCGATTTGGCCGACCGCCTCTACACCCCCTCCTCCCTTCGAGGATGAGGTCTCTGGTTCCCTCATCCAAGCCCTCGCGTGACCCCCCTGTGCCGACCTGCTTCCCCTTCTACGAAGCTGAGTCTGTGCTGTCGAGTCGGCCTCCCCCTCTCCTCAACCCCTCCTCCCTCCCCGAACCCCTCCCGCCACGCTACTCACCTGCTCGCCCACCCGCAGCCCGACCCCACCTCCCCATTTACCATTCCCCCACGACAGAAGATGAAGGTCCCCCTAAGTCCCCCCGCCCGAGGTGGTGCTCCCCTGTGCTCCTCCCTAGCTTGCGCACCGCCCCCCCACACCCGGCCCGCGACGGAAGCTGAAAGCCCCTCCCCCCAGGTGGTGCTCCCCTGCCCGCAATCGAGCTCCCGCTCCCCTGCTCGCGCCACCCGCAGCCGAGGGCCTCCCGCGCCCCCCACCCCACCCGCAGCTGAGGTTGGGTGCTCGCCCACCCCTCCCGCGCTCCTCCACTTCTCGCGCCCCTCCCCCCGCGGTAGAGCTCCCGGAGTCCAACCGCCCCCAGCTCGTCCACCCGGAGCCGAGGGCCTCCCGTGCTCCTCCACTTCTCAAAGCCCCCACCTCCGACATGTTGAGCTCCCAGCAGTACCACCATCCAACCGTCGATGGCATCATCTCCCCTTTGATTCTCACACGAAGATAGGTGGCGACAACCCACCACACCCACTTGAAGCAAGATGAAGATAAGGAAGCATGATGTTTTTTGTTTCTAACCGTTTGATTGAGGATGAGTTAGATTAACTCATTCATATGGTTGAGTTAAGATGTTTAACTAACAGAAGGTTATGAATGTGAGGCGGAATGACTATTCAGGATTTCTCATGCAATTCGCGATTATGTAGGGTTATGAATGTTATTGTGAAATTACTCAGGGTTATGGGTGTAATTATCCCAATTTCTTAAGAGGACTTCACATTGATATTTAGGTGTTTATTAGTGCTGGATGTGGTGGTAGTTATCTGAATAAGGATGTTGTCTATTTGGGCCATCTATAGAGGGATGACCAAGAACTCGGGAGTTGTCGGTTCCACTGGGGGATACCAAAAGGCCACCCAACAACCACCACACCATAGAGATCATAAAAAACTGGCCAACATAGTTGATTCTGATTCACAATCTCCTATCATGGGATACATTAGTGAGAATCTTTACAATGGTAGGTGTGATTAAGAAGAAAGTTCAGTATTTGTAAAAGCTGTGAGAATTCAAGAAATTATCGACATATACCTCTGTAGATGAGTGATCTGGCTAAGAACATGGACATATCCAGAGACATAGACAATAGCCACCTTCAGTTCAGCAGACACAATGATCTTTACCCACTCCTCCCACCCGTCAGGAATACTTCATACAAGGTGAGGTAGGATGTTCAACAGATACTCTTCAGTTAGCTTGATAAGAAGATTTATCCACAACCAGTCAGAGCTAGATGATCTCACCCGTAGAAGATGATGTTTATACAACTCCCAAATATGAGATCAAGGGTGTATGTGATGAAGCTAGATTTCATCATCTTTATTCTATCATTTTGGCCTTAAAAACCCTAGTAAATGCGTATAAATAGGCTTAATTTAGGCATTTTAGCATTCATGCATCATTGCGTAAATATTGTATAAAATGTGGTTTTTAAAGCCAAAATTATAGAATAAAGAAAAGAAAAGAAAAAGAATAAAATATTATAAATATTTTATGACCTGAAACCCCGAGACCTAGGCATCTCGATGACTAGTCGATAAGGAATAAACAAGGGGGAGATAAGGGCCAGAATACGATAAAAATACCTTTTATTTAATCCATTTTTATTCATTTGGGCACTATTTTTGGTTCCACTTTTGAAACCTCAAATAAAGAAACTTTGTACATGAAAGTTGTAGATAATTAATTGATTTCACCTAAAAACAATACACAGATAAAAAGTTATGATCAGAATAAGATTCCACAATTCCAACTTCCCAGACCCGTATCATGCAAATAAAAACTCGAAATGTACCAAACTCACCTTTAATTGTATATAATTTCAAATAACCTATTTAATGAAGGTGATTTCATATTTTTTGGAGTTACGGTTTAAAAATTGTGTTTTGGACCCCACTTGTATACTTGTACAGATTAAAATATTTATTTTATTATTTATTCATTATTTTTATAATTTATAATTTTATAATTTTATAAATATTATTTATAATATATGTGTACATTAAAACATGAATAAAACAAAAATAAAACAAAAAAAATAATAAATAAAATACTTGTCTATAATACATAGGTTTATTAAGAATACACAAACCTATATAGAATATACTTTTATTTTATTAAGTGTACAAAATACATCAAAAAAATAAAATAAAAATATATTTAAGTATTTAAAATATTTTATAAAATATATAGTAATAAACACAAATAAATCCATTAAATATACAAAATAAAAATAAATCAATAAAATATATAGATAAAGATCCCTTTAAAGGGTATAAATGGTAATTTGTAATTTTATACCTCTAAAAAATAAATAAAAATCGTCATAAAATACTTTACAAAATATCAAACTTTTTTTATTTAATAACCTAAATATAATAAAATAGTTTACTATTTTAAAATGATTTTATAAAACATTTTTCCGGGCATTTTCCTGCTTGGTCTACGTGAACCAACCGGGAGGGCTGGAGAGTTGACCCGTGGTCAACTCTCTGACCCCCGCTTGTTCCCTGTCAGACTACGGTTTTGGCCGCTTTCACCCATTTTTCGAGACTCCATCTTTCACCCTTTGGCCTCGACGTCTTCTTGACTTTTTGTCCTCGTAGATTGGGCTATCACGCCCAGGTCTCGCCATGAGGATTGGATCGCTACACCGCTCCTGTCATCTCGATCTTTTGAGCCTCGATTGCCACTCTTTCAAAAACTGCCCGCCACCTTCCTTCTTCCCTTGAACCCCTTTTGACCTCGACTTTGGTTCCCTTGGGCGCGCTCCGGATCGACCTTGGTGACAGAAAGGTCTCCAGCGGCATAGGGAAGTCACGGCGAGGCCTCGAGCGGTCGTTCCACCATCTCCGGCGGTCGCATCGCCGTGAGGTTCTAACTTGGGTTTTCTGCCCTTGAGGTCCCTTTTTTCCTTCATTTTTCGGTGTAGTAGATCTTATCCATCATTTCCTGCTTTTTCTTTGAGTTTATCTTGCTTCATCCCCGCCGCTACCACCTCGCCGGAGCAAGCTCCGGCGAGCATCCATCTCAATACCTCCTGCCTTTTTTTTTGCCGTCTCGAGGTGCGCGGCAATTTACCCGCGCCCCTCCTTACTCTTTTGCAGGGTCTAGGTGGTAAGAGACCCCCTCCTGGGGTCGTATTTGTCGAAGGCCGACTTACTGGAGACACCTTCAGTGGTCCACGTCGCGGTGGTGCTCCGCCCTCTTCTTGGGCATTTTGAAGCCATCGTCCACCAGAGGAGTCTCCCAGAACGCTCTCGGTCTCATCGGAAGGGAGGGAGAAGGGCCGTGCGTGGAGATTTTGAAGCCTCGAAGTCATCCAAGCCGAGTTCGTCGGTCATTCTTCCTTCAGGCGTCGTCGTCGTTGGATCCTACGCAGTTCATCCAGTACGTCCAGGCACCCTCGGATCGAATTCTTCCCCCAGTCGTCCGATCCTTACGTCACGATCTAATCCAGCTGTCGGAAGATGAAGGGGCATCAGGCGCCCATACGCTGACACGTGGCATAAGTGAAGCGCCTCAAGCCGTTCGATCGCGCCTAAGGTGGGAATTTTGCAAGTTTAGCCCCTCCAATTTTTGTAATATTTTATTAATACTTAATCATTCATTTATCATTATACATTTTTGTAACATTTGCACTGCACCCTTTGGTCTTTTGTGATATTCCTATTTTACCCCTTCCTGGTCACGTGCTCCGCGCACGTGACTTGGCATTTTTGCAGGAATACCCAAGGCTTTTTCGTATGTAACTTTTAGTCCAAGAACTTTTAAGTGTAGTTATAATTTTCTAGCAGTTTTGCATTTTGCCCCCTTGGTTTCTGTTAATTGCTAAATCATCCTTCCCAGGCGCGCGTGCTTACACACGTGACCCCTGGCGTTTTTGCAAACATCACCTTGCGGGTTTGGGTATTGAGATTTGATCTAGCAAATTTCGTGATATAGTTGTATAATTTTGGAATATTTGCGCCTAGGCCCGTGAACTTCTCGCATATTAAAAAATTGCCCCTGCTAGTGTGATTTTCCCATTTGTGGTTTCTATTTATTGCATGCATCTATAAAGACCTAAAAAATCCACAAAAATCACGTTAAGTTCCTGTTGCATTCTAATATTAATCCATATTTTATTTTGCATATTTAGTGCATTTTATTATTTATAAAAATTCAAAACATGCATTTTCAACATTGTTTGCATTAGAAAATACATAAAAATTATAAAAACATCTCAGAAAATTCCCAAAAATATATATATTTTGCCTATTTTAGTGTCTTCTAACTAGTATCCAAAAATCCTTAAAAAATATAAAACCAAACTCCTAAAAATTAGAAAACCCCAAAAACTTTCTTAAAAATCTTAAAAATTCTATAAAAATTCCTAAAAATGCAATTGCAGTTTCTTATCTTTTTTGATTTATTATCTTTCAATTAAAATTAATTTGAGGAATTTTGGACACCATTTGATATTTTTCATCCTCATTTAATTTCGACCAGCAATTTATTCCACTATTTACTAGTATTTTGACCTCTAAAAATACAAAAAAATTAGGAAAAATATAGAAAAAAACATTAGAAAAATATAAAAATAACAAAAACATTTTATTTCCTGAATTTTGAGTAATTTTTCCCTATTTTTATCTCTCTCTTATCTCTAGTATACATATATAGTCCTTATATATTATATCTTATTCTGAAAAGAATATAAAAAATATATATAAAATAAAATAAGAAAATATAAAATCATAAATTAAAAATCAAAATATAAAAATATAAAATCCAAAAATTAAGTAAAAAATATAAATTTTAAAACTGACAAAAAATAGCTTTTATAGACAAATTGATCGCAATCACAGTTTTGAGCATTATTGCCCCGTTTTACTTGTCTGCTCCCTTTGTTCGACCTCTACATATTGCACCTATACACATCTTGTTGTAGATTTATAATAAATTTTAAACTCCGCACATTTACTTTCATTGCTTGAATTACTTGTTGTGGGTTAATTGTTGTTTTAATCAGAATTTCGTGCGGTTGCCACAACGACTCTATCTACGACTTGTGCGAGACATATTTAGACCGCCGATTTTCGGGTTAAACAAATGGCGTCGATGCCGGGGAGCAACAACACGTAGTCCGAGTTTTTACTTGTGCTTATGATTGTTTGTTTATTTTTGCGGCTTTTATTCTTGCTATTTTTTTTGCTTATTTTTGATATATCCTTTGAATTATCTAACCACCCTTGTTTGACTTTGTGCGAGGTACGTGGATCAAGGGAGGCACTCTTTTCTAGGAGCGCCCGTGCACCCACATGAGGCGGCTTTGGCTTCGCACCAAGGCGGACTTGGAGGGAATTTTGAAGACCGTTCTTGAGCATTTATTTTATTGCATTTACTTGTATAATTTTTGTGGGAGAGAGAGACCTTTATATTTGTAATAATATAGGTACTCAGGACATTGGTCTTTCGGGCCCAATTTCCAAGTGTTTGTACACTTGGGGGCTCACCGCGGCTTTTCTCGTGTTTTCTTCGCATTTTTCCTTTGTTTTCTCGATTTTGTTTTCCTTATTTTGTGTGATTCAGCCCTTAGTTTTAGGAGTTGCTTGTCGATAGCATTAGTTTCAAACACCTAATATAATTGCCTGTGCCTATAGTCTCGTTTGGACTTAGTCAAAACTAAACTGCTTCTCACTTAGATTTGGAACCACCGCGTCGCGAGAGTTCTCCATACAGCGCGTGCAGGACCCACCTTGCTGGGAACCGAGGAAACTCCAAGACCGGACACTTCGGTTCCATTCTGAGTCATTAGCATCGGTTCTTCACGATAATAGCAATTTCTGAAACTAAGGGCGATTTCATCGGTTGCATTTGTATATAGATTAGGTTTCAGTTCTGATGAGCATCCTTGCATGTAGAATGTTGGAGGCAAGGTGAGCATTTACGCTTTAGCATTCATCATTATTTGTTGCTTGCATTGCTTTTCCGCCTCTCCCTCTGATTTTGATAACCTAGGTGCTTAAAGGAATTAATTCCTCGATAGGCTCGTGCATTCTCACTAAAAAACCAAAAAAAGTGATAACCAATAAATTTGGAACTGCTAATATTACATGACCCTAAAATCAACGAAAAAGAAAATCTTGTATTGGGGTGAGTAATCCCCTCATTGTCTTCGTTTTACTTGCTCGTGCACACACTAAGGATTAGTGCCCAAATCCCATTCAACCCCCTAAGTGTTTGTGCAAATTTTGGACTTCTCATCTAAATCTAAAACAGACAAGATAAAAAGACCGACTTTTCGGTCTCTACCGAGTTGAGTACGTGAATTGAGGGTTTGTATTGTGTGAATTTTGCATGTGATTGCTTGTGTGTTTGCTAGATCATCTCAGCGCATTTGCGCCATGTTTCTCACTTTCTTGACTTGACCTTCATGCTCTCCTGATCATCTCCCTCTTGTTTCGAGATGGACCCATGGAGCGTCTTTTATCCGAACTTTGCGGATTTGCGGATCCCTCATTCACTCCAGTCGGTCCACCTCCTTTTTTCTAGGAGGACTTTCCTCCTGACTTTTGTACATATCCATCTCAGCTGCAGTATCAGGATTCAGATTTCTACCCACACCCACCTACACCTCCATATTATCCACCTTCACATCCACCCGAGATTGAGTTCTTGGAGTCACCTTTCATGGAGTCCACCCTTGACCACTTGACCTAGATGATGGATCATATGAGACAGAGGATTGACCACCTCACTAGTACCAATAAGAGCGACCATGATATTCCACCATTTGATGATACAAGTTCACTCGAGGATTTCCATGAGAGCTTGCAATCGCCAAAAATACAAAAAATGAGAAAAATTTAAAAATCCAAAAAGAGTTCGGGAGACCTTTGGTTGATTCAGACGGTGAGGAGAGTGCCCACTTGCCAGACCATTTGACCACACAGACTTTCACACCTTGTCCCACCTTTGACCCCGAGGATGCCACTGTACATATTGCTCTTGGCATGCCTCGTGTAGATGCTGATTCCGACTTCCTCCCTTGTATGGAGGAAGTCCAAAAATTCAAAAAAATGTTGACTGAACCCGAAGTGGTGGCCACTATTCATGAGATCATTCGTGCCCCACTTCAGCAGGCCATGACTGATTTATCTGCTCCTCTTCCCAAGAAGAGAAAGAGGAGGAGTAGATCTAAGCATCATATTTTTACCATGGCCACTGCCCACGCCATCACACGCCGTCCCATTCCTAGGAAAAAGAACACTGCCACACCTTTTATTAGCTGCACCATCTCTGACCATACTTGTGATCACACTCTCCTCGACGATGGTGCCTCGATTAGCATATTACCCTTCTCGCTGGTACAATCTCTTCACTTAGGTCCTCTCAAGAAGATCAGAATGATCGTACAGTTTGCTGATGGATCTATTAAGAGGCCAAAGGGTATCCTTGAAAACACTGTTATTTGTATTCAGGGCACGAGCTACAATGTTGATTTTGTCGTATTGCCCATGGAGACCTCCACAGGGGAGCACTCTCTAATCATCCTGGGACGACCATTCCTTACCTCTGCGAGAGTCGTTATTGACTACGGACCAGGAGAGATCCGCTTCCGTCCTGCTGACGAAGGCGAAGTGTTGATCACCACACATACTGCTGACCAGAGACCTACACCTGATGCACCTTCACCTGTCTTGGCTGACCCCGAGGACTATGATCTATATGAGGATATCAGAGAGACCTTCTTTATGACCAATGATGAGACCCGAGAATTCCTCTCTAGGGAGGAAGGATCGGAAAGCATAGACATTGGAGTTTCTACTTCCTGTGATTGGCGATGTGTTGATGACATACGCGGGGATTTACACGATTGAGACCATTGAGAGGAGGGCAGATGTAGAGACTAGACATGACGGACATGACTTGACTTTTTTCACTGATGAGTCTGCTCCTGTTCATTTAGATCTGAATGAGACAAAGGCCGAATTTAACTTGATTGATTTTATTCAGGAATTCGGGCCTTTTGATGAGAAAGATGGTCCAATTGAGATTATTGAGGACGAACTATGTTCTACTACTTCCATTGATGAGTTCGTTCCTTTTGGTTTTGACCTGGACGAGATCTCGCAGGATGACACAGATTACACTTCTTCCGATGATGATGAGTTCGTCCCATTCCACTTCGATATCAGCGAGACTCCCAAGGCTGGACCTAGTTGTACTTCTTCCACTACCCCGTCTGTGCCTTCACACCATAGGGCCACTGAGGACCATCACCCTGTTGACCCTGATCGGTTTGTGTCATCTGAGGACCCTGATGTCGACCTGCACCATACTAGATCTATCCCTCAGCGGTCCTGCAAAAAGGTTGGCTTTCAACCTTCTTGACCATTCGTACATCCATCTCTGTTGTATATTCTCTCGTGTGTACCTCTGTTCCCTCTACCCTATTGCTCGTCCACCCATTCTCGTGTTTGCATTGCTTAGGACGTACTTTGTCCCAAGTATAAGGGGGTGGATGAGTCGAGTATTCACTCGTTGTTCTGTTTCATCACTCCTGTTGTTGCCTATACTTAGGGCTTCTTTTATCCTAAGTGTAGGGGGAGTGATGCATACATCCTTCTCTATCTTCTTCCATCTTCAGATCTCTTTTCTCTTTTTCTTCTTTTCTTCTTTTCATCTTTTATCTTTTTTTATCTACCAAAAAGTGCCGCCCCTTTCTGTCAGTATTCTATACTTAGGACGTACTTTGTCCTAAGTATAGGGGGTTGTGCACCCTGAGTTCTCCTATTCTTCGATCCTCTCCATTGTCTCCTCTTCTTGTCTATACTTAGGGATATCTTGCCCTAAGTATAGGGGAGACAGTCTGAGTACGATCCGTTCATTCCCACTCTTAACCCTCCCAGCTTTGTGTACAGTCTGCTATACTTAGGATTATTTGATCCTAAGTATAGGGGGGACGATCAACTTCTCATTCGTTTATTCATTCATCTCTAATTCGTTTATCATTTAGTCTTTTCTATACTCAGTACGAGTTATGTCTTCTCTTTTCTCTCTGATATATGAGGACATAGCTCAAGCTAAGTATAGGGGGGGTCGTATATACTACGTATATACTATAGCCATAACTCGTACTTTCGTATTTTCTTAATAAATATGGCTAACTATACTTATAAAATTCATTAAAAACCTTAATAAAAAGATGTGATTACTCAAATTCTTTTTGTATTTACTGATTAATAGTGAAAATATTTTTTGCAAAATGTTTGAAAAATAGCTTGAAATCTTCGTGAAAAATATTTTGAAAACTATTTGGGAATCATTTTGTTACATGTTTTAAACCTTTGTAAAATATTTTGATCGAAAAAATTGTTTTCTTTGTGTGAAATAAAAAGATTTGAAAAGCGATTTGCAAATGGTTTGAAAAATTGTTGCAAAAAAATATTTGAAAAATCTATATATACTGTTTGGAAAACCTTTGCAAAATGATTTTCAAATGTGTGTACATGTTTGTAAAAACTATTTGTAAAAATTATTTTGGACTATAGTTTTAAAATTGTTTGAAAAACATGTGTCAAATAAGTTTGAGGAATACATACATCTCGCCTAAAATTCATTATTGTATATACCTATAGAATCGACCACTTACCCTTGCAAATTCTTAAAATCTACTGCTTGTAAGTATAAGATGCATCCCTGTGTAAATATTTGTAAGTAGTTTTTAGCCAAAACCGTTTGTTTTCAAAAATCCCAAAAACATTTGCAAAATTAAAATCCAAAATCATTTGAAAATACTTTGTGAAAAAAATACGAAAAATTGCACATGCACAATCTTTTCAAAAACCCAAAAAAAGTTCAAAATCTTTGAATATTGCATCACAAAAATATTTTCTGCATAGCATTTGCATAGCATTCGCATTTTTCGGATTGAGTTTGATAGTTGAACGAGTCTAAGTAAAATCCGAAGATTGGAGCTTGGTTGGACCTTAAATATACCTAATTAACAGGAACCTTATAGGAGCTGGAATTGAGATACTTCAGGTCTAGTTGAATTAATTCTTTGAGGATCACGAGACTTGGTTCAATGGATTCTTGACTGCCTAAGTAGAGTATTTCAGAGCACACGCACGACTCTTGTTGATAATGACCTAACTAGGACACCTGCACCTTTCACTTGTCTCAACTCAGTTGGAGTGGTGAGGCGGATGGATTTGTCGGTATGAGATGCACACAGGTGGAAACACTTGTCCTCCTCTATGGAGGGAAGTGCACCCCAAACCGTCCAGTGATGATGAGTTTCGAGGATAGGAGATCATGGGTTTCAATAAAGCTTCAAAAGAGGGATAGTCTACTGGCTCAAGAGGAAAAACTCCCTATGTAAATGCTGTTGTATATAGTATTTCGAAAAAAAATGCAAAAGAAAAAACTCCAAAAAAGTAGACAGGCCTATACAAAAATAAAAATGCCTGCCGGAGTGTACATATGTGTATAGTCAATAAGAAAGCTTGAGCTTCAAAGTCAAATCATGTGAGCCTGCAGCGGGATGACTTGTCTACACTGGTCTTGTATCCGAGGATAGGTAGCTACACTGGCTATTGTCCATTTTTCTCTTCACCTCCTCCTCTTGAGCTGGTTGCCACTTGAACTTAGAAGGGAATAACCAGCTCCTTGAGGAATGAGTTGTTGGATTGGGGAATCATTGGGTTGTCATATTGGAGAAGTCAGTCTCTTTGTCATTTCGGTTGGGGAGAGCCACCTTCACTTACACTGTACGAGTCAGCTTCATAGTCGTAAGGGTTTGCGTATGAGTTGAAATATTTCTGACTTGGCTATTGAGGAGACTTGAGCAGACTTTTGGGATTCTTGAAGGCTGTTGGATTTCAAATATGGTTCTCATTAAGGTTCCGCACACACTAAAATTCCATAGGTCCGACTTAAGCTCGAAACTTTGATTTTGTGAAGACAAGTTTGACAATTAAACTTAATCCAATTTTCTTCTTTTTCTTTTCTTTATTTATCTTTTTCTGCACTTATTACATAAGTGTTTGCTAGGGACTAGAAAAGGCAAGTATAGAGGGATGATGAAGCTACGTTTCATCATCTTTATTCTATCATTTTGGCCTTAAAAACCCTAGTAAATGAGTGTAAATAGGCTTAATTTAGGCATTTTAGCATTCATGCATCATTGTCTAAATATTGTATAAAATGTGGTTTTTAAAGCCAAAATTATAGAATAAAGAAAAGAAAAGAAAAAGAATAAAGTATTGTAAATATTTTATTAACCGAAACCCCGAGACCTAGGCATCTCGATGACTAGGTCGACAAGGAATAAAGAAGGGGGAGATAAGGGCCAGAATACAATAAAAATACTTTTTATTTAATCCATTCTTTATTCATTTTGGGACCTATTTTTGGTTCTACTTTTGATACCTCAAATAAATAAACTTTGTATATGAAAGTTGAGATAATTAAATAAGTAAAAATACAAAAATGATTTCACCTAAAAATAATACACAGATAAAAAGTTATGATCTGAATAAGATTCCAGAATTCCAACTTCCCAGACCCGTATCTTGCAAATAAAAACTCGAAACGCACCAAACTCACATTTAAATGTATATAATTTCAAATAAGCTATTTAATGAAGGTGTTTCGTATTTTTCGGAGTTACGGTTTGAAAGTTGAGTTTTGGACCCCACTTGTATACTTGTACAAATTAAAATATTCATTTTATTATTTATTCATTATTTTATAATTTATACTTTTATAATCCTGTAATATTATTTATAATATATATGTACATTAAAACTAGAATAAAATAAACATAAAACAAAAAAAATAATAAATAAAATACTTGTCTATAATACATAGGTCTATTACCAATACACATACCTATATAGAATATACTTTTATTTTATTAAGTGTACAAAATACATCAGAAAAATAAAATAAAAATATATTTAAGTACATAAAAATATTTTATAAATATATAAATAAAAAAATAAATACATTAAATATACAAAATAAAAACAAATAATTAAAATATATAGATAAAGATCCCAATAAAGGGTATAAATGGTAATTTCTAATTTTATACCTCTAAAAAATAAATAAAAATTGACATAAAATACTTTACAAAATAACAAACATTATTTATTTAATAACCTAAAAATAATAAATCGTTTACTATTTTAAAATTAATTTATAAAACATTTTTCAGGCTTTTTCCTAGTTGGTCCACGTGGACCAACTAGGAGGGCTGGAGAGTTGACCCGCGGTCAACTCTCTAACCCCCGCCAGTTCCCTGTCAGACTGCGTTTTTTGGCTGCTTTCACCCATTTTTCTTGACTCCATCTTTCACCCTTTGGCCTCGACGTCTTATTAAATTTTTGTCCTCGTAGATTGGGCTTTCACGCCCAGGTCTCGCCTTGAGGATTGGATCGCTGCGCCGCTCCTGTCATCTCGATCTTTGAGCCTCGATAGCCACTCTTTCAAAAATCACCCGCCACCTTCCTTCTTCCCTTGAACCCCTTTTGACCTCGGCTTTGGTTCCCTTGGGCGCGCTCCGGATCGACCATGGTGACAGGAAGGTCTCCAGCAGCCTAGGGAGACACAGCAAGGCCTTGAGCGACCGTTCCACCATCTCCGGCGGCCACGCCGCCGTGAGGTTCTACCTTGGGTTTTCTGCCCTTGAGGTCGCTTTTTCCTTCGTTTTTCGGTGTGTTTCATTTTCCTGTAGATCTTATCCTTCATTTCCCGCTTTTTCTTTGAGTTTATTTTGCTTCATCCCCGCCGCTACCACCTCGCCGGAGCAAGCTCCGGTGAGCATCCATCTCAATACCTCCTGCATTTTTTGCCATCTCGAGGTGCGCGACAATTTGCCTGTGCCCCTCCTTACTCTTTTGCATGGTCCAGGTGTGAAGAGACCCCCTCCTGGGGTCGTATTTGTCGATGGCCGACTTCCTGGAGCCACCTTCAGTCGTCCACGTCGCGGTGGTGCTCCGCCCTCTTCTTGGGCATTTTGAAGCCACCGTCCACTAGAGGAGGCTCCCAAGACGCTCTCGGTCTCATCGGATGGGAGGGAGAAGCACCGTGCATGGAGATTTTGGAGCCTCGAAGCCATCCAGAACGAGTTCGTTGGCCATTCTTCCTTCACGCGTCGTCGTCGTTGGATCCTCCGCAGTTCGTCCAGTACGTCCAGGCACCGTCGGAACGAAATCTTCCCCCAGCCGTCTGATCTTTCCCTCATGATCTAATCCAGCCGTCAGAAGCCGAAGGGGCATCGGGTGCCCATACGCTGACACGTGGCATAAGTGAAGCACCTCAAACCGTTCGATGGTGCCTAAGCTGGGAATTTTGCACGTTTAGCCCCGCCAATTTTTGTAATATTTTATTAATACTTAATCATTCATTTGCCGTTATACATTTTTGTAACATTTGCACTGCACGCCTTGGACTTTTGTGATATACCTTTTTGACCCCTACTAGGTTACGTGCTCCACGCACCTGACTTGGCATTTTTGCAGGAATACCCAAGGCTTTTTCGTATGTAACTTTTAGTCCAAGAACTTTTAAGTGTAGTTATAATTTTCTGGCAGTTTTGCATTTTGCCCCCTTGGTTTCTGTTAATTGCTAAATCATACTTCCTAGGTGCGCGTGCTTATGCACGTGACCCCTGGCATTTTTGTAAACATCACCTTGCGGGTTTGGGTATTGAGATTTGGTCCAGCAAATTTCGTGATATAGTTGTATACTTTTGGATACGCCGAGGCCCCTAAACATCTCACATATTACAAAATTGTCCCTGCTAGTGTGATTTTCCCATTTGTGGTTTCTATTTATTGCATGCATCTATAAATACCTAAAAAATCCACAAAAAACGATTTAAGTTCTTGTTGCATTCTAGTATTAGGCCATATTTTATTTTGCATATTTAGTGCATTTTATTATTTATAAAAATTTAAAAACATGCATTTTCAGCATTGTTTGCTATAGAAAATACATAAAATTTATAAAGAAACATCTCAGAAAATTCCCCAAAAAATATATTTTGCCTATTTTAGCATCTTTTAACTTCTACCCAAAAATCCTTGAAAAATATACAACCAAAATCCTAAAAATTAGAAAACCGCAAAAACTTTCATAAAATCTTAAAAAATCTATAAAAATCCTAAAAATGCAATTTCAGTTTCTGTATATTTTTTGATTTATTATATTTCAATTAAAATTAATTTGAGTAATTTTGGAAACCATTTTATATTTTTCATCCTCATTTCAATTTCAACCATCAATTTATTCCACAGTTTACTAGTATTTTGACCTTTAAAAATACCAAAAAAATTAGGAAAAATATAGAAGAAATAAAAAAACATTAGAAAAATATAAAAATAACAAAACAGTTTATTTCCTGAATTTTGAGTAAATTTTCCCTATTTTTATCTCTCTCTTATCGCTAGTATACATATATAGTCCTTATATATTATATCTTATTCTGAAAAGAAAATAAAAAAATATATAAAATATTAAAAAAATTATAAAATCAGAAATTAAAAATCAAAATATAAAAATATAAAATACAAAAATTAAATAAAGAATATAAAATAAAAAACCCACAAAAATAGCTTTTATAGACAAATTGATCACAATCACAGTTTTGAGCATTATTGCCCGTTCTACCTGTCAGCTCCCTGTGTTCGACCTCTACATACTTGCACCTATACACATCTTCTTTTAGAGTTATAATGAATTTTAAACTTCGCACATTTACTTTCATTTCTTGAATTACTTGTTGTGGGTTAATTATTGTTCTAATCCGAATTTCGTGCGGTCACCACAACGACTCTGTCTCCGCCTTGTGAGAGACATATTTAGACCGTCGATTTTCGGGTTAAACAGTATGTAACACTTCAGTTCCTTATAATTCTGCACAACAGAACGTTCAACAAACACTGAAGCATATGCACTAGTAGCATGGACATCCACCTTTCCAGCACTGAGGTAAGTTTGTATCACAGCACCAGTCTCGCCATAATTCCTATCAGAGATGTTTCACCATCCCCCAGTTCCTTATTATCAATAGCATCAACAGTAACAGTTCACACATCAACAATCTCCATAGCCATATACTTCACGATTTCCGTACAATATTGGGTAGAAGAGATCAGAGAGCCATGGATAGGCTTCTGAGACTGGGTTTTCTTCACAGTCCATAACTATAAACTTGATTATGGACATACTTAACATGCTCTAGATTGCACATAAGACAGAGATGGAGCAGGTCAGCCCTCGTCTTGATGATTCAGACGTGCCCAAGACTACCCTTCCAACGCAACCATTGATTAATCCGAAGAATAAGCACCAACATCCAAATCAGGTGGAGAGCACAAATAGATGCACTGGTAAGGTCACTTTCCTCAATTTTTTACTAACTTTATTCAACTCAGGAGCAGTAGATAGCCCACCAGTCCCTAATCCGGAAGAGGAGGAGGGACTCAGACAAGATGAGGAGTTACAATCAACACATTATGATGCTGAGGAGGAGCGCCATCATTATATTATTCTTGATGATTCCATGCATGATGATGTCAAAATGGAAGCGATGCTGAGATAGTAGACATGGACACATGCGAATCTGATGATGATACAAGACCAGCCCATGTAGGTACTCCCTAAAGATTTTCCTCTCCTATTATTTAGAGTTATGTACATACTTCTGAGACTCTGCATGTACATGCTGATTCTCATGTTGATTTAAATAAAAGTAAAGATTTTGTTGTTCCAAAGTTTGTTCCTTTTCCAAATGCACTATTTTGTAATGGAAGGGGAATTCCAAAAAGAATGATGTGACTCTTGAGACTGGGAGGTTACTTAAAGATCGCATATTTATGAAGATTCCACTCCATGATGCCTTGGATATATTTCTAGCACTCAAGAAGTAAATGATGAACATGTGTACAACACCTAGGTGACGAGTCTGCAAATGCCTTAAGTTAATTTGTGTGAATTATTCTTTTAAAAATAATGATGAATTTGTCGTTGTAATTACATCGGGCAATCGGGATCAGTCAAGAAATAACCACAATAATTTAATTCAATTTTTAATCAGTGTGGTTTATGTTTATTTTACTTGGGCAAGTCCCATGGTCAAACACAAGGAAGCAAAGGAACAACCTAGAATTTTGACTATCAATGTTTGTGCATGATTTTCAAAGCGATATTTTTTTCTTATTTTTAATGCAATTTTGGGATGCAAATGTAAATGAGGCCAATTTTAAGGACTAAAATATAAAGATCAATCAAACGATGTCCAAAAATTACGAAAATTGGCCAATATGTTAAGATGAAATGCATGCAATAAATTTTTTTGGAATTTTTGGATGCCAGATAAATATTTTATGAATTTTTGAATGCAAACAAAGTAAATTTCAATAATTAATTATAATAAATATTAAACCTATTTATTTTCAAAGGATAAAATTATCTAAGATCTATTACTAGGTGATTTATATCAGAAAAATCCTAAACCTTAAAAATATGAGATTTAATATCTACTAAAAATTAAATATTTAAATCTACAAAATGACTTTTTATATGGCAAACCATGCACGTAAATGCAATTCTTTTCGGGTACAATGTTAAACACAATTAATCCTCGAATCTATGAATTTTTGGAAATTATTAGAGCAATGGTTTATTAATTATGAATTTCCATGCACAAAATGGGTAAAATATGCATTTTTTACGAAAATAGTATTCAGTAAATTAACCACATACCACAAAAATATCACAAACATGCCATGATGTAGAGAATTAATTGTAGAACCCCATGTTATTTTGAATAATAAAAATATTTTCATGTAGAGGTCTAATACAAAGTGGGAACACATGGTTATAATTGAATAATATAAAATAAAATAATGCTATGAAGGGATTTAAAAGTAATTACCAAAACTGCCGGGGTGATCAACTGCAAAATTTTCCAGAACGTCACGTGTGAAGCATGTGACCTCCAGTAGTAGAACATTTCAGCTTTTTTGCAGTTCTCTAGGGGGGTTAGCGTAAATAAGCCCCTTACGGGCGCAAGAATGATGTGGAAGGGAAGTTCTGCAATATGAGAGTCTCTGGGGGCTTCGTGTAAAAGTCCCAAGATGTCACGTGATGTGCACGTGACCCTTGGGTGGCTAAAGACGGCTATCGTAGCTATATGAAGGCAAAGCTCTCCTGGATGACACATGGTCGTGGGTCATCGGAGTGCGGAGCACAGACGAAGGAAGGTCGGTGATGACGTACTCTGTGCAGCCGTTGGTGACTGTAGATTTTGCAATTGGTGAGGCCTTAAACACGGAGGAGTGATGAATCCACATTTCATCATCTTTATTCTATCATTTTGGCCTCAAAAATCGTGGCAAATGCTTGTAAATACCCTTAATTCCTGCATCTTAGCATGCATGCATGTGTGTGTATGTAGTGTATAAAACACAGTTGTTAAAGCCAAAATTATAGAATAAAGAAAAGAAAAAGAATAAAATATTGTAAATATTTTATGACCCGAAACCCCGAGACCTAGGCATCGCGATGAATAGGTCGATAAGGAATAAAGTAGGGGGAGATAAGGGCCAAAACACCAATTTACTCAATTCATTCTTTATTCATTTTGGGACCTATTTTTTGTTTCACTTTTTATACTTCAAATAAAGAAACTTTGTACATGAAAGTTGTAGAAAATTAAATAAAGAAAAATACAAAATTGATTTCACCCAAAAATAATGTATAGATAAAAAGACATCTTTTGAATAAAATTCCAGAATCCCAACTTCCCAGACCTGTATCTCGCAAAAAAACTCAAAATGCATCAAACTCACACTATAATTGTATATAATTTTCAATAAGCTATTTAATGAAGGTGGTCTCGCATTTTGCAGAGCTACGGTTTCAAAGTTGAGTTTTCGACCCCTATTGTGAACTTGTACAGGTTAAAATATTCAATTTATTTATTATTCATTATTTAATTTTAATAATTTATAAATATTATTGTAATGTATATGTATATTAGAACTGGAATTAAAACATTAATAAAACTCAAGAATAAAATACATGTATAACATACCTAGGTGTAATACCTGTACCCAGACCTTTGTAATTAATACTTCTATTCTATTAAATGTATAAAACACTTCAGAATTATAAAATAAAAATATATTTAAGTGTATAAAAACATCCTATAAATTTATAAAATACTAAACAAAATTAATTAATTCAAATACACAAAATAAAAATAAAATATCAAAATACATAGATATATATACCTATATAGGCCCGAAAAAGTAACTTGTATTTTTATTCCTCATAAAAAATAAATAAAAATGATGATAAAATAATTCATAAAATAATAAACATTTTTTATTTTATAACCTAGAAATAATAAATTCATTTACTTTTTTTAAACGAATTTGTAATTATTTTTCGCATGGTTTTTCCTGGTTGGTCCACGTGGACCAACCAGGTGGC
Source organism: Ottelia alismoides (assembly GCA_037367405.1). Lineage (NCBI taxonomy): Eukaryota > Viridiplantae > Streptophyta > Magnoliopsida > Alismatales > Hydrocharitaceae > Ottelia > Ottelia alismoides. The sequence goes on along the minus strand of JAZKJV010010216.1, from coordinate 55,955 downwards.
AATCAGCATTGACCCTCCGGCCAACTGGCTGTCCTCCCCGCCTGCCCCCTTGTCAAACCTCGTTCCTCGCCAAATTTTGTAGAATTCTATAGCTCGATTCTTACACTATTTCTTGTAACACCCTTCTTGACTTTTGCTCGATCATCCCTCTTTCACTCCCTTTCGATTTTTCAGGGAATGGATCATTGATCCTCCCGTTCTCCCTCGGTCTATGGAGCCCGGTCATCAACCCCTAATATGTTTCCCCTACTTTCCCATTCAAATTTGAACCCCATTTGACTCAAGAACATCACGCCTCTCGCGTTCTGGTGAACCTCTTGTGACAGGGGAGTCTTCGCCCACGATCAGCAGGGCCAGGTGTCGTTTGCGGTCTCCACCACCTCCGACAAGCTCGCCATCAAGGTACCCTTTCCTCACGTGTTCGTCACCTTCGAGGTCTACTTTGTGTCATTTTATTTCGCTTATTTTGTTCCCAGTAGTCCCATGATTCGGTCCATCTTGTTAGTTTCGAGTTTTACCCATCAAATCGACTGAATTGTGCCCTCGCTGGAGCTCGCTCCGACCACCCATCTCGCACTGCCATTCCACGCCTTCATTCCACCACCGCAGGGTCGAGGAACTTTGCCCTTGACCCTCTCACACTTTTTGCAGGTCCAAGAGCATTTGAACGAGACCTGGGGCTCGTTTTGAGCGTCGTCGGAGATACGAGGAGCTCCCCAGCTCCGTCGACCCTTCCCACGAGCTCTGGCCCACGCTGGAGTGTTTTGGAGCTTCCAGGAGCTTGAGGACCACCATAGGGAGCTGTCGACCACTTTTGAGCCTCGAAGATCGCTGGAGGACGGAGATCGAGAGTAGGTAAGTTTGCCTCGCCGGTGTTTCTGCCCTGTTCTTCTCAAGCCCTCCAGCGTCGTTGGATCACGCCGTCGCTCCATATCGTGTCCCAGCCGTTGTATCCTCATGCACCACCGCCGTCCGATCATCCTTGAGGATCTGATCTGAGCGTGCATCAGCGAACCGTCATCGGGCGTTGTGCGCGCGCCACGTGGATAAGTAAACGCCTCCTAGTCGTCCGATCGCGCACGATTATTTTAGACGTGGGTATTTTGCACTCAAACCACTGATTATTTTCGTATTTATTTATTAGCTTATAAACATTCATTTGTAGTTGAAAAATTTTGTAATATTTGCATGTAGACCCCTGTACTTTAAATATTTGCATTTAGGTCCTATCCATGTCACCTCACGTGACCCGTGCCCATGGGGTGGTGGGTATTTTGCAAAGGACCCCCTTCTAGTTTTTTGTATTTCATTTTAGTCTAGGAAAAGTTTCATTAAGTGTAATACTTTTGGAAAAATTGTATTTGAGCCCCCAACTTTTTGTTAATTACACTTAGGTCCTCCCCAAGTGCGTGCACAACACGTGCGTGGGTGGGCTTTTTGCAGGAATACCCTAACGTTTGGCTATTTGCATTTAGTCCTGGATTTTTGTAAATTAGTTATATATTTTAAAGGAAAATTGCATTGTGGCCTTTGGACTTCAGGATATTTACATATATGCCCCTATTTGTGTTGATTTTTCTATTAGTCGTCTCTATTTATTTCGTGCATCGATAAAATCCTAAAAATCAATAAAAAAATTAACTTAGGCTCATGTTTATATGCTCTTTCATGCCATATTTTTGTTTTGCATTTTTCGAGCATTTTATTATTTATAAAAATTCAAAAACATGCACTTCCAGCATTGTTTGCATTAGAAAATACATAAAAATTATAAAAAGATTTTGAAAAATTCCAAAAAGTATATATTTCGTGTGTGTTTCTATGCGATTTAACTCCAGACCAAAAATCACATAAAATTTCAAAAGAAAACACCTAAAAATTACAAAAACCCTAATAGCTTCATTAAAATCTTAAAAATTCCATAAAAATCCTAAAAATACAATTTTTGTTTCTGAATTTTCTCTGTTTTATTATCTTTATTTTAAAATTAATTTGAGGAGTTTTGGAATCTGTTTAATATTTTTCATCCTCAATTTCATTTCGGTCAGCAATTTGTTTCACTGTTTACTAGTATTGTTGTCTTTAAAAGTACCAAAAAAAGGAAAAATCTAGAAAAATTAAAAAAAACATTAGAAAAATATAAAAATCACAAAAACACTTTATTTCCTATCTTTTGACCATTTTCCCTATTTTCATCTCTCCCGTATCTCTAATGTATATATATTTCATATATATTATACCTTTATTAAGAGGAAAAGAAAATAAAAATATAAAAATATAAATAGAAAAGACAAAATAAGTAAATTAAAAATCAAAATATAAAATTATCAACAAAAAATTAAATGAAAAAATATAAAATTAAAAACCCACAAATTTTGCACACTTGTAGGCACCTGATCACTTTCACATTTTGAGTATTGATTTTTGGATCTCTTGTTTGCTCCTTGTGTTCGAACTCTACATACTTGCACTATACACTTTTGTTGTAGAGTTATAAATTTTAACTCCACATTCGCTTCTCATTGTTTGATTGTTATTGTGGGTTAATTGTTGACTTAGCCGGGATTTATCGAGGGTCGTCGCAACGACTTTGTCTCCACCTTGTGTGAGACATTTAGAACCTTTATATTTTTCGGGTAATCAAGGATCAACAAGAGAAGCTTCCCGTGGCAGTGATGAAATTTTGGAGGCAAGGGTGATTGGAGTCGAAGAGGAGGAGCAGACTTGGTGGATGAAGTCGGAGATGGAGGATGACGTCGTTGTTGGAGTGGAGGAGCAGAGCTCTGATGGTGGAGCGAAATTGTAGTGATCGATGGTGGTGGAGTCGTTTGTTGCGTCGTCATTGAAGATTGCTAGAGGTCGAAGTGGTTGTTTATGATGATGGAGGCGTCATTGTCGGAGTCTGTTGCAGAGGTAGCGGGTCGCGGTGGAGTACTCCTAATGTGATGAAGTTGACGAAAGGTGAAGCTTGATGGCAAAGGCATTGGTAGAAGGGGTTCATTGGTGGGTGAAGATGGTAGTGGGGAAGTAGGACGTTGAAGTGGATATAGCTCAATGGTACGACGACCGGAGCAAAGTAGTACTTGGAGGAGGGAGCTGCAACGAGGATGCGAAACCTCAGATCTCACCATGTTGTTAGGGATGAGGAGCTATCACCTCCTGCTTGTCCTTCCCTTGGAGCTATAGTGGGAGAATGATTTTTGAAGAAGGGGGCGACGGAGCTTTATAGGATTGGAGGGCCCTACCGGAGATGAAAAGGCGACTGTCGAAATAAGAATAATTATTTAATTAATGTTTTTAATTTTTTAAACTCGAAACACTAAATAAATATTAAATTTATTTTCTTAAGTTTTTAGTAAAAATAAATGAAAATAAATGGCCAAAATGGTCATACTTAGTAGCTCTAGGAGCAGCCACGAGTCAGCCCTAGAAAAATCAAAAAATTAAATTCAAAGAAAAATCTAGAATAATAACAAACAACCTAGGATCAAAAACTTTTCTTCACAAAAGTTTCTTTTCTCGATGAGATCTACAACTTTTATAAACACACCCTAATCACAAACAATCATTTGCACAAAGTGATATTTTCGAGGTATCCCATATACATAGAATACCTTGATTTTTGGGGTTTACATTTTTTCTGTCATTTTAAAACTAGATAAAAATCTAGAAAAAAAGTATGATAAAATCAAAGATAAATATTTATAGATTAATATATTTTATTATTTATAATAATTAAGAAAAAAAGAAATAAAATAAAACACTAAAATGAAATTTTTTAGAGATAGTTAGTGAAGACTCGGACGCAGTTACTTTCTTTGATTTCAAGCTTAGTTTGGATTTGGATTTTTACGCATTTCAATAAAACTTTTATCAAAGAAATTAAATGAAAAAAATTTAATAAAATGAGTCAATTATGTACATATATTAATAGGTCAAAATTAGATAAAATAAAAAATGTACAAAAGCGGCCTGAAACCCAACTTTCACATATGTGCTCCGATTCACTAAAACTTGGTTTTTTTGAAGGTATGTGAATGTACATTAGTTCAAAAGTGACTAGGATCAAATTGGACAATGGATAAGGAAGATATCAACATTTTAGTCCGACAATCATGTAATTATGGTTTGGGATTTTTGGTCCACTTATTTCGGTTAGTGAATTTTTTGTATATTTCATTTATACTTGTTAGTGATATGTACACAGTGGAGGTGATTTGAGGTCATTTGGAGTTAGCATGAATTAGTTAATAATCAGGGAAGTTATGCAATTTATAGGTCAATTTGGCTAGAATTTTTTTGGCTTCTTATTTTTTGCAATAATAATTGATAAAATGCAATTATTATAAAAACATACATGAATGCTAATTATGCAATGTAAATGAAGAAATGCCCATGAATTTTAGGATTTGAGCTTAATTCATGACTTTTAGAGCAATGAATCTGATATTCATCACCCCCCCTATACTTAAACCATGCCCATCCCTGAGCATCTAAAGAAATGCAATGAGGTGAAATGAGATTGGGTTCCATACCAAGACCATGAGCAGAAGGTGAAAATGAAACTGAACCCAACCTTTGGATTATTAGTGTCGCGGAACTTCTGTGAGACTTAGAATTTTCAAATCAGCAACCCTTAAGTTCTACACATCATTGTCACATTTGCTGCTCGGAAGTCATCTTAGATCAATTCTCCTCCTGTAGCATACCCCATGAACATTAAACAATTGACTCAAGTGTTTGAAATGTTTTAGCTCTTCCAATCTAGAATGTCGGACTATCATGCAAACCTCCTCTCTAGTAACTCATCCTCGGGGAGTTAAGTATTTCCTTCAAAGGTCTGTCGCATTGTGTTCACAATCGAAATGGGGAGAAGAATAGAAGAAGGGGAAAATAACTAGAGGGTAACCAATGTAGTCACCTCTCCTTATGAAGGTGGCTAGTGTAGCCAAGTCTCCACCAAGATCTGCATGCTTTTTCTTGAAGATTGGACCTTTTGGTCAAAACATTTTTTGGTAGTAGGCTTCTTTGTATTTAGATTTTTGGTAGCTTTGCATGGATCTGACGTATATAGAATATTCTTATTCTGTACATGTTTTGGGATCATAGAAAAATATGTGCCCAGCCGTCCATCCCTTTTCAAAAGCTTTATTTCAACCCATACTCCTGTCTTTAGATATCCACACAAATAGAAAAAAATTATATAGTCCTCCAACACCTCTTTTGAGTTGAGCTAGGTGCATAGTGCGAGAGTACAAATTAATTCCCAATTCTAGAGTTGTACGCATAATGAGACCAGGTTAGACACTTAGAGTTAAATGTTGCACATTATTATGTGGAACTCGAAGAATTAAGTCATAGACCTGAAGATTCCAAAATCCTATTTCTTGGTGAAGTTCCTCTGAAAATTAGGTGGATCAAGGTCAAGTCAAGACCACTCTCAGTTTCTGCTCATAACTCGGTTCAGAAACCAAGGGCTTTTCAGAGATGCAAATGCAGGATGAAGTGCAAGTACGTGAAATGCGGACACATTTTTTGTGTTTTTTTAATGCAAGTTTTTTTACTTTTTATGCAAAAAGGAATAAGAAGCTATTTTTCAATAAAAATTTGGTTGGAAATAGTCAGTGTTAGTAGAAAAACTTTTTTTTACTTTGTATTTTTCTAAATATTTTACAACTTAGTTTCCCATCCCGTAAATACATAAAGAATTACGCTAATGTATGAGCTATGGGTGAAATATATACCAAGTATATATAGACACCCCCTATATTTAGCGAGTGATATGTCCTCAAAGCACAGGAAGCGAAAAGAAGACATAGCCCAGGCTAAGCGTAAGGGAGTGAAAGAATTATACACAGTAGAAGTGGCTCGCCCCCTATACATAGGTTGTGAACAATCTACGCATATAAGAAGAGTGAAATTGAGTGGTCAGGAGATGTGAATGAGGAGACTATTTACAGGTGGGAATCGGTTCCCCCTATAATTAGGCTCTGTTCAGTCTTAGTAAAGAAGAAGGGTGGAAATGGGGTAATAATGAGAAGGAGTTTGATGAGGAGAATGGTATATACAGATGGCATAGGTCCCCCCCATATACTTAGCCCTTGGCCTAAGTAGAGGAAGAAGATGTACAAGGAGACTGATGTGGTCGGGAGGGAGGGAAGAAGATGATTAAGGCAGTTTTCGGTCGATCTTTTTGTGAGCTTGTGGTGGGAGACCGTGATGATACGAAGGAGATGATGCATATGATTCCCAACCATTATTAGTGTTATCCTCAGAGATATCATGTTGGAGAGTAGATGAAGCGTATGAATCAGATGAAAGATAACCATCATCATAGTTATCCTCAGAGGAATAGTATTTGAAAGTGGAGGCACTCCAGATATTCTTGTTTTTAGTTTATTTAGTTCTTTTTTTAGAATTTGTTCCTTCTTGGGATAAAGTGTTTTGTCCTTGGATGATGAATACTCTTAAGAACCATTTTCGGTCAGCTCATAAGAAATTATTCCAGTATATTTAGTTAGACCAGAAGAATCAGCTTTGGATGAATAATAGTACAGAACAGGAGTCAACCAACAAGAATCGAAGTTTGGATCCTTGCAAAGATAGGGTTTTAGGACTGTCAAACATACGTCACTCATGTATATTACCCTTTTAGGACCCGATTAGGAATAATCAGACAATTCCTCTTCTGGAACGTTGAAGGGGACTTTCTTTTTATATGAAGGAGCAAGCATTTTGTTTTGTGTTGTCTGCAAAGGTGCTGGTCTTGGGGGTGAGGTGTTGATAATTGAGTCTCCAGATGAATAACTATTGAAATATTCCTCATTGGTCAGTACACGTCCCACATATTTGTTATTAGTTGTTTTGATGTTAGTGCACTCCTGAGTTAAGGTGAATTGGTCATTTTAGTCAGAGATAGTTGACTCAATGTGAGCCCATGCATAAGACTCAGGATCATATAAGAAACACTTTTCCATGGTAAGAGCAGTGGGAAATTGAACAGTGGGTACAATCTCTGCATATTCGTTCTCAATTAACTTGATGTTGGTGCATTCTTGAGTTGGATTGAATTGGTCAAGGTAGTTAGAGAAGGTTGATTCCGGGTGAGCCCATGCATATGTCTTAGGATCATATAAGAAACACTTTTTAATGGTGAGAGCAGTGGGAAATTGAATAGGGGGAAGAGTCTCTAAACCAATAGTCTCTTCAATAGACGCTATCTTAGGTGGAGCAATAGGGTAGGGCTCATCTATCGTTTGATTGTTACAACTATTGATGGCTTCATGGGTTGTCTCTGAAAATTGTGGTTCCTCAAAGACATGGTGAGATAGAAATGCTCCGAACGATGTAAAATTGATTGCACGAGTCTCGCACTCAATAATTGCCTTAGCTAATGCTTAGAATGGTTTTCCAAGAATGATTGGAGAATGGGTGAATTCTCCTCGATGCTCAATATCAATGATCGTGAAGTCGACTTTAAGAGAAGCACCTTGGAATGTAACGATGACCAACATGGTTCCTCTCGGCCGTGTTATCCATTGATTAGCCAGTTGAATTATCTCTCATATCTTCTTGATAGGTCTAACTTCGATCTTATCAAAACAATAGGTTAGGAGAAATTTATTGGTGAGTTGTCATCAATTCGAGCATGGGTAAATATGATATTTGATTCCACAATCAAATATGGGCAACCGCTTCAGTATGACGCTCTTGGTTTTCTCCTCAGCACCAAGGAGGTGATTGTTGACAAGATATGTCTCTCAATCTTTGTTCTTGTCCTGCCCGACTTTTAAATCGTTAATTTTCTCATTACAAATCCTTTAAGGTCGCAGAAGTGTTCAATGGTCGGCATCAAGGGAAGTTGAAAAATCAGTTTTTTCTCAAGTGCTTGCCATAGAGAAGGATCCAACTTCTTTGATCCAACTTCTTCAAATCCTCTTCTGTTTCAATTTTTATGAATTTTTCTATTTTTTTTTGATTTTTTTGTGTTTTCGATGTGATGTGGTGATGTGGTGTATTCCATTGACGAGAAGGGGTTTTAATTAGCCGAGTAAGAATCAGAGTCTGAGTTGATTCTAGGCGAATAGTAAGCAGAAGTGTCGTTATCAAAGTAGTCCCTAGACCGGACATAGTCTAAGGGTTTCTGAATAACCTCGAGGGTTCTCAACCATAGATCTAATCATTTCATCCTCCATTTTCATACCCGAGCTTCCATAAAATTAAATAACTCGGTCAGTAAAGATTTTGAATTTTTTCTTCGTTAATTTGTATCTCTTAGATATCCTTGAAATTTCTTCCTCAAAAGAATTTTAAGGATGGAGTAAGTAGTCTGCGATGATTACATATTATGCTAGTATAATACCATACAAATTACCTGATGAATCCCATTAATGTATGACACATACACCTCAATACCACTTAATCCATATATTATTTATTCTACAAATACAATGGGAAAACCACAACTAAAAAGCACAATTAATTAATACCACATTCAAATCATTCAATTAATCATTAAATACTTTATGTATCCAAACAAAAATTGCATGATCATTAAGTAAAACATCACTTTCAAACCACAGACATTTATCCATTTAATTTGGTTTACGCATTCCATTAACATTTTATCTTGGAAAGAAAAGAGGAGGATATGTTGTAAAATTTTTCCAATCCTTGCATCTCATAAATGGCCTCTCACTTCCCCATGCATGGAGCCCCCAACACACACCCCTTCCCACATAATATACAATGCATGAATGCCCTCTTTATTTCTCTCTCTTGACCATGCATTATTTATTCCCCATGCATATCTCACCCATGCATGAATGTATTTATTACCTTTGTCTTTATGTGCATGAGATGAAGACCCTTCAAAGGCCAAAGGATGCATATAACATCTGTAAAAGGAGGAGTCCCCCAAGGCATCATCAGATGAAGGTGATCTCTTCCACGATGCACCTTCTCTATCCCACTCGCTGCTCTCTCTCTTGCAAGGAAGCCCTCCCCTGCTCCCTCTTCATTGGTAGTCAGCAACTCCAGCTCGTGGCATTCCTCTTTCTCGATACTGCCACCAACTCCAACCAACGCGTGATCAGCCTACGCATCTTCACCGTGCAACCCACGTGTGAGATCAGCCCACGTGCCTTCGTCTTCACGCGCCTTCGTCGCCACTACCTCCTCGAGCACATATCTAGCAAGCCGTGCATCCGTCTCCGCCGTCGTCGTCATCTTCTTCGTTCCAGATCTTAATAGAGAAGCATTTGTCTTTCTTTCTTGCGCGGCTTGCATTTTATTACATTATTCAGTTTTATTTACATCGAATTTGAAAGAAACAACTCTCATTTTGTAAGCTCTCTTGCATTTGATTTGGTTTAAGTTAAACTTGAAAGCAATTTTTATTTTGTAAGATCTCTCTTTTCAAGTCTATGTTTTCTTTAAATATATGAATTGCAAGTCTTATATCTCATTATTCTTCTTGAAACATAGCAAGTGTAATCTTATTTCCTCCATCATAATTTGCGATTCAACTCCTATTTTCTTATTTCGTTGCACTCATACCCTCTTTCGTTTATTTCAAGTTCTAACAAATATTTTCACCGTAGATTATATTTTACCGTCAAAATCTCTTTAACATAATTTTTCTTTCATCGTAATATATTAGAATTTTAATAAATTTGAGAGAAGAACAAAAAATGTGAGTTTGCTTAGTCCATGCGGATGCGAACCTCTACTTGCACTATACATCTCATATATTTTCATCATGCTTGTAGTTGTAATCTTATTTGTTTGATTGTGGTTTTTTGTGGAACAACAATGTGGTAAAACTAACTTTTTAAACCGCGTAAAAATGCTTCAACATTTTGGCGGCGTTGGTGGGGAATAGGCAACATTTGCAATTTTTTTCATCACTTTCAACTTGTTTTCAATATTCTAATCTGTGTATTTTTTTATTTCAAGTAATTGAACCTCGAAAAAGAAAAAAAAGAAGAATCCATGCTTTTTTTGCAAACTTGTAACTTGTTCTAAGTAAAAAAAATATTTCTCCCCCCTTCTCGAAAAAGCTCGCCATCAACAGGACAAAACATTACAGATTTAGTGCCAGAAGTGCAGGCACTATGAGCTTCCTTTTTCACTTAGGCGTTATAAGATTTACATTTCTTGCATTTGTTTGCGCATCGAATTAAACCGAAAAAAATTAAAAAAGAGTTCTTGATTGCATCATCTATGTGGTCTTCTCCCTCTGATAAATTAATTCAAAGACCACAATTGTGCTTGATCATATTAAAAAGATAAGCTTAAAAGATCACCGCAGTGAACCGAGCGAAAGCGGACAAAAATTTACACGCTTGTTTGATGCATATGGTGAATGACACAAAACTCACAAGAACATAGAAACCTAGGATAGAGACAAAAATCCCTGGTGCTACGTGAGATTGCAGAGAGAGATTATAACTCCTCGACACGTTGGGCACAGGTTCTTGTGGGAAGAACAAATCATTGATCTGAGTATCGTACCCTGGATCTCCCCACCGGATTAGGACATCGATTTCACACAATCTTCCACACCCACCTCTTCATTAAGGACTCTTACTTCTCTGATAACATTTGTTGAATAACTAAATTAAAATCGAAAAGATAACCGCTTCCATGGTAATTTTTCTGTGAGTTGGCGAATCAACAATTTTCTGGTGTTTGTGTTGTGTATGCAAGGTCGTAGATCTTTGAAAAATCAATTGTAACAACTGCTAGATTACGACCCTATCTATAAAAGAAAATCCCGCCCATTCTTGTATGTACTTGAGAATCTTTATTCATGGAAAAAAATCAAGTTATACTCAATGAGATGCACGAGAAAATGAGGTTGAATCAGGCAATTGCATTGAAATATTCGGACGATAGGAAACGATCTTCTCGACCCATTGATCAACCTATTTTATTACCGATTGAGCATGAGATTGATGAAATGATGCATCTAGTGCAAAAGTATCTAGAAGATCAGGTACACAAAAAAATGAGTCATCAGATCAAACGTCAAAACCACCCCATGATGATCCTATATTAGAGGAATTTCTTACATTACCTTCTCCGACATGCCCTTCCTTTGTCTCTTCCAAGCCACTTTCACACGCAAAACACTCATCCATTTCGAATACTGGACTAATCTCCAATTCTTTATGAAATCACTCAATCTCCTTACCCCTATCACCGACCCATGAAAGTGACTCTCAACATACTATTCATGACTTAGTTATCCAAAACCAACAAAACCGGGGAGCACTTATGGATAATTGTAATAGGATGCATGAGAATGTGAGTAAATAACTTTTGGAAATTCATGCTCACTTGATGAATAGGTCAAATAGTTTGACGGGTGAATGCAATATATCTCAACAATATTTTGAGTAACATCAAGAAAATAAAATTGAGGATTTCAGACACTAAAGGGAAGAAGAAAAATGGGTCCCAATATCAACCAAACAATGATACTTCCATTTGATGAACTAGATGTGAGATGTATAGAAGAAGAATTTATTGATGAAATAGTGCCATCTTCATGTCTCCTCAAACCCTGATTGGCGAACTATTATGATATCCCCATCTTATCTCCTCCTTTGTCAGACCATGTATTAATTCAGATGCCCAATGATTTAAAAGATGAATGTTGTCTCTTGGAAAGACTCGAAAACTTTGAGCATGAAACTTCATTTTGTGATCTTGAGTGGTGTATTATGGAATATGACTCTATGTATGAATATAAGGAGGAATGCGATATAATTTCGGCATTAATGAATCATGTTGGTCAGAATGATTTTGGAGAATATAATAAAAACATTTTTTAAATTGAGATCACACCCCTAATACAACTGGATCACGACCCACTCTTGATGGATACATGTATTAACGATGGCATCAATCTTTCCTTAGACTATTCTGAAGGTTATGAACCTCAGTCTACTAACGATATCGATTTGTCTGAGGTAATAGTTGAATTTTACTTGGTATTGACTCCAGCGAAGAAATCGAGGAAGATTTGATGTTTGGTGTTAATTCTGGATGTGATTTTACGATTAATGAAAAAAGTCCAAACATAGAGTTTGAATATCAGGGCATAGTAGTCAATGAATTGATTTCTTCATGCACCAAGACTCTCTTCCAACCAACACACGATTCTATGTTAAAGATCTTTTATGATGACCCATTCAAAGATGAGATTTCCAACTCCATGGCCTTCACCATTGAGAAAGAAGATCCACTCAATTTGGTTGATGACTATAAGAATACATCCTCTACTACTGAGTCAGAATCTGATAAGAATGATTTTTTATTCTCTGATCCTTTTTGGAATGAAATCGAGGAACTACTCAAAACATTCGAAAAAGATCATCCAATCATTCATGCGATACAACCTTTGCCAAATCCGAGCTCTATTGTCATACTTCCTAATTCAATAGCCAACACTCCTGTGCTCCTGACCTTTGAATACCCAAATCATATTTCTGGGAGAGAATCACCCTCATTGCTCAAGCAGAGAACTGAAATGAAATTTACAATAGAGGCCACCGAAAATAGCCATGATGATCATTTGAGGGAAAATGACGATTTATCACAATATATGTTGGAGGATCACATGCTTATGTCCACTCAACCTTCTTTGATGGAAGAATCAATTCTTGGTCACTTGGAGCTTGACTTCAACCCATCAAACCAACTTATGGTCCATGAGCCCATCACCAATTCACCTATTCCCCTCCCACTACATCTAGTCCAAGATCAGAAAGCTTCATATCTCATTCATGTTCACCAACCAATTACTTTCTTCACTATATTAATGTTATTGTACATCTATCAAACCCATTAACCATACTCCCACATCTTGGTCAGGATATTCATGTTGAATTAATGATTTTATCGGGGTTTTCTAAACACATCTTCTGCACTCATGTAATACTAAATACTCTTGAAAAGTTGAATCGTCGAGTTGGGAGGCTAAACCAACAGCATTTTGTGGGTCCACACCCATAGTTATGTTTCTTTTCTCTGCATTATAAATTTGTTTTTCTTCTTCTTAGCATCAAATAAGTATAGGGGTAGCCTTTTGAAAATTACAAAGCCAAAAACATTAGAAAAGTAATGAAAATTAATATATATATATACAACAAACAAAAACAAAAACATTATGAACCACTCCTGCATCATTAAACTCCCTTGATCATTTGGTCCTTTTATTAATTTTTGTTTTCACCATGAGGACATGGTTTCTGATAAGCTTGGGGGTTTTTGTAATGTTTTCAAAAATTGCATATGTTTTACAAAATTTAAAAAATAAAATAAAATAAAAAAGAGAAAGAAAGAAAAACCAGCAAAAATATGGCCTTCCCTACTTTTATCCTACTTTTGAGAAATCAGCTCCTCATTGCATAGATCATAGAACATAATCCACTTAATTCCATCAGAATTTTACTAGGCTTGAGTTTTTAAGCATTCTTCAGGTCCATATGGACTTTATTCTCTCAGTTCCACTAACTCTACCAGTGAATCAACTTCTGTATCTAACTAGATCACCTGAGCAACTAGTAGCACTCTTAAACTCTTCAGTGGATATTAATCAACTACACATTACACTTATCTTGATTGAGTTTACTTTACAAGATACAATTACAATCTAGTTGAGGTGAGGAGTCGTCCTCCTGGTTGTGTCAATGCCTGAACCTTGTCTACAGTCAGTGAAGGAACTTGACTCAGGAGCAACATGATCTCTTTAGTCTAAGTATGTCAGCAAATAAGCTAGTCTCGTGCCTCCAAAATCAATATTAAGCAGATACTACCTTTGATGCCAAATCCAAAACAATACAAAAGAATGCAAAAAACCACCAATCATGCAAAGATATGCAAAGAAAAAGCAATGAAAGAAGATCACCAAATAACCCTTCTCCATCAATAAGCCATGGCAGTAGCCCAATGATGCTACCTAATTTCTTAAAAGAGGCCCAAAGAGGACTAGGGTTATGCTCTACTAAAGGAAAAAAATGAGAGCAACGGACCAAAGCGGTCTACGGAAAACCCCAAAAATTAAGTCTCATTCTCCAATAAACTATGACCTATTTTTTATGCTGACATACTTGGGTGAAAAGATAATATGCCTGAATTTAGGTGAGGAATGAGGCTATTTGTGTAGGGAATCATTTAGTACCTTGATAAATTGTGATGTTAGCTCGTTCTCTTGACTTACAAAAGCTAAAACATCACGAACACTTTTTTTATCCACTCAAGGTCAAAGAGAATACCTGTTGATTAGAATGATATGACTTGATCGACTTTCTGAAATCAATTCGATTTTTTCAGACTGAGAGGCTTTTGAAACTACAAACTTGGGTTAAGTCGATAATTCGAACAAATCTTTAATCCATGGGTCAACTCTACTGAAGTTTGTGTATTTTTTGTGGTTGGAATATGAAAACTCAAGACTTTGTGGGTGTGTCTTCTGCAAACCCTCAACTAGTCCCTCTTGATTATTTGCCTTGTTCCTAAATATATTTTATCCTATTCTTGCTCGAGACTAGCAAGATTTAAGTTTGGGGGTGTGATGATTAAATATTATGCTGGTATAATTCCATACAAATTACATAATGAATCCCATTAATATCTGACATATACACCTCAATACTACTTAATCCATATATTATTTATTCTACAAATACAATGGTAAAACCACCTCTAAAAAGCACACTTAATTAATACCACATTCCAATCATTCAATTAATCATTAAATACTTTATGTATCCAAACAAAATTGCATGATCATTAAATAAAACATCACTTTCAAACCACTCATATTAATCCATCCAATTTGGTTTACACATTCCCTTAACATGATAAATTGGAAAGAAAAGAGGATGATATGTTGTAAAAATTTTCCAATCCATGCATCTCATAAATGGCCTCTCCCTTTCCCATGCATGGAGCCCCCAACACACTCCCCTTCCCACGTAATATACAATGCCTGAATGCCCTCTTTATTTCTCTCTCTTGACCATGCATTATTTATTCCTCAGGCATATGTCTTCCATGTATGAATGTATTTATTTCTTTTGTCCTTAAGTGTATGAGATGAAGACCCTTCAAAGGCCAAAGGATGCATATAACATCTATAAAAGGGGGAGTCCCTCAAGGCATCAGGGGATGAAGGTGATCTCTTCCCTGGTGCACCTTCTCTATTCCACTCGTTGCTCTCTCTCTCGCAAGGCAACCCTCCCCCGGACCATTTTCCTCCTGTAATATGCAACTCCAGATTGTGGCCTAATCTTCCTCGACACCGCTACCAACTCCAGCCAAGGCGTGATCAGCCCACACATCTTCACCATGCAACCCACATGTGCGATTAACCCACGCGGCTTCGTCTTCATGCGCCTTCGTTGCCACTACCTCCTCGCGTACATATCTAGCAAGCTGTGCATCGGTCTCCTCCATCGTCATCATCGTCTTCATTCTGGATGTTAATAGAGATGCATTTATTTTTTTTACTTGCGTGACTTGCATTTTATTACATTAGCCAGTTTTGCTTACGTCAAATTTGAATGAAACAACTCTCATTTTGTAAGCTCACTTGGATTTGATTTGGTTTGAGTTAAACTTGAAAGCAATTTTTACTTTGTAAGATCTCTCTTTTCAAGTCTAAGTTTTCTTTAAATATATGCATTGCAAGTCTTATATCTCATTATTCTTCTTGAAACATTGCCAGTGTAATCTTATTTCCTCCATCTTAATTTGCGATTTAACTCATGTTTTTTATTTAGTTGCACTCATACCCTCTTTCGTTTATTTCAAGTTCTGGAAATTATTTTCACCATAGATTTCATTCTACCAGCAAAATCTCTTTAACATAATTTTTCTTTCATTGTGATAGGTTAGAATTTTAATAAATTTGAATGAAGAACAAAAATTGTGAGTTTGCTTAGTCCCTGCGGATATGAACCTCTACTTGCACTATACATATCATATATTTTCATCATTCTTGTAGTTGTAATCTTATTTATTTGATTGTGGTTTTTCATGGAACAAAAACGACATGGTAAAACTAACTTTTTAAACCGCTTAAAAATGCTTCAACAGTCTGTGTGGTTTATCATTTTTTAATTTGAGCTCCAATCATTTCAGCTTCCATTTTCATGTATGAGCTGGGAGAAGATCCTCTTGGAATATCTATTATATGACTGTTATTTTCTGAAAATATCTCCTAAAAAATTATAGAAGAAGTCTGTTCGATATGAGGGCCACTACATGTCTCATACTCAACATGATGTGATTCAAGTATGAGCAATTGATTGGAGTATAACATATTTTTTTATCATGATTGATTGGACCCTTGTATTGTGGAGTCAACATATGTGTGTCATTATCATCATTCTATATATCTATATGAGTGTCTTGTATGAAGATGGGATTGTTATGGTTAATCCAAGATGGAAGATTATCATGTGTGGGCCACTCCTCTTGCGCTATTTTGATTTCCATTTCATTCTCAATGGTAAAATCAAATTGTGGTTTTGTGAAGTATTGACCTTTTCCAACAATATGGTGAGGAGAGATTGATGTTAGTTGGAGTTGTTGTCTCGGCTGGTAATTTGTCTCAAAAGTGATTTGATGTTCAAATTGTTCATGAGTTCCGACGAGTAATGAGTCAATCCAAGATGGTAGTTGCTCATTTGTGGTCAAAGGAGGGAGAGGTAGAATAAGTGAGGATGTGTTAAATTCGTTCGAGTTCGTCTTGTGGTTAGAGTCTCCCACGAATGAAGGATTGACATTTACATAGTATCAAGGATTGAGTGTATGATCAGAATATAGAGGATTGTCATTCATGGAGTAGATCATATTTATAAAGAGGGTTGGATCTATTTCTGGGTGAGAGTCTTATGTGAATATTGGATGATGTTTGGTTGGAGGGGGTTTTGAGGCTTTGGATTTGACTAAGCTGAATTCATTTTCATAATATAGATCTAGTGGGTACTCGGAAAAATGTCTCGTCATTTTTGAATGAGCAACCATAATAGATGATGATTTGGGTTTGACCGAGACGAATTCATTTTCATAGAATAGATCAGGCACGTGCTCGAACAAAAGTTGCATAATTTTTGAAGGAGGTTTATAAGTTGACATAATGGATCTTGGTTAACGATGTTCAAGTGCCTAGGATACTCAACAAAAGAAACCCTAAATTTTTCAGATCAAGAAAGGAGAGCGATGACACAAATGTGCGGTTTTTAATCTTCGAAATAAGCTCACGCACACCAATGCAATCGCAATACAAACCCCAATTTCACCAACTCACACAATGAAGCTGCAAGAGTTCGACAATATCTTTTCAATTTTAGTTGGTGATAAACTCAATCTTGGAAAAAGATTTAGCAAGTTTTTTGGTGCCGGATTTTTTCTTAAAGACTGGACCAAATTCCTATGACTAGTTGCTTCCATTTTCAGCAAGTATGGGTGTAATTACAGGCTGTAAAACGGATGCCTTTGTTACTTAAGGATGGAGACTTACACAGTGTCCTTTAAACCACCCACTCTACTAATGAAATCCGGATCGTTCACTGGCTACCTGTAGATCCTCACTAAGAAGTAGCTAATCGTTTTTATAGAATCATTAGTCTGAATGATGTTTCCAGGCTGGGCTCTAACCTTAAATGTTGTCTCTCTCTCACTCAGAAAAATAAATGAATCCAAGGTCGTGGTTGCTTTCCAATAAATATTCTTGATTTTATGGGATAATTAAAGTCGGCTATATTAAGTAGTCTCAATTTTAATTAGGTGATCACTGAAAAATTAGTTAAGCATAAATACACATCTTCCATCTAGTCCCAATTTCCATTTGAAGTTATGTGACAAAACAAGAGGGAGAAGATCAGGAAAAGCTGAAGCTCGGGAAACAATGATGTATGCTCAATTAGAAGACTTACATTGATTCCTTGCAATCTCCGTATGGGATGCAATGCAAGAATTGAAAAATTAATTTATATGAATGCAGGCTGATGAAAACAACACCTAGCAGAAAGTTATATTAGATAGGAAGAAATGAGTTAAATTTTTTACTAAGTTGAATGATCTATTCTGCGTCTCATTTAAAGTGCAATGTGTTTTTAGAATGTACGAGCACAAACAATAAAATTCAAAGTTTTAATAACTATATGTTTAGGTCTAACCTACGAGCCACTCAAGTCGGACCCCCACCCTCACCAGAGAATGAAACAAGACACGATACACCATAGAAAAAGTTCAAAATATTTTTTACACAGACAAAATTGCATAAAAAATAAACCCTAGACTCTACGCTCTCTCATGACTAGACTCGATCTTAATTTTATTTGTGTTTCTTCTGGCGTGAAGATGCGTTACCTTCGTGGGGAACCTCTTTGCATAAGTCGGGTACCTCGCATAAAAAATAAGAGAGAGTGTGTAAGAGAGTCACACAAAAATTTATCAATAATAAAGATAGAAAATAAATGCTTGAAAAATAAATGATAAATGTTCAGTGTCACGTTCGGGTGTCAGACTACCCGAATGTGTAGAAAACAAAGAATTATTTTTTAGACAAAATCTAAGTTGTTTGCCTCCCCGACAACGACACCATCTAACAAGTCAGCGAATGTCCAAAGTTAATTTGTTAGAATTATTCTTTTTAAAACAATGATGAATTTGTCAGTCTAATTACGTCGAGTAGTTGGAATCAATCAAGAAATAATCCCAATAATTTAATTCAATTTTTAATCAGAGTGGTTTTATTTTTATTTTGCTTGTACAAGTCCCAAGGTAGACACAAGGAGACAAATAAACAATCTAGATTTTGTTTATCAAAGTTTGGGCATGGTTTTCGAAGCGGAATTTTTTTGTTGTTTTTAATGCAATTTGGGATGCATGTAAATGAGGCCAATTTCAGGGACTAAAGTATAAAGATCAATCAAACGATGTCCAAAAACTACGAAATTGTGCCAATATGTTAATTATGATGTAAATGCTTCCACTGTAATGTTTTTGGAATTTTTTGACGCAAGATAAATATTTTATGGATTTAAGAATGCAAATAAAGTAAATTTTATTAATTAATTATAATAAATATTAAACCAATTTATTTTCGATGGATAAAATTATACAAGATCTACCACTAAAGGGTTGATATAAGAGAAATCCTAAACCTTAAAAATATGAGATTTAATACTTATTTAAAATTAACATTGAAATATGCAAAATGATTTTTATATGGCAAACCATGCATGCAACTGCAATTCTTTTTTGGCACAATGTTAAACACAATTAGACCTCATTTTTTGGTAATTTACAAAGTTTTTGTAATTTTTAGAGAAATGGTTAATTAATTTTGAATTTCCAATCGCAAAATGGTAAAATATGCAATTTTTCATGAAAATAATAATTAGTAATTAACCATAGGCCACAAAAATATCACAAATATGTCGTGGTGAAGATAATTAATTATAGATTACAATTCTATTTTTGAATAATAAAAAATAATGTAATGTAGAGGTCTAATACAAAGGGGGAACACAAGGGTATAACTGTAATAATATAAATTAAAATGATGCTGTGAAGGGATTTAGAACTAATTTTCAAAAGTGTCAGGGTGATCAACTGCAAAATTTTCCAAAGCATCACATTCGAAGCATGTGACCTCAGGTAGCGGGGCATTTCTACTATTTGGATTTTCTACAAAGGATATAGCGCAAATAAGCCCCTTACAGACATGAGAATCACATGGAGGGGAAGTTATGCAATACGAGAGTCTTTACGGGGCTTCACACAAAAATCCCAAGCGGTCACATTTTGTGCACATGACCCTTGGGTGGCTGAGGTCGGTAGTTGTAGCTCTGCAACAGCGAAGCTCTCCTAGCCGACACATGGTCGTGGGTCATCTAGGGCACGGATCACAGACAGAGGAAGGTCGAAGATGACGTACTCTATGTAGTTGCTGGTAGCCGTAGGTTATGTAGTTGGCGAGGCCTTAAAGATGGAGGAGCGACTGGAAAAGCTTCCTGTGGCGGTGGCAAAATTTTTAGAGGCAAGGGTGATAGGAGATGAAGCAGAGGAGTAGACTTGGTGGATGAAGTCAGAGATGGAGGATGACTTCGTTATTGGAGTGGAGATCCAGAGCTCCGATGGTGGAGCGAAAATGTAGTGAACGATGGTGGCAGACTCGTTCGTTGCATCATCCTTGAAGATTGCTGAAGATGGAAGTAGTTTCCGAGGATGTTGGAGGCATCGTTGTCGGAGTGTGATGCGGAGGTAGCGGGTCGCAGCGGAGTACTCCTGATGTGATGAAGTTGACGTAAGATGAAGCTCGATGATGAAGGTGTTGGTGGAAGGGGTTCACCAGTAAGTGAAGATGGTAGTGAGGAAGTAGGACATTGAAGTGGATATTGCTCAATGGTATGACGACCGGAGCATTGAAGTGGAGGGAGCTGCAATGAGGTTGAGAAACCTTGGATCTCGCCGGGTCATCGGGGGCGAGGAACTGTCAGCTCTCAGCATTCCTTCTATTTGTGTTATAGTCGATGAATGATTTTTCATGAAGCGGGGTAGCCCAGCTTTATAGGAGTGGAGGCCTTGTCGGAGATGGAAAGGCGACCGTGAGATTTGCGAAAATCTGGGGAGGTGACTAGCCAGTGAGGAGAAGAGAATCAAGTTGCTATTTTAGGGGATTCAATTGATGGTAGATTAGGTAAGGGGGGAGCGATTGGATATGGAGGTGACTAATCGAGGAGGCGGTGCCT
Organism: Ottelia alismoides; assembly: GCA_037367405.1. Classification (NCBI taxonomy): domain Eukaryota; kingdom Viridiplantae; phylum Streptophyta; class Magnoliopsida; order Alismatales; family Hydrocharitaceae; genus Ottelia; species Ottelia alismoides. Next base: position 35,178 of record JAZKJV010010216.1, on the reverse strand, counting down.
GCCAAGATGGAAGGCAGGTGCAAGATATTGATTTGGATATCAACTCGGGGTGGAAGGCAGCGGAGTGCGCGCGAGAAAGGCGGACGAGGGCGACATAGATCGAGAAAGTAGGGGAGAATCGGAGGAAGGGTATGACATACAATTATCGTCCCATCGATCGAGATCGGACATCCCTAGTGCTGGCATGTGGCCTTATTTATTATTTTTTATTTTTTTAATAAAAATTAATGAAAGTAAATGCCAAAAATGGATGACACGTGGCGGCTCCAGGAGCAGCCACGTGTCAACAAGAGAAAAATAAAAAAATTAAATTCAAAGAAAAATTAGGAATATATAGAAAACGACCTCGGATCGAAAACTTTTCTTCACGAAAGTTGCTCGTCTCGATGAGATTCATGAAGACACCAAAATCAAAATCAATCGTTTGCACAAAGAGATATTTCTGCGGTATCATATATACGTAGAATACCATGATTTTTGGGTTTTAAAATTTTTTGTCAGATTAAAACAAGACAAAAATCCGAAAAAGGTATACTAAAAATCAAATATAATATTTACACATTAATATATGTTTTAGATTTATTATAATTAAGAAAAATAGGATATAAAATAAAGCAAAAAAATGATAATTTTTGTACAAACAATTAGTGAAGACTCGGACTCAGTTAGTTTCTTTGATTTCAAGCTTAATTTGGATTTGGATTTTTGTGCATTTTAATAAAAAAATTATAAAAGAAAATAAATGATAAATAAATTTATTAAAACGAGTCAATTATGTACATAAAGTAATAGGTTGAAATTAGGTAAAATACAAAATGTACAAAGGAGGAACAAAACCCAACTTTCACATGTGAGCTCCGATTTACTTGAACGTAGTCTTGTTTTTAATGTATTTGAATGTACATTAGTTCAAAATGAGTAGGATCAAATCAGACACTGGATGAGGAGGATATCAACATTTTAGTCCAACAATCCTGCAATAATGGTTTGGGATTTTGGTCCACTTATTTAGGTTAGTGATTTTTTTGTATTTTTAATTTATTCTTGTTAGGGATATGTATACAGTGGAGATGATTTCAGGTCATTTGGAGTTAGCATGAATTAGTTAAAAATCAGGGAAGTTAGGCTATTTTATAGGTCAATTTGGCTGGAATTTCTTTGGCTTCTTATTTTATGCAATAATAAGTGATAGAATACAATTATTATCAAAACATGCATGAATGCTAATTATGCAATGTAAATGAAGAAATGTCAATGAATTTTAGGGATTTAAGCTTAATTTATGTGTTTTAGAGTTATGAATATAAGATTCATTAGTAGGAAAAAGAAATCAATACAAAGAAACACAATTTGTCCAAGGCCACATTTTGTGTGATATAGAACAAGCTACCAAAACAGAAGGGAGATTCATGTGCACAATATGTCAGATGAGAGATCTCCAATTCTACTTTCGATCACACTCTCTTAGATAATCATTCCTTGTCAATTTGATCACATCTCGTTTACTTGATATAATCGATATAAGTCCTCTTTTCAAATCACACACAATCCATCAGTTTGTTGATAGATTTGTAAAGAGACCTACGACATTTGGGGAACATTATTATAACTGTGCATTGTATGTAATTTTCCAGTGAACTTCACTATCCTAGAGATGGATTGCCCTACACAGTTACTCCTTACCACAATCATTCTCGGGAGGCCTTTCTTGTAGAACGCGAAGGCTCACTTTGATTATGATACTGGGAAGGTATATTCTTGCATCAAGGGAAAGAAGGTACACATTCTGATAGTGAGATAATCATCCAGTTCAGATACGACATCTACTCACAGTTTTGTTGTCCTAAGTTCTCTAGCAAGCCGCGATTATGTGGATGAGGTTTGTTACCATGACCATGAGAGGTATCATATTGTGACCCATGATATCCTTTTAGAAGATGGGTCATATACAACAGTTGGAAGTTCTTCTGAGGAAGACTAATACATAGAGACAGATCGGATGGAAAGTAGTTCGATGAGCTGATTATATATATTTTAGAAACCTTTCTTGATGCTTTCACTTCAGGTGATATATAGTCAGAATATAAAGTACCTGTGTTCTTTAGTTCTAGATCTCCTAAGGATGAGAACAATAGAAAATAGGACTGTGTGATGGACACATTTATAGATACCTTCTGTAGGCAGACTCTAGAGACCTTTACTATAGTAGAGAGACAGATGTCACATGCAATGCTCATATAAAGAGGCAGCTCTATACAGTCAACCAAGGATTGGTTTACACTTGCATAACATATGATATTTTTCCATCCAGGTTGAGGTGATCTACTTTGTATGGGACTTGTGGATACTTTTCCATTTCATTGTGTCATGTACAAAGACCTTGAATCCTTTCTTTTCTAACCATACGTCACTTGTAAATTCTTCTTAGAGCCCAATCATACTCATTTTTACTCGTCTTTCTACTAAGTATATGGGGCATATTGTTTTCGTTGATTTTCATTTTCGTATTTTGTTCTTTTTACATTTATTATGTGTACATTATTTTACTCCTATCATACGTCCCTAATTTTGGCAACATTATTGTCTATACTTAGGATGCCTAATCCTAAGTGTAGGGGGACCGAGTAATCCCGTTGATTTCATTTCTTCTTCTTCTTTCTTCCATTTGTATATTTGTTTCCCTCGGTCACCACGTTTTTGTCCTCGACTATACTTACGATGCTTAGATTGTAGGTATAGGGAGGTGACTGAGTTCTATTTTTTTGTTCTATTCACCCACTTTTACTGTGCACGAGTTATGTCCTCCTTTTTCTTTTTTATACTATGAGGATAGAGAACAAGCTATGTATAGGGGGTATGTATATATTCTATATATACTTTTGGCCAAAACTCATACACTTCTGCATTTTTCTATGTCTAAAGTTGGTGTCATGTTAAATTATTTAAAAGTAATTTATTATGTAATTGTAAAGGCCTTGTAAATAAGTAAAATATACGGCAATTTTATTTCAAACCCTTATTTAAAATTTGCATTTAAAATGTATACATAAAAGTGTAAAATACTTATTCAAAATCCTATTTATTAAAATACATAAAAATAACTTATTATTTAAAATCATTGTAATTGGAACTTGTAAAATATATTAGTTATTTAATCCAAAGTGAAATATTCATAACTTACCTTGTAAATTTTGTAAGTATTATTGTTTACAAAAATGGAAAAAAACACAACATTCAAAAAATACAATGTAAAAAAATCCATAAAATTATAGAATCTTTAAAATATATAAAAATGAGTAAAATTAAAAAAATTAGCTCAAAAATATATTGTTGCATCTGCATACATATTATTCAGAATAAGTTTCTTTTCCCAAATTAAAGACTCGGAATACTCTAAAGGATGGAGCTCGATTATGGCCTTTGTTATTCATTGCAAGGAGTCTAGTTAGGAGCTGGAATTTAGACTTCATGTCTTTGACTTAAATCTTTGTGTTCCATGAGACCTTGTTTGGAATTCAACTTAAACTTCACTAAGTAGAACTCTTGGTGTCATTCATTTACATATTCAAGATTGGACCAATTTTGGACACATGCACTTTGCACTTGGCTCAACTTGCATGGGGTTGCAAAGGGAAGTTCATTTTAATGGCGCATTATCATCCTTGTCTAGTGGCATGAATGTCTAAAGATAGGAGTTGTGGGATTCAGATGAGGGATGGTCTGTTGCAATATTTCCAAGATCCTAAAAAATGGACAGAGAAAGATGCTGTATCCATCGAGGCATAACAAGATTCATTCCGTGCAAACAATAACAATGCAAGTTATATGAAAAAGAAGCCAAACACCAAATACCAAGATGACCACATTTGTCTAAGCATCCAAAAAACCATGCACATCTTAGTGGATACTTTGCCACACTAGCTGAGCTTCGCAAGGAGATGTGACTACACTGGTTGCACTCCCTCTTCTCATTCTTCTATCTTCTTCCTTTATTCGATTGTGAACACAACAAAGCCCAAACTAATAAGGAAATACCACCCTCTTCGAGGAAAGAGCAGTTGGATGAGGAATCAATGGAAGAGTATTACTGGAGTGGTCAGTTTGTTCGCTTCTTTAAGCAGAAAGAGCTAACACAATTCACACACCATACAAATTGCATTCAAGTTTGAAAGAGTTAGCGATAGAGAAAAGTGGATCAAAGTTTGTTGTTGAGCTAAACATGAATAAAGATTTGTGGAAATTGAGGATTGTTTAAACTAAAATCCTACTCAGTCTAGGCTCCGACAAAATCCTTATTTTAAGATCGATCATGCTCTATCCTTCGTCTATTTTGACGAATTGTTTTAGGAAAACAAATTCATTCTAAATTTCTTCATTTTTCCTTATTCTTCAAATAAGTGTTTGTTATGAAACTAGCAAAGTTTATGTATTAAGGGTACGTGAATCCATAATTCATTAACATTTCTGTCGTATTTTGTTATAAAACCCATAACAAAAACATGTAAATATGCATTAATTCTCATCTTTTATAAAAACCTCATCCATGAATAAAAATACATATATATTCATTAAAAAGACATAAAGAAATAAGAAAAATAAAATCAAGAAAAGAAATGAAAGGCAAATTTTAACTATATATATTGTACGTGATGACTAATTAAATATAAAGATAGTTGTAAGACATATTTATTCAAAATAAAACCCAAAACCAAGTCAACATGACTTAATTAACAAACAATAAAGTAGGCAGGATAAGGAAGAAAAAACAAAAATAACTAACCATGTACATATTACACTAATTCCATTTATTTATTATATGTAATATACAACTTATTTTAATTAGTTCATATATGTATTTTTTCCCACCAAACTCTTATCTATTATGTTTATAAAAATGTAGAAAATAACAAAATCATAAAAAGTTATGACCTCTATATATGCCAAGAAATCATGATTACAAATTGTTAATTTCCCAACATTTGAACTTCATAACTTCTTCATACAAACTCAAATATCACTCTACTCACGCTAAAAGTTCATAAAATAAAATTTCTAATTAATGAAGTTATTTCATCGAAAATAGAATCCATTTGCAAAAAGTTGATCTTCGGACCTAATGACAAATGGGTTTTTGGGTTTTTCGTTTATTCTACACATCTTATTTAGAGTACAAATGATTATTAATTTATAATTAATATTATGGTCATGTTGTTTATTTATAAAATAAATTTAAAAATTGAAATATTTTTCTAATATTTAAGTAAATAAAAAACTCTAAAAAATAAGTCAAAATGATCTGTAGTTCATATGCTTGAATTTATTAATATCTGTTTAATTTATTAAAATATGTAAAAATTCACATGATATTTTATTATTATTATATAAATTAATAAAATATAAAAATGATGTCTTATTAAAATATTGAACTAAAATTATACACGTTAATTATAATATATATTATATTTGCATTCATTAATATTATATTTATATACCCTAAAATATATTTTTTATAAATATAAAATGTACCATAAATTAGATAATTTAATTACTTATATTTTTATACTTATTTAAAATAATGTTATTACTTATTTAATAAATAATTTATAATGTATTTATTTTCTAGAATATTGCGGGCTGACACGTGTGAGCACCACAACCCTTCTTCAAAAAACAAGTCGTTGCAGTTGTTCCAACTACCTCACTTAAACAAATTTTGCCATCTTTTCTTTCCATTCTTACGATGGCATTAACCTTCTATTCTATTCATCAAACATGCAACATACACACCCATCCATTGGATTCGATCCACCTACGTTCCATCTCTCTATTACTTCCACGAACTTCATCACTCCAAATTAACTCCTTCATGCATTAGAACAAATATAATCACGAACCTATCTTCCGATCTCAAATACCTACCTTCTCGAGTGACAAATAAAGGAGGTGTATACCCAACAGGTAAGAGTGCCTTCACCGCATTGTATTGTGGCTACACCACAATGTAGAGCTCGGGGAAGCTGACCTGTGGAGAAAGATTGGAGGATCTAACATCCTTCATTCTCAGATATTTCAACCATTTTTCTTATCAATTGTAGTGTCTGATGAGTACTCTTTAATCACCTCTTTGATTAGGATAACCATCCTTTTTGTGATTCAATATAATACCAAACATCAAGTTGACTAATATCCACTTGAAATTTCATTTGAAAAACCTCATAATTGAACCCATTTGTGCTGCAAAAGAAAACCTCAACCCATGCAGATTCTTATCGAATCAATCCTTTGGTACTCATATATAGGTGTTTCAATTCGCTTGGAGCTTTCCAATGGCAACATCTTGAGTTGCGATCATGTCTCACGTCGCTTAGATGTAGTCTAAGCAAGAACTAGAAGCATCTCATTGCCCTCGAGAACCCTAGAAGTCTATGCAACCATCTCCAACCATCCTTCCACCACATGTGAGCTCGAAGGCAAAGGTGTCCCCTTCTGGACCTGTTAGAGCACCTCTGAAGGTCGTCACATACGTTTGTCGATCACAGTCAAGGACCAAATCCAGAGTTGTCGACCCCTGATGTGGGGCAGAACAACAAGAATGCTATGCCGCATAGATTGGTGATGTGTAGAGCCAACCAAGGGTTATGATCGCACCTTCGCATCTAATCCAGATCGTACTTTAGGAAGTAGTGGAATAAATGCAAAAGGAGCCCCGCTCGCTTCAAAAAATTTACAACGTACACCTGGACTTTAGTTATTCGCATTTAGAACCTCACAACTGAGATCTCCCACAAGTAAAAAGGTATCCTCAAACAATGCGAAGATAAATTTTCGATGAGGCATCCCACATAAAATCTCAAGTCAATCAACAATTAACCCACATTTGGAATTAGCAAAACAAATAAATGTGTGGAGTTTAAATTTATTATAACTGTACGACAAATGGGTATAGGTGTAAGCATGTGTAGACTTCTAACGCAAGGAGCAAATGGTAGATTATGCATGTAAATGCAAAATATGTCCTTTTCTCTTGTAGTTTATTCTTTTTATTGTTTGTGTTTTAGTTTTATATTTTTTATGGATTTTATGTTTAATATGTTTTATTTTAATTTTATAATTTCTTTCTGTTTGGATTTTCTTATTTTTAATTATCTTTTTCTTTTTCTTTTTAACTATATAATATAGGAATCTAAAAAATTATATATCAAAAATATGGTAATATATTATAAATAAAAAAATTCTGAAATCTTCTCCCACTATAAGTAGGGTCGGCCACATGGATTCCTTCTCAAATTAATGTTGAAAGATTTGACATTTTTTTACGCTGGTTGTCGACTACCTAACGCAACATACACATTGGTGGGAATGGAGAACTGGTCATTTGGATGATAGGCACACTTCACTACCACAGTACCATTGAAATGGCTACAATATTATTATGAATACAATAAAAATATCAAAATATAAAAATTAAAATGATTTTGTTTTTTATATAAATTTCTATTGTTTTTGTGATCTTTCAATCAATATTACTAGTTTTAGGTGTTTTTTAAAGTCAAAAATATCCCAAAACAATGAATAAATAAATAGGTCGAATTGATTTTAAGTTTAAAAATAGCTAATAAATTCCAAAATTCTCCAAATCAATTAATTAATAGATAAAAAATGAAGAAAATTCAGAGATAAAAGCAAAATTTTTTAGGGACTTGTTGTGATTTTTTATATCTTTATACTCAATTTTGAAGCTTTTTACCTTTTAGTATTTTCCTTTTTTCTATTTTTATTGATTTTGGTATGGAGTTGTAAAATAGTATAATAAATAATATACTGTTTTTTGTATTTTTTCAAAAAGGTTTTAATTTTTTGCAATTTTTAAGTCAAACTAGGGCAAAATGTGTTCTTTTTTATTTTTAATAAATACGTAAGCCTAAAATGCAAATATAAAAATGTAGCATGAATGTACATCCTATCATACGTCTAATCTTTTTTTTTCATATTTTTGGATCATGGATGATATTTTTAGCAAATGAAATACTAACACAAAATTATATAAACTCACGAGGGCATATTTGGAATTAATATATAAGGTGGAGGGGAATGCGCAAATTTCCCAAAAATTAAGTTTGATGATAGTTTGATAGAATCAAAGGTACCTGGAGCTCCACATCTTCTTCGAACTTCGGAGACTCTTTGGTGGTCCTCTGACCTATCGCAAACACTTAGCCGCTATCTGGTGCCGTCGGGAGCATTTTGAGCCCCGCTACATCACTAGAGACCACCATAGAAGCTCTGGAGGTTGGATAGAAGTTAACCTTTGCATGCATTCTTCCATGTTCTACCTTTGGGCTTTCCTCTGTCAGATCATCTAGGTGTTCTAGACAATTTAGAAAGAATTTCAATCAAAAAATAAGGATTGAGGATGTTGTCCTTGATCGAGATCGTGTGTTGTGGAAAAGGATGGGTCGGAGGAAAAGGATGTGTGGGGTAGTGTTTGGACAATTATGTTCGTCTTTACATCACCATGGTTTTTTTATCTTTATTGAATAATTTATAATTAAAAAAATGCCAGAACATGTTTGCAAAATGCCCAGCTCATGTGGGACGACACATGAGCTAAGCTGAACTAGGCCCAAGCGCAAAATCAATAAATGTCTGGGTATCATTGCAATTATTTCACATTTATTTATACTACCAATTATATTTACAGGACTACTATGAAATACATCAAAAATGTGGGTAAAGATATGCAAATTACACTCCAAAGGCATACGATCGTGTGGCTGAAATATCCTTCACTTGCGACATGTCAGATTCTCGTTGCACGATTCCCCTTCATTGGTTGATGGCCACAATTAGACCGTGGATCACATCTAACAGTAAAATTGGGCCTTGATCTCATAGCGGACTTCAAAACTGGAGCTCCTCCTTGATCTTATGGCCACTACATCGCTCGAAGAACATGGAAGTATATCCTCATCTTTTTAGCTTCTACTCCTAGATTCATCCTCGCCCTAAACTTCATCTCAATGCAGCAATAGTGAACATGCTCTAAGTGTCATCCGCAATAGATGATGCCTTCGGAATGGGCCTGATCCCGGTGGTGGCACATATGGAGCTCAATGAAGCACAAGGGAAGTTGGAGTTGTTCATTAAATTGCTCGGTCCTCAAATGGGTTCTTCAAGGCATGTAGATGGTTAGAATATGGAAACACATAGGGGAGGATCCCTGGTTTTTATTGGCAGTAATTTAAAGTGAAATGCTCAAAATCTCTAAATCTAAGTTAAACCTACTCATTAAAACACAAACTAAATGCACGAAAGGTTGTCTATGATCTAAAGGTACCTTAAAATGATAGAAAGTTCATCTCATACTTGGGTTTGTCTCCAAGGAGTAGTGGTGGCCGAAGTGTCACCTTGGGTACATCTCTCCTCCTTCTTTAGTCACTCTAGAACCTCAGGGGAACACTAACTGTCAACTAGTGATACTCTTGACCGAGGGTGGAGAGCTTTAGTGATTATAAAAGGAACCAAAGAATAAAAAATGGAAGAAGAGAGCTCATGTACAAGAAGGTGGATAAGAGTGTCCGTCGGGACGTGGCGTGAAAAGGAGTGAGTGAATGATGAAGATCGAGCATTAACGTAAATCCTGGACGATTGAGTATCATAAGTTGTGAAGGGCTCGGGGGTGAAGAACATATGGTGGAAGTGGAAAAAAGGGACTAAAAGGTCGGACTTGACACCTCTGACAAGTCAGAGGTTCTGAGGAGGCAGTTGACCGAGGTCAACCAAAGGAGCTTTCTGGTTGGTCCATGTGCACTAACTATAAATTTCCAAGGAATGAATGTTTTGCTAAATGAATAATAAATAATAAATGATTTTATTCGATTTTGATTATAAAATAAAATTGTTTCTTTTTTACGTAGGATGTTATTGTGAATTTTATTTATTTTTTCAAGTTATTTTATTGTAGGTTATTATTTACAAGTATACTTATTGGTATATTTACCTATATATAGCTTATTTTATTTCTATATTTATTTTTATTTTCATTATCTTATTTACTTATTTCATATATTTTTATTGATATAATACATATACTTAGATAAATATGCAAATTTATTATATAGATATACGTATAGTATATTCATCTATGTATTTTTATGTCTATTTTATTTTACTTTATTTTAACAGTTTTATTTTATTTTTTAATATAATATAAATAATAATTACAAGGTTATAAAAATATAAATAAAAAATAAAGAATACAAGAATAATTTTCCTTTTTGTTTAAATATAATATACTGTATAATAGGGGTTCGAAGCCTAACTTTTACATCTTAAATCCAAATTTAGTGAAACATCCTTCATTTAATAGTTAATTGAAAATTATGTGCAACTAAAGGTGATTTTGATAATTCTGAGTTCATATGGAGAAGATATGGGTCTGGGAAGTTTGGGTTTTGACGTTTTATTCTGAGTATAAAAAGTACATTGTGTATTATTTTTGTGTGAAATCAATATTAAAATTTTCTATGTACTTTTATATACTACTTTATGTACAAATTTCATTTATTTGAATTATAAATAATAAAGAATAAAATGGTTCCCAAAATGAGTTATTAATGAATAATGTAATATTATTTTTATTGTGTTTTTGTCCCTTCTCTCCTACTTTATTCCTTGTTGACAAAATAAATTATTGACTTGGTTTCGGGGTTTAGAGTCATAAAAAACCTTTGGTCTTTTATTATTTTTCTTTTTTTCCTTTAGTCCTTGATTTTGGTATTAAATATAATGTTTTATACATAATAATAGAATAAATAATGAATGTTATTTCGTACAAATTAATGCTATTTACATGCATTTCGCTTTGGTTTTCAAGGCCAAAAAAATAGAACAAAGGTAATGAAATGGGGATACATCACCCCTTGTACTTGCGTTTGCTAGTCCCTAGCAAAAACTTATGCTACAAGTGAAGAACATAAAAATAAAGAAAATAAAAAGAGAGAACTTGGATTGATTTTAACTCTTGAACTTGTCCGTAGAAAATCAAAGTTTGGAGCTTAAGTCGGTCCTTTGGATTTTTGGTGTTGTCGATACCTTATTGGGAAATAGATTTGAAATGCGATAGCCTTTGAGAATCATGAAACTCTGTTGATGTCTCCTCAATTTCCATGTCAGAACAAATGAACTCATATGCAAACCTTAATGAAAATGAATCTATCTTGGACAGTGTGTGTAATATGTAGCTCTCCTCAGCTGAAGCGGTAAAAGTTAGTCTTCTCTTACATGGTGACCCGAAATCCTCAATCCAACAAATCTATCCTCGAAATACAGGGTATTCCCTTCTATGTTCAACTAGAAGAAATCTCAAGAAGAGGAGGTGGAGAGAAGAATGGATGTTAGCCAGTTTCTCTACCTATCCTAAGATGCTTTACTAATGTAGCCATGTCCTTTAGCTGCAGGCTCGTATACACATGACTTTGAAGCTCAAGCTTTCTTATTGGTTATACAAATATATACATACATCCGCAGGCATTTTATGTTCAATCAAGCCAGTCCAATTTTTTGGATTTTGTTTTTTCATTTTTTTGAATACTATATACATTAACATATACATAAGTGTTTTTTTCTTTTGAATTAATAGACTACCCTCTTTTGAAGATTTATTGCAACCCACGGCATTGACCTCATGGTTACTAGATCAGGTTGGGGTACATTGTCCACAATGTGTGACTTCTGATGTTTCTAATGGTATGTGTCTCGTGCTGGCAAATCCAACCCTCTACCACTTAAATTGAGAGGAGGAAAATGTAAGAAGCATGTGTGCATGTAAGCTCATTTTCAACAAGAGTCGTGCATGTTCTCTGAAATATTCTACTTAGGCAGTCAAGGTGACACTGAACCTAGTCTCATGGTCTCAAATAATTAAGTCTAACAGACTTGAAGTATCTCAATTCCATTTCCTAAAAGCTTCCTATGATTAAGTAGATTTAAGGTCCATCAAAGATCCAATCATTGAATTTTACTTAGACTTGTTCAATTATCATATTCAATCTGAAAAATTCAAATGCCATGCACAATGCAAGAAATCAATTTTGTGATGAATATTTCTAGTTCTGGGTTTTTTCATGCATTTTCGATAAAGTTTTTGGAATTTTTTATGGAATTTTTGAAAAAGGTGTTTAAATATGTTTTTTGGATTTTTCAAAACATTTATTTTGGAAAAAGAAACAGGTACAAATATTTACGTGGGTGTGCATCAACTATTTACAAGAATTGAGGTTGGAAGGATTTACACAAGTGATATAATAATTGTTTTCGTAGATTGATATATATATATATATACAGTTAGAGGAAAATATTTAGTTATCTTGATGATGTATATATTCCTCAAACTTATTTGAAAATAATTTTGCAAACAATTTTAAAGACTATAGTTCAAAACCTTTTTTGCAAATAATTTTTACAAACACATGAAAATCATTTTTGCAATGATTTTTCGATCAATATATATATATATATAGCTTTTTTGAATATTTTTGCAACCATTTTCAAAACTATTTTCAAATAGGTTGTCAAAACAAATTTATTTTACACAAAGAAAATAAATCTTACAAACAAAAAAATTTACAAAGATTGAGAATGTTTTATATTTTTTAAAACAAATTTAAAAAGATTTATGAAATAAATTTCCACACTATTTTCAAACATTTCGTAAATCATTTTTACTAGATTTGTTAATCATTGTATGAAAAAAATGAGGAATAATATACATCTATTTATTAATTTATTTAATGAATTGTATCAGTATATCTTTAGCAATATTTATTATAAAAATACGAAAGTATGAGTTATGGCTAAAGTATATACATAGTATATATGACCCCTTACACTTAGCATGAGCCATGTCCTCATAGATCATACAGAGAAAGAGAAGACATAACTTGTACTGAGTATAGAAAAGCATACACTAAATTGACAGAAGTATAAAAATGAAAGAATAAGAGGAATGGGAAGTTGATCGCCCCCCCTATACCTAGGGGCAAATAATCCTACGTATATCAGGTTGTATCTACATGCATGGAGGGTAGAGGGTGCAAATAAACAAATCACAACTCATTCTGTCTCCCCCATACTTAGGGTGAGATATCCCATAGTATAGACAAAAATATGAACAAGAGAGGAGATAGTGGAGGGGATCAATAAAAGAATCGATAAATAGATAAAATACACATTGGTTGAATATGGACATCACTCCCACTATACTTAAGGTAAAGGAGACCTAAGGATATGAAACAACAAGAGTAATGAAACATAATGAAGAAAGAAGAACATAATATGCGCACCCCTATACTTAGGACAAAGTACTTCTTATGTATATACACTGACATGGCAAATGATCTCGGGTACACCTAGCAATTAGGAGAAAGAAGGAATAAAATGACAAAACATACACACACACACATACACACACACACACACATATATAAGTAGTGAAGAATAGTGAAGTGCGATATGATATTAGACAGTTGAATACCATACTTTTGTCATCACCTCCTTGTGAACTAACATAGAATCTAGTAGAGGGAAGCAGAACATCGGTTCACATGAAAAGAGTGAGAGTTCCATGCTGATATATTTATACACCGAGGAGGAAGGATCAAGGAAGAGTCCTTCACGAAAATCATAATATCAATAAGATACAAAAAGTGACGAACATAATACTCTATATACAACTCGATATCTGGTGGACGCACGGTCAAAAGATTCACAACACACCAAATATCATCGGATATAACTCAACCTTGAGAGGGTCGTCAAGGATAGTAGTCTCAAAGGAGTCAACTCTATCCTATGGATCAATAGAAGCAATCTCGATAGGTGATATATAAGCTACCCAGCAGATGAGACTGAAAGATCTCGAAGATGTCACAATCTCCCGCAGATTACCCCTGGAGAGTATTGTGAACTAGGGGTGAGGTAATCAAAAGAATGTGACTCATCCTCGCAAGGGCTGACAAGGAGATAAGACTCGATGGAGTCCATACAACTTGGATAAGCGGTGTCATGCTCCTGTAGATAAGGCACACAATCAGATAGTGATATCGACAACTCATATATTATGACTCAGTTTCTTGCCCCGTTAATATGGACACACAAGGAGAGAGTGAAATTGATCGTAAAGAAAATGTTGCATTCTTTCCCAGATATTCAAGGAGTAATGGAAACTGATATAGTGAACTTAGGGAAATGTTGGCATCAAGTCTAAGGTCCTCTAAAAGAATCAATTAATATCCAGTAGGAGTCCATAAAGCTGTGGAAAGCATAAGAGATCATTAGGGTAATTGCGATGCAGTGCCTCAAATCAACCAAATCAGCTAAGATTGATCAACAAGTTAGACAAAGATTCTCTAAATATTAAATGGGGAAAGGAAAGTCAGGAGATGGAGAATGGATCAGTCAAGGATATGAGTGAAATCATGTGGGTTCCAAGCATTATCACTTTGAAGGACAAAAAGAGATCGTACATCAAGTGTATGAATGAAGATGGGTAGATCCAGCTAGAAGTTGCATTGTAAAATAATCAGAAATGGACCACATCCTCAATCTGTTATGCATACACAAATACTCAATAAAGAATCATACATGTAATCATGCCAAAATCTTAGTCCTCAAAAATATCTATGCACGTGTAAAATTTAGATCTACCAAAGATAGCACACCAATTTCAGCATCCTCAAATATGCCTAGCTTCCTCAAATAATTGCTTCAATCAAGGCCTCAATGCGTGCCTCATCTAATAGCACAACATTCCCAGGTGAAAGAAGGGATGACCTGAAGGGAATGAGAATGGTGGACAAAAATGGTCAAACGAAGTCAAAATTGTGGTCCAAGATGAGAGTCTTCTTGAATTAGACTAGAGACAAGGTGATATGGGCAAGGAGATAACCGTAAAATCCGACTACCAAAAATGAAAATCATCACTCGATATCATAACTCAATAAATAACACAATTATATAGAAATAGAAAGGGAGATTGACTCAATAATATGAACTAAAATATTCATGGATCTACAAACTCAAAGAATGATGAACGTGAATGGACCTAAAATCACAATCAATGTAAAAAGCAACCTCTATGTTCACCAACTCAACACTATGAAGACCGAAGATGGTGGTCATTTATCAATTCCAATTTACCATTAGGTGAGCTTCAAAACAATTATACAAGCACATAGGTAGGCCTAGGATTGGGACACTAATCCTTAGTGTGTCTCCGTCACGTATACAGTGCAGAATGCAATGAGCGATTTTCTCTTTCCAAAACAATGTATCCATTACGTTTAGTTTAAAAATCAGGTAGAGTTACAAGTCCCAATTTTAATTTTTGATAGTCACTTTTTTGGGTATTTTCAATGCAATCGCCTAACAAGTTTCTAAGTCTAACATCATTTGTGATCAAAAGTAGAGAGAGAATGTCGGGAAAGCAATGTAAGGCGAGAATCGATGACGAATGCATAGTCAAAAGACATACAGTGCTTCCCAGCTCTCTCCATGCGGGATGGATAACAGAATTGATAGCTATCCTATGTGAAATGCAAGCCAAGGAAATCACATTAAAATAGTACTTGCTATTAATGTGAATCACCAGATTCTAATTATATAGACATTAATACTAATGTCTAGTCTTGGAGACTCTTTGGTGACTGTAACAAGAAGTCATGCAATCATTGTGTGGAGCCTCTCGTGGCTCTTGGTTTCAAGTCTAAATAATAAACAATCATATTTGACTAAGTTCAAGCATGAATCTAAAGGTATATGCTAATATAATTATTGCTAGGCTCATAATTTATCGTCAAGCAAATCATAACTAAGACTTAATCACACAAAACAAATTAAAACAATTAGAAAAAAGAAAAAAACGATGAAAACATGACAAAAATTGACAAGGCCCACAAGTAAACAATCACTCGAGCAATGGACCTCACAAAGTAGCATTGTTCGGGAGAGTCCAAATTATTACAATTTTATGTCTTTCTCTCACTTTTCTTAAAAATTGAAATAAAGTAAAGAGTCTATCTTCAAAAATTCCTCCATGTCTTCATTTTATGCACTCTCCTGTTAGCTAAGTTAGAAAGTCGGCACTGCCGTGCTTGGGTGCACAAGGCCTCCTTAGAAGTCCTCCCTTGTGTAGTGATCCCTCACAACAAAGTCAAACAAGGAAGAGTGTTAGATAGTTTAAAAATAATATGAAATAGAATGAATCATATATAAATGAAAAATCTAGAAAGTAAGAAGAAACAATCTATGTGGTGTTGCTCCTCGAAAATGACACTATTTGATAACTAAGATCTCACGTTGTTCAGAAGTATCCTCACAATTTATGAAGTCAAATTGTCGCTGAGGCGACCTGCACGAAATATCGAACCAATCAACAATTAACCCACAAATGAATTCTAATGCAAATAAACTTGTGGAGTTAAACTTCATTATAACACTACAACAAATGTGTATAGATATAAGCATGTATAGAGATCGAACACATGCAGCAAGGGTTTTGATTCTATATTTTTTATCGATTCTAATTTTAATTTTTTTGTTTATTTTTCAACAAATTTGACTAATTTTTAGGTATTTTTAAATATAAAAATATCATAAAACATGGAATAAATAAAATACTCGAATTGACTTGAAGGTAAAAAATAGCAAATAAAGTCCAAAATTCTTCAAATTGATTTTAATATATCGATAATAATATAGGAAATTCAGACAAAAATAATTATTTTTGTATTTTTTGGTGATTCTTTTAAAATTTTATATTGGGTTTTGGAGGCTTTTTTAAGGTTTTTCATTTCTTATCTTTAGTGATTTTATTCTGGAGTTGTAAAATATTATTATTGACAAAAGATATTTTTTTGAAAATTTCCAACATGGTTTTATATTTTTTTGGAATTTATAAGGGAAATTGGAGCTAAATGTTCTCTTATTAGTTTTTAATAAATAGCTAAAATTTCTAAATTCCATATTAAAAAAAGTAGCACGAATATACATGCTAGCAGACATCTGATCATATTTTGTCACAATTTTTGAAGTATAGGTGCTACTTTTAAAACTTTCTTTGGAAAATTTCACAATCAATCATGTATTTTTATGTTTTTTTAGTCATTAGTCTTTTAAATAAAAATAATTACATTCATGCCCCCTCGGACTAGATAAGTATTTTATTTATTAATTACTTGATTAGATAACCTTCATTAAAATATTCACAATAAATTCCCTAATTTTCAGGTTATATCTTTTATTAAAATTAATTTTTATTTTATATTTTTAGCAATTTTCTCATTTTTAATAAATCAAAAATTCTAAAAATCCTTGATGTTTTCATTAAAAAATCAAGAAAAAATAATATATGTATATATATATATATATAAATTTCTAAAATATCTTCTTTCTTTTCTATTAGTTTATTTTCTAATAAATTTTCATTCATTATCATTTCATAAAAACCCCAAAAAATAAGAAAACAATAAAATTGGAAAATTTCATTTAAACATTTGAAAATTGAAAAAAAAATGCAAAAAATGCTTTTTGGAAAATCTGAAAAATAACCTTTCTCATTGAGCGTGTTTCCATAATTTTTAATTTCATTTTCTATTTTTAAAATCAAAAAATATTCATATTATTTTTTATTTGCATTATTCCCTATTTAGATTTATTTGAATACCCTAAAAAAATCTAAAAATACTATAAAAATAACAAAAAACATTTTAATTATTTCTATATAAAATCAATTTAATATGTCTATTTTTGCTGCACTTTAAAATTTGATGCTTCTTTCTCTATATCTTTTATTTGTTTTTATTTTATTTTATATTCAAAAAACATTTGCAAACCTTTAAAAATCTATAAAAATCACAAAAGTAGGAAACATAAAAAATAGAAATATAAAAAATCTTAAAAATTAGAAAAGACAAAAATTTAAAAAAAAACCATGAGTAGTCTGCATAGAATTTCCTCTTTTTAATTATTTTTCTTTGAATTAGTAACCCTTGGGATTTTGTAGCCTCCCTAAGTTCGATCATATACACTAACATTTAAATTAAATAGCAAAATTCTCTTTCTGGAATTTCTTTATTTTATTTTTTCTTGAGAAATTAATAAAAACTTTGATGATGAATTTTAAGGGTTGCAAAGACATTGCGTTAAATTTCTTAATTAAAACCCAGAATTTCCCTTTTGAACAAGGTCTTCTCCAAAATAATAGAGATTTAGAGGTGTTAGATAAATTAGGTTAAAGAGCTAACTTAATGAGATCAAGATAACCATGACCTTTTTCATATACTGTCACATATAAGCACACATCCTCTGACTAGTGACAGATGTGTTACTATATGTTTCAGTATGTATATTTGGCATATCAATCAGTTGACGATATAATCAAGGTCTATACACCAGCCAACTGTTGTGCATACATGGGCATATGAGTAAAAGCATCATATATGTTCACTACATAACCAAAACACATGAGCTTACTCATGATATATTGGGATCAGATTCTATGCACAATCATCTCGCTTTGGAAGATTGAGTTAATTTGAAGGTATGATATTTTCTTTTGGAATGTATATGATCGATTACTAGGTATGACATATGCTTTTGGAAAGTATGTAATTGATATGAACTTCCAATGATAAAAAAATGAAATACAAGCACAAAAATATATGAACTAGCTAGGACATATTTGAAAATACCATATACAGCAAGAGCGAATGTGCAAATTTCCCAAAAATATACAAATGTTACTTAAACTTTTGTGACTAATTTACAATTAACAAAACCGACCAGGACATATGTGCAAAATTTTCAACTCATGTTGGACGACATGTAAGGTGAGCTAGATTGGACCCAAAGGCAAAATCAATAAATGTCAATGGTCTCATTGCAATCGTTACATATTTATTTATACTACCAATTTTATTTATAGGATTAATACAAAATGCATAAAAAATGTGGGAAAGATATGCAAATTAGCCCCAAAGGCGTGTGATCGTGTCGTTGTACATCCTTCATTTGCCACATATAAGATTCTCACAACATGCTGCCCATCATTTGTCGATGGTCACAATTAGATCTTGGATCACATTTTACAGTTAAACTGGGACTTGATCTAATGGCTGATGTTGAAACCAGTGCTCCTCTACAATCCTACAACTGTTTCTTCACTCAAAGAACCGGGAAGAATGTGTCTCCAAGATTCAACTCCTCAATTATTCCTCTCCCGAGCCTTCTTCTAGACGAAGCAATGGTAACCACACTCAGGGGTGTCATCTGCAATCGATGATGCCTTCAGAATGGGCCAAATCCTGATGATGGTGGATCTAGATCTCAATGTAGCACAAAGGTTGCTGCAGTGGTTCGTCAAATCATTTAGCCCTTAGACAAGCTCTTTAAGGCCCACAGATGGTTTGAAAAACATGGCAAAGCAGAGGGTAGGTAACTATCTTTTATTGCGACTAATGGGAGTGAAATGGTTGGATAATAGAGGTCGAAGCTCTAGAGCTCATGCGAAGGTAATCTCTAAAACTAAATTAAATCTACTATTTAAAACACAAACTATGTCCATGAAAGAAAGACTAATATCTAAAGCTAGTTAAATATGATATAAAGTGCAACTCATATTGGGGTTTGACATTGGGGAGCAGAGGTGGATGGAGCGCTACCTTGGGTGCACCTCTCCTCCTTAAGCCACTCTAGATCCTCAAGGGTACACCATCTGTCACTTGGTGATACTCTTGTCCGAGGGTGAAGAGCTTAAGGGATTGGACAATAGACCAAAGAATTCAAAATGGAGGAGGAGATCTTATGTACAAGAAAGTGGACAGGGGTGTTCGATGGGAATTAGCATGAAAACGAGCAAGGGAATGATGAAGATCGAGCGTTGGCAGGAAGCTTGGAAGATCGAGGATCATAAATTGTCAAGTGCTGAGGGTGAAATACATCTGGTGGAAGAAAAAAAGGGGAAGAAAAGGTCCGACTCAACACCTCTAACAAGTCAAAGGTTATGGGGAGGCAATTGATCGAGGTCAAACAAAGGATCTTTCTGGTTGGTCCACGTAGACCTACAAGAAAATTCCAACAAAAGAGTGATTTGTTAAATGAACAAAAATATTAAACAATATTATTAAATTATATTTATAAAATAAAAATTGTTTTTATGTTATGTAGTATTTTATTAGGAATTTTATTTTTTTCGAGTTATTTTATTATAGGTTATTATTTACAAGTATACTTATAGGTAAATTTACCCTTCTATAGTTTATTTTATTTTTATTTATATTTTATATTTTATCATTTCATATACTTATATTATATAGTTATAAATTATTGAAATATACGTAAGTATATTTTTATTTTATTTTTCAGATATAAGATAAACACTTAAATAAATATGCATACTTATTATGCGGTAAAAGTATAGTATATTTATATATGTATTTTTATGTCTATTTTATTTTAATGTATTTCTATAGTTTTATTTTATTTTATTTAATATAATGTAAATAATATTTGAAATGTTATAAAACTTTAAATAAATTATAAAGAATAAAGATTTGAAGAATAATTTTCTCTTTTTATTTATATACAATGTAATGTACAATAGGGGTCCAAAACCTAACACTTGCATCTTAACTCTAAATTAAGTGAAATCCCATCAATAAATAGATAATAAAAAGTTATATAAAATTAAAGTTATTTTGATATATTTTGAATTCGTATGGAGAATATATGAGTTTGGGAAGTTTGGATTTATTTATTAAGAGTATAAAAAGTACATTGTGTATTATTTTTGTGTGAAATCAATTTTGTATTTTTATATGTACTTTTATCTACAAATTTTACATACAAAATTTCATTATTTGACGTATAAATAATAAAGTATAAAATGGTTCCCAAAAATGAATTATTAGTGAATAAAAGAATAGAATTTTATTGTAATTTTGGCACCTATACCCCCATACTTTATTCCTTACTGACCAAAACAATTCTTAACTTGATCTCAGGGATTAGGGTCATAAAATACCTTTGATATTTTATTCTTTTTCTTTTCTTTTCTGTATTCTACAATTTGTGCATTAAATACAACATATTATATACAATAAATAGAATAAATTGAATGTTATTTTATACAAATTAATGTTATTTACATGCATTTAGCTAGGATTTTTAAGGCCAAAATAATCAAATAAAGATGATGAAATGGATAATCACCAGGTTCTCTTACGAGGAGCTAGGTGCTAAATAACTTTTTTTCATCCATTAGGTCCCTAACGAGGGACCAACTTGTAGATAACTTTTATATTTCTTTTGCGCTTGAAACCCTATACTAGATGATCCGCATACATCAATATGAATGAGAACTTGAGTACATATGCAACTTACACAATTCCAAGAGCAGGGTGGATCAGACATTTTACTTTGAATCTCTTTTCACAAGTATGTAAGTTTTGATCCTCCAGACAATCTAAAGTTCAATATCTTACTAGTCTATTGATCTTATCAATAGACATATGTCAAATTCTTGATGCTATATCATTGTCAAATTATCTTTATCCTCATTTTGATCCTATAAGGTTTAATTTTTGAGTATTTATAAATTTTAAAGAACCATTCATTTATTTTCTAATTTAGTTGAGTCCATTAGAAGTTAGATTACTATGTGAAATATATCGATCATAACTTTTTATGATAGGTCTATTCTAGAATGCATGTTTTTTCCAACACTTAGAAATAAACAATGATTCTAATATCCATGTCATAGGGACATTCTCTGACTATGGGCTCTCCTACTGAAAATATGTAGTCTATCTGTCCAATGGAGATTGTTGCAACAATTGCATCATCATTCATGTGGAAGACTATTAAACCTTAAGATCAAATTTTCTTGTCTTCTAAGGCGTATGCAACCAACTACAAGTGTTATTAGAAGAATGAGATACAATTATGACTTAGATCTTATCTAATAAGCATTGCAATTTCAATGATTATATGTAGGTGTATGAACATGTCGATGCACTATTTGATTCATTCTCTAAGGATCCTACATAGTCTAGATAGTCATACCATCAATATATCAGTTTGTTGTAGTATTGGTATTCATCCAACTCTTTGGCTATCATATGTGTAGAATTACAGAAGAACAATCAACTATTTAATTTTCCTTCTCACATTGGTCAGACCCATGCTTCCATTGTGCTTCCATTATATATAAAAAACATTGCTTAAGACAAATAATCTCTTATCTTGAACTCAAGAGATATCAATATCAGAGTATTTCAACATTTCAATGTACTTCATTCAGATCATACAATATGAATATTATGAAGCTTCGTTAAAGACTAGAGTTTCGATGGTGGAATGATGACACTCATCATATCTATGTCCATCTTAATTCTTATAGACTTGGGTTCATGCTGGTACTCAAATATTTTTGAGTACATCATCTCTTATCGAGCCACCATTATGCATAATGTAGTGAATCATGTCATTCACGATTAAAATGTTGAGAGCATATATGTATGCCAAAACATCTTCTTAGGTTTTATAAGGATTTTCAATAATCATGACCTTCATCGACAATATACTTCTAAAGCACATTTGATGAGAGATCAAGACTATAGATACAAACAGAACCACCATTGTTGTCCTATTGTCTATTTAATTGTCATTCCTCATTGTTATGAGGAAACTTGCATATTGAAACCACATACATTATGTGTCCAATTGCAATTACAATATCTTGATATTGGATCCAATCCATGATGTTACATATTGGTTATTCTTGCGTATAGTTTTGAGTGGGTTTAATGTAGGTTATATGAAATAAGATAATTTGCATAAAAACATATTTTACTTTGATTAATAATTTTATATCAAAGTTTTCTTGTCAATCCAACTCTGAACGTTTATTCCCTTATTTACTTTCAATTTAAGAGACATATATACCATCATTTCTCAAGCGAGATATGGGATATCTTTCTTACATTTGTTACATCCCAATAATATGAGAAACTGCAACTCAAATAAAAAGAAGTGAGAACTCATTTCTCCTTGCAAGTACAACTTGCATTTCCCAATTCGATCTTTAACACCCAAGCCCACCACCCGAATGTGATGTTGACCCGTTGTTAATTTAATCAATCGTTAGTAGGAACAGTACTCGCTATGCATAATCCAATATCGCCCTTATAATTTGAGGAAATGATAAGTGTCACTACACATATAGACTAACTCTTTTGAGAAGAAAAGAACCTGATCCCTCTGCACTTGTATGTAGGAGCTATTACTTCGGGTAGGTACTCCAGCATACAGTCCATGGAGATGGAACCCTTTTCCTTGATAGGAGATCATGGATGTCGTTTATATAATCCTCCATATACCATTAAATTTTAATCAAAATGTTATGAATCATATTCGCATAATTAATTTTTCTAGGGGAACTGACCTCTATTCATAATAGAGTGTTCTTTAATTGAATCTAATTAATATAATAATATTAAATCAATTATCAATCAGATGCAAGCACTAAACAATTAGGGGTTTCTTGATATTACCATATAGTATTAGCACTCACAAGTACATATTATTTTGTATTTTAATAAGTAGAGTACAACTTGACTTACTCATATTATTTTTTCCTCAAAAATGGATCCAACCAGTACACTCGAGTTATGTTGGGAGGAAGCATTTTCTTGACATGAAAGGCACTAATTAAAAAACCAATCCAACATACCCAAACTAGACACCTTCACCACTGTCATTGTGAACAACACAAAATAATTCCAATGTACTTGCAGTTTTATTGATCAACTTTGATGAACGACATTATATTATATATAGTAATCACTAAGAGATTTAAGCATCTTTAAAAAAATTCTAAGGATCCTAAAATTATATTCATATGAAGCAAACATGTTCAGGGTTTTGCATGTCAAAGTTATCCTACAACTATTGTTTGATAAACTACAGTTTTGTCAAGAAACATACATTCAATGTAGATTGGCGTTTAATCAATTATCTCAATAAATATTAAGGACCAATTTATCATGGAAAATTTCAAATTTCCTTGATTTACATTTAATGATAAATACATTAAGTAAGAAGACTTGATGATATAATCATCATCCGACCCATCATCACTAAATAAGGAATATATAGAGAAACGGAATGGGAATCACGTGAAATAAATTCGAGTGGTTTGCCGGTTTGATTGTCTTATTAATAAAAGTGTATACTTCATATTTCATGATGGGAAAATAGTAAAAAGATCAATCTTCTCACAAATTCGTGAATACAAGAAAAATAATTTTATTTCGGGCACTTTTGCTGCCAACACATTCTGCTTTTATTGAGAAATTTTTTGGACATTCTTAATATATTTTATTATTCAAAAAAATGAACAAACAATATACAAACATTGGCTTTCATCTTCACGAAAAATAATTCGAAACATTCATCTAATGCATAAACAATGAGTCCTCATGCATTCGATATACAAAATCTCGTTTACATAGGGTACCGGATCATATACAATACATTTAAGAAGGATATGATACAACATGAATACTAGGGTTCACGACTTAGTGCACAGAAGCATGTAGATCACATCATATGGGATCACAATTCACGTGCACACCAATTTAATGGTTGAGATTGATTTGTGCTTCCAATTAATGTCCATGATTGTGTTGGAAAAATTTGCAGCAACAAATTATTGTATTTTAAAATAATTAAATATGTATTGAAAATAAATATAATTCAATTTAAATCGAATAAACACAATTGAAGGAAATTGGATGTAGAGAATACCTCATTCTTTACATAGAGTGGACTGTCATGACTAGACATATAAAGTGTGGTCATCCACCCACTGTGTTATGAAGTTGCACTACTCATTCCATAAACATGTGATCTCATACTCACATTGTGTACTACATATAAAACATATTTTATTGAATAATTATTCACCAAAATAATTCCAAATTATTTTTTGATAATGTCAATCAAGTCATTGACAAATTTTCAATCAAATCCACACATCCAATATAAATGTAAGGGGTGTTGGCCAACTTCTATACACAGTCTAAGTGTAAGGGGGTTGGCCAACTTCTATTGTTTTTCTTTTTCTTTTTCACTCTCTTAGGCTTAGCTCGAGCTATGTCTTCTCTACTCTTCTTGTGCTCTGAGGACACAACACTCGCTAAGTATGGGGGTCTGTATATATACTATGTATATATTTTACCCATAGCTCGTACTTTCTGGTAAGTCTATATGTAATTACGGGATGGGTAACTAACTTAAAAAATGTTAAAAAAACATAAAAATGAGTTTTGCAACTAACACTAACTGTGTCCAACAAAACATTCTTTGAAAAAATGGCTACTTAATCATTTTTGCATTAAAAAAGGGAAAAAATTGCATTAAAAAATATATCTCAGAAAAAGAGAGAGAGAAATAAGTCACAAAATTCAAAAAATGTGTTTACATTTCACGCGTATTCACATCTCCAACATTTCATGCATATGTGAAAAGCCCTTGGGTTCTAAATCGATTTATGAGAAGAAACAGAGAGTGGTCTGGACTTGACCTTAATAAACCTAACTTTCACAGGAACTTCACCGAGAAATAGGATTTTAGAAGCTTTAGTTCTTTGACTTAATTCTTCGAGTTCCTCATGACAATGTCCAACATTAGACTTTTACTGTCTGACCTATTTTCTTCATTATGGTATGACTCTGGAATAAGGAATTAATTTGTGCGATCGCATTATGCACTTAGCTCAACTGAGACATGGTGTTGGAAGACTGTGTGAGTTTATTTTCTGGTAGTGTGGATATCTAAAGACTGGAGTATGGGTTGAAATAAAGCTTTGGAAAAGGTATGGACGATTGGGCACAATTTTTTCTAAGACCCCAAAAAATGTACGAAAAAAAGATTCCATATCCGTAGGGGCACAACAAGATCCATGCAAGAGCAACCAAAATTCCAAAAAAAGAAAACAAGCCTACTACCAAATATATTTTGACCAAAAGGTGCAAGCTTCAAGTCATCATGCAGATCTTGGTGGAGACTCGGCTACACTGGCCAGCTTCACAAAGATAGGTGACTACACTTGTCACCCTCCAATTCTTTTCCTCCTCTTCTAATTTCTCCCCCTTCTCTATTGTGAACACAACGCGACAGACCTTAGAAGGAAATAACTGACTTCCCGAGGATGAGTTATTGAGAGGAGCTTTTCATGGTAGCTTGACATTCTGGATAGGACGAGCTAAAACCTTTCACACACATGAGTCAATTGTTCAATGTTTATGGGGTATGCTTTGGGAGGAGTATTGATCTAAGATGACTTCTGAGCCGAAACTGTGACAATGATCTGTAGAACTTGGGGGCTGTTGTTTTTAAAACCCTAAGTCTCACAGAAGTTCTGCCAAACTAATAATCAAAAGGTCGGGTCTAGTTCCATTTTAACCTTCAGCTCAGTGTCTTGGTATAGAACCCAATCTCATTTCACCTCATTGCATTTCTATGCGTGCTCAGGGACGAGCAAG
The DNA here is from genome assembly GCA_037367405.1 of Ottelia alismoides. NCBI lineage: Eukaryota > Viridiplantae > Streptophyta > Magnoliopsida > Alismatales > Hydrocharitaceae > Ottelia > Ottelia alismoides. The sequence continues at coordinate 8,575 of JAZKJV010010216.1, read as the reverse complement.
GTTTAAGTACAAAGGGATGATGAATCTCATATTCATCACTCTAAAAATGATTGATTAAACTCAAATCCCTTAAAATATCTGCACTCTATCCATTATTCTACATAATTATCATTCATGATTATATCAATAATAATTGCATTTTATTACTTATTATTGCATAAAATTAGGAGTCAAAAATCTCAGTCTAATTGATTTGTGAAATAGACTAACTTCCTTACATTTAACTAAATCATGTTAACTCCAAATGACCTCAAACCATTCCATTGAGTACATATTACTAATAATACTAAATGAAAAATCCAAAAAAATCACAAACACAAATAAGTGGACCAGAAATTCAAAACCTAATTCCCAAGATTTCTGAACTAAAACCTCGATATTCCTTATCCAGTGTCCGATTTGATCATACTCACATTTGAACTAATGTATATTCAATTACCTTCAAAACAAGACCAAGTTCAAGTGAATCAGAGACAATATGTGAAAGTTGGGTTTTGGGCCTCTTTTCTACATTATGTAATTTACCTGATTTTGACCTATTATTTTATGTACATAATAAACTCATTTATTTATTTTATTTTCATTTATTTTCTTTTATAAAAGTTTATGAATATGCACAAAATACAAATTCAAAATGAGATGAAATCAAAGAAACCAACTAAGTACGAGTCTTCACTAACAGTCTATACAAAAGTTATACTTTTTTATTTTATTTTATTTCTTTATTTCATTAATTAATATAAAAATAAAAAAATATATTAATATATAAATTTTATCTTTGATTTTTTCATATTTTTTCGGATTTTTTATCTGATTTAAAAACAACATCAAAATTAAAAAACCCAAAAATCAAGGTATCCGTACATTGGAAACCTCCAAAATATTACTTTATACAAATGATCAATTTTCATTTTGTTCTCTTCTTGAAAGTATTAGATCTCATTGAGACGAGCAACTTTTGTGATGAAGAAAACTTTTCGATCTGAGGTCGTTTGCTATTTCTTTTTTAATTATCCTTATTTTTAGTTTTTTTATTTTTCTAGGGCTGACACGTGGCGGCCACGTGTCACCCATTTTTGGCCTTATTTATATTTTAGTTTTATAAAATAAAATAAATAAAATAATAAATTTTAAATAAAAGGGGACATGAGGTGCTTTTGTGACCGTCCAATCTCGATCGATTGGACGACGTAGAGATCCTCTCCTTCCTCCGCCACTTTCCTCTTTGGGCGACACCTCCGCTCGTCCTCCTCAGCGGATCTCAGCCCCCCTCCATTCCATCTATGGTCAGACCACCACCCAACCTTCAATCTCTAACCAAAAACCTCTCCTACCATCTATGACCGTGTGCCACCTTCCTCATCCATGAAAATAATCACTAATCTCCAAACCTCATCAAATCCTAATCAGTCGCACCATTGTCACCTCCGTTTTCTTCCTCAATTGCATAACCACCTTCCACAACTACCACTGCTCGACGTCAGTCAACACGATCTTAATTGCCAAGTAAATCCTCCCCTTGTCCAATTTTCCACCTCTGACATCCCCTTTGACTCTCCTATAAAACATCGACCATGCTTCCTCTCAAATTCATCCGTCGATTGCACCATTGAGAGAGTAGGCGGTGGTGACAGCACCTGCTATCCCTTATCTTCGACGAGATACGACCTCCCCAGCAGCCATTGTAGCACCACTACCATTGTACGCTTACCTCAGCTCCGACCTCAATTGTTAAGCCAACGTACATAAACCATCAATGCATATGCTCCTCCACCACTTTCAATCCTCAATTCAAGAAGGTCGCAACCGATCATGCTCCTCCGCTAACTGTGCTCCACCACTTCCTTCCCCAACACCTTCTGGCTCGAGTAAGGAGTCGTCATCATCGATAAGTTCATTCCTCTGCTCCATCTTCGGGACCCTTGTCGAGCAATCTTCACCGACATGGCTCCGCCTTGCGCCGCCAACCTCAGTCAACCTCTACTTTGCTCGGTCGGAGATCCATCACACCAAAAAGAGTCTCACCACTCAAAAGTACCCCTTCCCCTAACGTGATACACATGTGTGGAGGGGAGATTTTTGCACTCAAATCCCTCAAAGACCAAATAACCAGAAGACCCCTGCACATGACAAGCATGTGGTGGATTGTTGATTTAGGCCTCGGACGTCAGCTTACTTCCAGAACCAACCTTAAGCACAAGTGTCACATGTGATTCCCCAAGAAATTTACACGGAGCTCCCTTCCCTTCTACAATTCACATAACAATCCACGTCCTTTAGATGGCACCTGTGACACATGTTCGCCTATGGGAATTTTTTAGAGACACCCCTCAAGGTTAAGATAATTCCATATTAGTCCCTCTTTACAGTTTTTGCATTATTTAATTATTGTGATTTGCACTGAGACCCATGGGTTCCCCTTTTATTTTGAAAGTTTTATTTCATCATTTTATTATTTAATAATTATAGGATGTTTCTCAACTAATTCTCTGCATCATGGCATTCTTGGGTCATTTTTCTGGACTGCGATTAATCATTCGTTGCTGGTCGTCAATGTTTGACTTGGCCTCAGAGTTTAGGGTTAGTTAGTATCTTTAATACCTCCCTTTCTTCTTTTCTTTCATTCATTATATTATTTTGGTTTAGATACAGAAATTTACATGATAATTACATATTAATGTTAAATTTTAATTTATGTAAGTTAGTGGTATTTACATGTCTTTTTTAAAGGGATTTAAAGCAAAAATAGGAGATTAAAGGAATGAATGGAAATTCACCAACATCGCGTACCTGATAAGTAGAATCGAGGTGGTATGATGGCTTGAATAGATGGATAATATGAAGGGAAAGTTGATGAGATGATCAAATTGGTTGGAACGTGGTTGAGTCACGGTGGACGGAGGCTGGAGACTAGAACTCTAATGAACTAAGATTTTTGTATTTAATAAAAATAAGAGGAAATAAAAGCGAATAAAATGATAAACCACACTACTAAATGAAATGCAGACTAAAATAACATAACCTAATCGCTATGACATGGTATAGGACTTAGGAGCATAAGAACTTGACAGAGCATTGTCGATGGCTATGGATCTCAATTATCTTCCTCCTCCTCACATGGAATCAAGTGTCTCTACTACTATCACTAGGGATCTCTCTAGGTGGGATTCTAAGTGGTTATGATGGAATAATCAGATCAAACTTTTACTGGAGGAGGAAGATGAAATTTCGAAGAGGTGATGGAGGAGGTGGCATGTAAATAGGATTTTGCTCAAATCGATGGGGTTAGGTGAGACATAGGATTAGTATGTGGTGCGCGATGATCTGATGGACAACTTTCATGTTGGGCTTGAGATGAAAGGATGCATGGATTTGCCAAGAAAAACGGTGAATGGAGGGAGTCTAATTGATGATAGGTCTGTAGAATAGGGTTAAGCAAAGAAATTAAGCAATTAATAGTGTCGTTGTCACCCAAGAAATCTGGCTAGAAATCGAGAAAATTATTCAAACACAAAATGAATCAAGCATGTAAATGAAGTGGTCTATGATATTTTTATTAACATTGTATAGAGCAGTGTCGAATAAAAGGAGGCAAATGTTATTTAGTGAGTGTCAATCAAGTCCATGAAAATCAAAGAAGATAAAAAAGGAAAATAAGAGCAAACTGCTATTGGATTTTTGTGGATTTTAGTCTTTTTAATTTTTCAAATGTTTTAAAATTTTAAGATTTATAATTTTTAAATTTTTTAATGATTTTATTTTTGCAAATTTTTATAATATTAATGTTTCAAATGAACTACAGATAAAACAATGAACAAAGGACACAAAAACACTCTTTTTGTATTTTTCAAATAAAGGAAAATGTTCATAAAATTAAAGTGAAAATATTTAATTGCTTCTTTATAAAGTTATACTATTTTTGTAATTTTGCAGGGATTTTTAGATTTTGTAGGTTTTTCAAAATGATGCAAAACAATGAACAAAACAAATAGTGCATAGCCAGGTGTATTTTTCAAATTAAAAATAGAAAATAGCCTCAGTGCTCCTAGTAGTTATTTTTTATCAAAAAGTTAATATATACAATCATAGTCAAGAACACAATTTTAGTGTTTTATAAAGGATATAAAAGTAAAAATGTGATAGAAAATCAAATGTCTAAAATAAAGTTGAGCAAATATTTTTAGATTTTTTAAAGGTATTTTCCTATTTTAATGAATTTTCTAAGACAATAAGGTAATTTGTAGTTGATTTTTGAATTTTTAATAATAGAAAATAAACAGAAAAGAACGAAAAATTACCGCAAATAAAAGACACTAACATGAGAAACTATGAAATTTTAGGGATTTTTCATATTTTCATTGATATTTATTGCAGCAAATACTAACAAAAATAAAATTCTGGAAAATGGAAGGACCTAGATGCAAATACATTAAGTTCAGAGCCAAATCATAACACACAATAAAACATTAGGGCCCAAAATGCAAAAATCCCAACAAAAGTGTACGCTACACATGATTGAGATTGAAAGTGGCATAAATGCAAATTTTAAAAGTTTCTTCAACTTCAACAATGCATGAAAGCTCAATGGAAAATAAGCAAATAGCCATAAAAGACACGTGAATATACATGTGAGTTTAGTTTGGTTGGACTAATATGCAAATAGGAAAACTATGAGGTCCTAAATGTGAATGTTTATAACTACTTTTACATTTATACTAAACAGAAAAATGAAAAAAACGGGTCCAAAACTGATGTATACCATGCAGGAGCATGCAATATACATGGTCTAACGTACGACTCTGATGCACTAGAAAAGATATGACGGTTAGAGAAAAAGGTGATGATGTGTGGTGCAAAACTGATGGAGGTACAGATCTAATGGCTATGAAGGTGGGCACCAATGTGTGGCTATGATGGATGCTAGTTTCGATCGGACCACCCAAATTTGGGATGAAGATGTTGTCTCGATGATATCTGGGAAGGGGGCTCCTACTTTGATGGCGTTGAAGACAACATGAAAAACTAGAAGAAGGTGACATCGTCTGAGCTTTGATCAGGGGTATTTGGCACTACAAGCTTTGACTGGACGGCTAGGCTATACAACAACTTGTTGAAGTGTGTCCAGGTCGAATGCAATCCTCAAATGGCTCAGAGGGAAGCTTGATGAAGATCTAGAGCTCGTGTTTCCTGGAGCTCCTCTGATGCTCAATTGGTAATTAATTCAAACATCATTAGTGCACCTAGACCTACAAGGGGAAGTGAGACTCGAAGACAACAATCCGATCAGGGTTATTAAGAGAAAACAACTAAGAAGTGGGGGAGTGGATTGATTGGACTTCTGGTGTAAATGAGGAGAGGAGGGTGAGCCTTAAAATCGTTCATGTGATCTATCCTAGGGATGATCAGGCTACATGGGAAGATGGTGGGGATAAGGCAAAGCGATCGATGTAGATAGATGGATGCGATGGAGTTCCGACCTGATGGTCAGAGCAATTGTGGCGAATGGGTGATGCAACTACATGAGTCAAGAATGAACATTTAAATGAGATGAATGAAGGGTACCTGATGATCTAGGGATTGACACTGGAAAATGACCAAGTGTATGGTGGCTTAATGACCTTCATTCTACTGTAGAAGGTGGATGATGCTTAACGTAGTGAAGATGTCCCACCAAGTAACTGGTCCGACTCAACCAACATAACTCCTATATCCACCGAGATCTGATGACCTTGTCATTGCTTGGATGCTCAAGTGGAGGAAAATGTGATGAGTAGCGAACTGTGGCACGACGAAGAAGATGATGATATAAATGACTCTAAAGTCTTTGGAAATATCGAGAGAAATCACACAAATCAAGGAGGATCCATCCAACCATAGGTATCGATGAAGATCACATATCCCAAATGAATAATCATGCGTGTAACTGAGGTGAAATCTAATTGCACCTAGACGAAAAAAGATGGAGAAAAGAGTCCGACGAAGATCCGGCTAGGTCAGACATGGGAGGGGGAAAGATTGACCTAGGTCCCGAAAAGGTGACTTTCAAAACCGTAACTCCAAAAATTATGAAACCATCTTCATTTTAAAGATAATTTAATTTAGAATACAATGAAAATGAGTTTTTTTCAATTTGAGTTCATATGGAGAAGTTATTAGTCTTTTTATTCTTGTTTCGCAGCTTTTTCCTAGTGTTGTATCGTCTATTCTATACAAAATTCATTTTTGCAATTATTTTTTATATTTACAACACATTTTTATGTATAAGTTTTATTTAGAGAACAATTTAATTTGAGGATGTTTTATTAAATAAAATATTACAGGCTATATATAATATTCATAGTGATGAAAAAGCACATGATGTATGATGAACAAAGTATAAAAGGCATTTTTTGGGTTATCTGAATGTTAATAAATTATGGACCCTATCTCCCCTGTACTTTATTCTTTGTCGATATGGTCAAGTCATGACCATCTCTCAAGGTCCAGGTCAGTGTCAACTTATTACATAATTACAACATTCTTTATTTCTTTATTTTCTTTTTTTCTCTTTTTTTTTATTTTGGTAAAAAGAATGTTAAAAATGAATTATTAACAAACTCATGGTGAATGACACTTTATTGATTTTAACACATATTTACATATGTTTTGCTAATGAATTTGTTTAAAATAAAAGAATAAAGATGATGAAATATGGATTCATAATCTAACATGTACGGGGTGCTCCTCATGAAGGGGGTGTTGACTGGGGGGACAACATTCCCTAGATCCCGATTGGTCCACATAGACCACTATCGAACAAAATAATATAAAAAATGTCAATAAAATCGAAACAAAATAATAAATTTTATTATTTTTAAAAATATAAAACACGAAAAATGTTTGTATTGTATAAACTATTTGTGGATATTTTTTTCTTTTTACAAAAAGTATTTAGTATGACTTATTATTCATATTATTATCGATTCATATATACTTTTATATTGTATATTTCTATTTTATTTTGTAAATTTTGCATAATAACGTATTTACATATTTATAACAATATTTAATACATATTTAAATGTTTTTGGTAAATTTAGAATTTTATTTATATGAATAAATAAATAGATGTATTTATAATATAGATACATTATACCTATATATTATGATTTATTAATTATTTTTGGTAATTTTAATTGCTTCTAATTTATATTTGCATTATTTATCAATGTTGTATAATATGTATATTTATTTCAATTATAAAGAATAAAATAACCTGCTTTAATATACAGATATACAAGTGCCCATATACCCAAATTAGCCAGCATTTTCATCTTGACTCCATATTAAATGAATCTAACTTCATTTGAAAGAGAATTTAGTTTCAATGGAGAAGAGTTTCATTCAATTAGAGTTCTTAAGGAGTAGATAATTATCAATGAAGATCTTCTTGTGGCTTTTTCAACTAAGTGTATCAGTTGACTTGTACATGAATTATTTTTGCCAATATTTTTTCCCTATACATTATTATGTACCAGATTTGTGTTGAAAACTTTATCATTTGTAGAGTGTATAATGATAACTAAAATACTGTAAGTATAAGTTATTTGTACAGTATATTATAATTATAAGAGTTAGGGTTTTTTGCTATTTTATACATTATTTCACCCTATCTCCCCCTATTTTATTTCTGGTCGTCCTAGTCAATATTTGACTTGGACTTTAGGTTTAGAGTCAGTCAGTATCAAGAATACTTCCTTTATTTTCCTTTTTATTTCATTATAATTTGGTTTGTTTTAAATACAAGTATTTATAAAGTATTAATACATCAATGCTAAATTGTTAGTCCATGCATGTTAGTGATATTATATGTATTTATTTAGGGATTTACAACCAAAATGGATGAATAAAGGTGAATAGATGGCTACTGATTAGTCCCCAAGTGAACTAACACTTGGTAAATTAGACCCGCACAGTACTAACTATCAAGATAGTGTGTCTAATTATTACAAATAATTTAATTAAATCACTCTCTCACCAAAAGAAAATAAAAACTAATCTAAGCTAAGCTAATATGTTGTTCTCTGTTCTATGTCTGCTTCTATTGTTATCTGCTGTCGACTCAGTCTAAAAGAGCTGACAATCAGGTTGTTGATCAATCGACGAGAGGTACCTCACGCCTTGCCTTGAGGGCATGCGGTGACCGACAAGTCGGGTACGACAATTGCTTTGTCGGCCGCTCTCGTAGTACTCAAAACGTCAACAATCGAATCGAACAAACAATCAACCCAGAATTACGATAAATCAAAGAAATTGTGCATGGTGAAATTTATTTTACCCTATATATAAATGTGTATAGACAAGCAGTGTACGGGTCAAACCATCGAGAGCAAATATACGGATAGGTTATTTATTGTCAACAAGAAATAAACAACAATTGTTTTTATGTACTTTTTATACTTTTTGATTTTTGTGGGTTTAAAATTTAATTTAACTTTTTAGTTATTTTAAAATTTTAAAATTTTTATGTTTTTAATTTTTTAATTTTTATATTTTATGACTATTAATTTCTTTATGCTTTTATTGAGTAATAAGA